>JAJJWX010000926.1:1200000-1800000 GCA_023529315.1 Papaver bracteatum | reverse complement strand
TATTGCAATCAACTTGTGTATGAAAAAATTTACATTTTGAATCTTAATTAAAGTAGATTGATTGAAATATCTAAATCGGAAAACCATGGTTATTCTCTTTAAAACTTAAGGAGATACCTAACCTTTTATATACACAATATTCACAATCTTGAACTTAATCTAAGATGTATTCTTGTGGAAAATGCACAAATAAGATTTATGTTAGAACACTGCTCCGTTGAACCTACTAAGTATTGGTATGTCAACTTTGGTTGTCAAGTTTCGTTCCAAAATCCAGTCGCTTGAATTGGTTACTAAATTCAACTTCTTTAGGTTAGGATTAGGACATAAAAATGTTGAGGCAATCTTTAGCTATATTGAAGAAACGAAGATATATTGAAGACAAATGAAGATTCCATCCTTCAGATTGATGTTAATGATGTGTGTAGTAAGTACAAAATATTATTCAAGATATTTATCACTAATTAAACTAGTAATATAGCGATAGTATGGATCGCTCCCACAGAGAGTTGCGTAGTTGATATGTAAGTAAAACTATAATAAAAGTAAACAACTAAGGGGGATTGGTTCATTAACTAAAAAAAAAGGACGATTAAGAATCATTTGTCGTTGCCAAGCGTTAACTTTAGTAGTATACGTATGTATATTTCGGTAAAACCATTCATCACCAACCGTAAAATAACATATAGATCATTGGATATGGAAGTTCTCGAGTACTAGATTCTATTCGTTTGGACCACCAAGTAGTAGATCACTCAAGGTGTAATCCAATCGAACGCTTTAAGATTTGTGAATTTAGGTTCATCCTAGTAACTAAACTCTTAGATCAAGGTCCACTTGCTGGTGTTATCTTTTCTCACAATTGCTCCACAGAATCCCTCTGCAAGGTCTCTCGATTTCTACTTGTGTATGAATTATTCGAATCCCCTAACTCACTACTAGACATAGATCAATCTATTATGCATCCCAAATCAATCTAAGAATTGCTCATAAATATAAGATATGGTAAATACAAACAATAATATGATAACAACTCTGAACAAACTTGTATAACTAATAAAGATTCAAGTCTAGAACATTGACTTTATCCTTAATCAAAGCTACTCATAATTACATGAAGAATGCCCCCCCCCCTAAAATGGTAAACCTTGGGGTTTGATGTAATAGATGTAATATGAAAGGTAGAGATATGTCCCCCTAGTGTCGGAGTCTCTCTTAATATCTTGGATATCTCCTTAAATAGTGCTAACAAAATTAGGGTTTATAATCCGTCTAGACCGTGTTTCCTTGAGTCACAAGTCAATTCTGTGTCCAACTATATCCCAGTAAGTTGTGAGGTTCGGCTAATAACTTTCCGACCTTCCTGGTCGAACCTGATAAGTGAAATTTACCTCAAGTGGATATCTGGTTCAGCTGACTTGATTAAATCACTTTTAATATGAACATCTCATTGTAAGCTCTTTGAAAGTATTTATTTTTAAGCTCCAGGTTGGACTGACTCGACCTGATCAGTTACCAGCTGAACTTCCCTCTATAGACTCGAGTCTCTCAATATTTTTTTCCCCATAACATCTTCGTCCGATGTTGGAATGACCTCACTCATTTTGCATTGTCTTCGTATTTTAAATTAAAATAAAGGTGAGAAATATTGGGCTTGAATAGATTCCATTTGGTCTTCGTAGTTATTTCCACTTCTTTTAGATAATTAACCTAATATAAGACATAAAATAGAAAACAATCGTAATAACAAGTAATATGCAAGAATTATATCGTATAAAAGTATTAAATTGACATTCTAAATATGTAAATTAGGCACGTATCATTTGACAATTGTTTACTTTGACTTGTTTCATTTCTATCAAGTTCTTTCCGTTGTATTCATTGAAAACATAACTGGCTGAAGCTTTTTTAAATGATTTTAGTTATTTAGATGACTTGATCATTCATATGTTCCACATGTCAAAGGAAATATATATATATATATATAGGTTTTTCTACAATGTATTATATTAATATGTACTACAATTCATTATACTTTTGTCGTTTCGTCATAACACTAGTATGACTCTTGTCATAGTACTTCGTTGGGATTGTTTTGGTTTTATATCTACGACTGGTACTATTGGTTCAATGTTGAAATTTCAGGAAACTAGATTTATGTATCTAGTGGTGAAAAGGCGAGGGTACCCAAATATACCTCAAGCAAAAACTTTTCCTTCCTATAAGTCCTTTCTCCGAAAGTGATTGTCTATGGACTGAGTCGAGACAATGCAACTAATTGGTTCACACTTCGTGTGATCATTTATGGATACGAGATCGAGACAATACAACAACGAAGTATGTTTACTTAATACAAAGGTTCGGACTTAACCAAACTCAATAGGATTCGCGTATCAAGTAAATATGAATTAACGTTTGTGCAATTTACTTTAATTATAATAAAACAATTATAATGCGGAAATATAAAGTAAATGACACAACAAGATTTTGTTAATGAGGAAACTGCAAATGCAGAAAAACCCCGGGACCTAGTCCAGAATTGAATATTCTAAGGATTAAGCCGCTATAAAAAATTACACCAACTTCGTTTAGTTGAGACCAAGCAACTAAACCTATAGTTCACCTAGTTCCGTCTGTATTCCCACGCTTCCAACCTGTACAAGTCACGTACTTGGATAATTCATTTGGTTCGTATTATAAACAGTAAAAGAACAACAAATCTGTTTGGTATCAACTCTCTTAAACCAAGTGATATGAGTTGCGCAAAGGCTCTTCTATTTATCTTAACATAAACTCCTTCGCCAGGTTCCGAGATCTATATTATGTTCTATCACCAAAAGTTAATCGTTAAGATTAAGCCAACAACACTCTTAATCCAAAGAATTATGTTGATGCCGATCTTCTCAATTAATCAATCCATTCTACCACAAGGATAAACTGATTATTAATTGGTTCCTCTTTTACCGAAACAAGTATTGTGCACACCAAAGATTATAAAAACCAAGTCTGAAATCTTCTATCTCTTATTTGTCTTCAAATCTTCTTAGATCTTCAATAAACACTTGCACGCAAATACTTGAATCTCTTGTGATCAATCACACACAGAACGAAGTCTGTTAATAATGGATTATCACAAGATCTTCTTTAGATCTAACAATAATGTAAATATCCCTGTCGAAACCTTGAACTAGTTTAAGTGAATCTTATATCAGAAGAGAAGATTCTCAAGCATAAACAAACTTGGTGCAATCAAAGTTCAACCACCGTTAGTCAATCAAATCAATATGAAAACTAAAGATAAACCGAAATTATCTAGTTTCCCACCAACGGTACACACTAGAGCTTCTCAATCCCAAAGAAGACTTTAAACTGAGCGTCCGTAAGAGATTTCACCTAATTAGATTACTCTCCTTTCCGATAGGTGGCTTCACCAGTAACAGTACAACAGAGGAAGTTTACTATCACAAAGGATTAGTTTGCTAGAAATGCAAACTCAAAGTATTTAAAGACAAGGAAGTTTGAACACCAAGGATTTTCTAAAACCGAAAATATTCTCAAGATATTTTTCCATATTAATTTGGTTTTCATAATTCCTGTGAATGCACTATCCAAAATAAAGATCGAAATCTCATTGGAAAATCTTTAATTAGCAAATGCACATTACTAATTCTTATTTTCCATATATAATTGAAAACCTTAATTAAAAGATTCTTAACTTATTTAAATTAGATCTTGGGGTTTACTTCCTTCTTAGCTGTTAAGGAATATCTTTGAACAAATAAAGATAAGCATTAATGCACCGTGTTCAAAGTGTGTCGACATTTTTCTCTTGTAAGTTCTTTTTCATACTTGCTCACTTGAAAACGATTTACCACACTTCCAAACAAGTTTAGAATTGGTTCATCTGACTTTCAAGAACTATGTGATTGATCAAGTACCACTCAATCACAAGTCATGGGTGTAACGGTTCTACCAAAACAAGTTTCGGTTTTACCTCCATGTGAGTGATGTGCATAGTCACACTAGCTTACCAAAGATACGGCTGACTAGGTACTAGGATCGGTTCCCCACATATATTTGGTATTTAACTTGTATGCACTTCACACGTCCATAGGATCGGTTCCCCCTTGCCTAAAAATATGTTGCACATGTTCATAGGATAGGTTCCCCTTTCTTCTATAAACCTTGCTGCACCTCATACAGGGATCGGTTCCCCTTGTGATGTATTGCACCTCTTACTAGGATCGGTTCCCCTTTCCCAAATTTGGTCAGACACACACAAACCCGATCATACCCCAGGTGATTACTTAAGATCAGTTTCACTAATAAAAGTCATACCAATACATAAGTCAAGCCTCATGTGAATAGTTTTACCAAGAACACAAACAAGTCATGAGCGGCTATACTAATAACACATATTGGTCATTCATAAGATATGCAATGAAAAAAATCCCAATAACGCCTGGCAATTTCCTTTTCGGTTCACAACACACATCATGAACTTACTTCCTTAGAACACATGTAAACATTATTCCCTAGGTTGAAATCCTCACCTCATACCCATACATAATCACAATAGAATTCATACGATTATGTTGATGTCTTATATACAAAGTTTAATGGTTAAGCAAGAAACTTCATATTGTATTCCTTAATACTATATCTATCTAGAGTGTTCATGCTTCACAGTTTTTTGTTTTCAATATGCACAACTTGAAAGATACGTTAGGGAATGAAACAATTCATGTCAAATATCACTAACCTCAAGTGGAAGGATGATATTGTGGTTGTAGATCCGTACTTCTTCACTTATTCAAGTCTTCGGAATACTTGTAATGTCTCATCCTAATACTTTCAAGCTAACATATACGAAGTTGACTCTAGTACATTTAAATCAAGCGACTCTTAAATGAGTTTTGGCTCACTAAAATATGATAACCAAACTTGACACACCAACGCTTGGTGGGTTCAACCGAGCTATGCTCTAACAATCTCCCCCTTTGTAAATTTTAGTGACAAAAATCTTACAATCATACGGATAAACAAATTATAATAATTCATTACACATATGCTTGATTCCCGAATTTAATAACACATAACCTGCATTAATTCTATCCTTAAAATGCCGCAGCGGCATTATAATAACAAAGCTCATACTACCCCTAAAGGTGAGATAGGTAGATTTTCAATCTGCGTGTCTTTTTTATCCCAATCATATGATGTGTTACTCCCCCTTAGTCTGTGCTTTTCATCATTCGTTAGATAAACGTTCAAGCACCATTGTCATCTTCCCTAGTGATACCAATCAATATAAAATTGATACCAGCATCACCTATTTACTCCATATATTTCTCCCCCTTTTTGTCACAAAAATGACAAAGAAACAAAAAAATAAAGGACAACACGAAAAGGATCTTACAAATATCAAAATAGACTTGCAACCTGTTGAGTCAAGCACGAGGGTTCCACATACCATTTTTGATAACAAATATCAAAACCAAAACTACAAAGTAATTATGTTTTGATATGTTATCATGGAAATAATTTCCCGAAGCAATTTTCCTAACTAGTTTAGCAAACCAAAAATCAACTAAGCAACTTAGTTCATTTGCTAAACCGATTGTATGAATACAACCGCTTCATTCGATAAGACCAAAACAAAGATAAATCTCTATTTTTCTCATCAGGTTCTAATTATCCATATAACTTAGACCTTTAGATTTCAAACAAGCCAAATACTAGGTTAGTTAACTAGCATTTCCTTGTTTAGGCATTCGGCTAGACTTGAATAACTGAAACCTCCACTTTGAAAAATCTAACTAAGATCAGAATTAACTTAGTTTAGATTATCCGGAATCGAATTGGACTAAACAACTCATCCCGTCAATATATTCATTCATTAAGCCATAAATAATTCATACAAACCAATAAATCAAATTGCATAATTATTCACCTCAACCTGAAGCAATTGAAACAACATATATCATTAAAGTTCCACTATTGCACCGAACTTTTGTAAGCCTAAACAATTGATACATACAATAAAGCAAAATAACAATTGTTTTACTTAACTGGAAGCAATTGAAATAACATAGACATTAAAGCACCGCAATTTCACCAAACTTTTGTAAGCCTAAACGATTGATATCATACAACAAAGCAAGATAACAATAGTTTTACTTAACCGGAACCAATTGAATCACACAAACATCCACACATACATAATAGAATAAACATATCAATTGTACCGACAATTTCGTTTAAGCAAAAAATAATATATATAAATAAAAACAGGCTTTTCTTAAAATGGAAAATAATTAACTAACAAGATTGTTACCTCAATTTCGCATCCAACTTCTCCAATATAATCACATATTCTTCTTCCAGTGAGAATTGATATCGAAATACCATTATGTTGTCATCCTTATGCAAAAACAAAAGAATAACAACAACCAACCTTTATCAGAGAAAGGTTGAAAAACGGTTTTAACAATTGCAAGCAAAAGTTGAAAACTGTCGAAACACATATGCTTTTATGTTAAACCAAAACCGATTCAACATATTGTGACTTTTTCACACATTGTTTCTACAGGAACTCCTCATGATCCTTTGATAAAGCCTACCAACATGGGCTAGAACTTAATCCTGCTAAATCAAAAAGTCACCCAAACCATAAGGGTTCACAACATATTATGAGATCGAATATCAAGGTAATAAAACCAAAATCAAACATCCCATAAACATTCATATAATATAAATAAAGCATTAAAGTACCGGCTATGTAAAACACAAACTATCACAAAAAAAATTATAAATCAAATAATTTTATCTTACTATAATAAAGAAAAGGGTGAGTTTCAACCGCGGCACAAAAATTGTCGAGACTACCCTTCCGTGTTTTCTCACTCCGTCTTGGATTTTAAACAGAGAAAGGACAATTACGTAACTGAAGTTTCATCTTTCTGAGCCCGAAATCAAAAGAATAACTTCTTTAAAACCCCAGATCGTAAATCACCCAAAATCGAATTCCAAAACCCAAAATCAAATCGGTTGATGTTTTGATCAGAAAATCGATCGATGTTCCCTGTTTATAAAACCCTAAATCGAATTATTCTTCTCCTCTCAAAATCACAGTATTTTTTCCTATGCCTGAGGTGAAGAAGAAGTTTGTAATAGTTTTTTCCTATTCCTTAGGTGAAAAAGAAGTTTGTAATAGAGGTGATACTGACGAGATAGTGACGGATGTGGTAGTACGTGAGTTGAAGAAGAGGAGACGAAAGGGAAGCAAATAGACTAAGAAGAAGAAGAATAAGAATAAGGATTAATAAAAAGGAAACTGTAAGTATAATTGTTGTTGAATTTTTCTCAATGGATCCTTCGTATTTCTGAAATTTGGTTTAATTTATTAATGTTGGAACTCTTATTTGTTATGGAATTTATTAATTTCAATTAGTACTGAAGATTTAGTGGTGTTTGATTTATTGTTTTGTTGTTTGTATAAGTGCCTAACAGAACATTGGTAGTAGTAGGACCGTTAGGTAAGAACTTAGTCATATTTACTGTCTGAATCCTAAGTTTGTGAACAATGACAACAAATGCCTCAGGGAACAAATTCTAACTCTATGTTCCCTATTTGAAGGCAGCATGGGGTTTTAGTCTCCTTTCCTTGGATCAAATAGCAATAAATATAAGTTGAATTTGTATACATTGGCTATTGGATGATACCGACATGGATCAGCAGTAGTGGTGAGACTAGTGCCATTAAAATAGAAATCCAATTATGTTTACTAGCAACTCGCTCATGAAGATTCATGAGTATTGTGTATGTAGCGTTATGGTAAAAAATGACCCTTCTCGAGCTCTAGGATTGCAATGAACTCCCAACTATGTGCAACCAGAATTAATATTATTGCATTGGTATCTCTCTTCTGTAGATGGTTTAGCATTACACCATCTGTAGATATCTGAATTTCTGTCTATCTGTATTTACATCAATTAGTAACTGTAAATAAACACTGCCTTGAATTACAAGATAAATAAAAAATGTCGATGCTAAATATCATTCTACATTTGTATGTCGCTCATATGCAACTTCACTTAGGCAAAATTAAGGAATAAATGAAATTCTAAATCAATATCAGTCATTTGTAAGAGTATATATTGCTTTCGTCCTATTTGGAAAATTATATAGAGTCGTGCTGTGACGAGGTTACCCTCGTGACAATATCCGTAAGGGTGCACTTGCCATCCCTTAGATACTATAGAGATGTATCTCGAAGCAAGATTAATAAAATAAAAGGATACTAATTATTTTCCTTTTTTATTTTATATTTTTGTATCCAATATTTAATTTCATTTGTTTGTTAGTCCTTGTGGTAAATTTATAAACAAGTCTAATGCCCGTTAGCATAATCTTATTTCATAATCTTTTTGACATCTACTGTGGCCTCAATTACCGGTACATTAAAGAAGAAAGCAATAGCTTCATCTCGCAAATTCATTCCCAAGAAACTAATTATGATCATCTTTGTACAGGAAAGTTCTAATTCATTGTTCAATATAAGTAATCACAGAGAGCTACTGGGGGAAAGGAAAGAATCTGAAGACGAAATTGCAGACACCCAAGTAATTCAAAAATCAATGCAAGTTACTGTAATCAATGATAGCTACGCTACTGATGCAGTTCAGTGAAAACTAGAATATTACCATACTTGACAAAAATGCAATGCGATTGCAAAAACATAAAGTTGGAATTGATGATTTTGAATTCTTAACGTTGATTGTTATCGAAGCCTGAGACAAATCTAATCTTCTGTTAGCGAAACTCAAAAATTATAGCACCTAATATCATTGTAGGCAATTAGTAATTGTGCAAAACACATATAGGCGATATATTGCAGGTGTGTAGCGATGGGAGTAGGAATGAAAATATATAGAAAAACAAGAAAAACTTATAGAACATAACTTTCCAAGGACGATGCATTGGAAGTTTTTTATTTATAATTAATTATTAATCCCCTCAAAGCCATTACCAGTACTTAATCCAGAGATATAAGAACCTCACGGTATAGCTAGGTTTAACAATTTATAAAAAGATAAATTGAATACCATTAAAAACTCAAGGGTGTTAGAATTATTTTTAATTTACTATAAGGATTAAAGAATAAATTAATTAAATAATGGATGCAAAATGAAGAAAAAATAATAAATATTCTTTTACTTTTTAAATCTTGCGTCGAGATATATCTTTATGATATCTAAGGGCTAGAAAGCGCACCCTTACGGATACTGTCATGAGGGTAACCTCGTCACAGCACGACTCAAATTATATATATCCTTTCAAATCTCATAAGACAAATATTTCTTCTATAAGAATGTATCATAATGCCTCGAGGAAGACATCAAGTGAATGTTGGGCACTTATTGATGCTTCAATGGAGGGCAACCAGGCCTCCAAAAATCCCAAGATTTATTGACTACACATATTCCCATTAATTTCTCTGTCTATTAGGCTACTCCCGTGAAAGTCCGTAATGGTGAACTGATTGCAAGTTCAAACTTTTGATGTTACAGATTAAGGTACATTTGGAGTGCAGAAATGAAGAAATATTACTGGAGGTTAATTGGTGGCCTTTTGGTGCATACACTACTATTTTTGAAAGGATATTTTACCGCAAGAAGTATTTTTTGTTCGTTACTCTAATATTTTATAAGTTTTATAATGGAGAGGCATGTTGGCAGGTGCATCGCACATGCGTATTTACAAGTTCATAATAGTTTTTATTCATAATAGACTCATACAATCAATGAATGAAATAAAAAATTGATGTCTATTTTTCCAATACAACTCAGTCCTTCATATCAGTGCTGTAGTTGCAGGAAATCCTAAAACACACCCCTTATCATATCTTGATATTAATTTCTAGATCTACATATAGAAATGATAGTAAAATTGCTAAAATTATAAACAGACACCAAGATTTTTTACATGGTTCGATCAATTTGATCTACATCCATGATTCTTCACTATGATTGTTTAAATTTACATTTGATTTTACATTGATAATCTCCATTAATGGAGTTCTAAATCTAGTTTTGGGGAAGAAGATGATAAAGAAAAATACATTTTCTCTCTCTAAAAATCTCTCTGCAAAATATCTCTCTATCTCCTAAAATTGTGTCCTCCCCTTTCTCTCTCCTGCTCTTTTCTTTATATAGGTATCTTCATAGTGGGTGACAGCTCACATTCAACTCATCTTTCCCATTTTTTAGGATTTCTGCTATGCTCCTTGCAGGATGCGAGATCTGCTATCGTGCTCGCGAGATCTGCTATCATGCTCGCGAGACTCTTCTATAACCACAAAATCTTCATTTCCTTCCTTTCTCTCGCGAGCTCCCGCCTTATGCACGCGAGCATTCTCTCTAACTACAAAATCTTCACATCTTTCTCATGTTTTATGCTGTCGTTGTCTATTACGTCATTCTTTGTATTATTTTCTGACATTCGTAAAGTATTGTTGGAGAGCTTGCGATGATGCTCGCAGAAGTGTTGTTAATCTCGCGTGAACATAGTTGTAGCGATATTCAGGTCCTATATCTTGCCTCTTTTTTCTTGAATATTTCTTGAAAAGTAATCTTTAAGAAAAAATCTATTATTGTAGTAGTCTTTGATCTTTGTTGATGAAGGAACGAGCGAAAGAATACTAGACTCGAAAAGTACGTACTTGCTTCTATTCTTTTGTGAAGTTCCATATCTTTGCTAAGTAAATAAGAAGTATTAACTCTTGAAGTATTCGAAGTATAAAGTATCCTTGAAGAAATATAAGAAGTACTCAATCCTCAGAATATTATAAGTATCCGTCCTTGAATGAAAATCATAAGTATTGCCTCTGTTCATGCGAAATTATTACTTCGTTTTTGGTGAAAATCCATGTCCATTTTGGAAATGATTCTTGCCGAGAAGATAAAGAACATAAAATTTTTTCTTGGTAATCCATAGTTGCCTCTGTTCTTTATCTATGGAGGTAGAATCCTTGAGAAAATGTTAAATGAACGAATTGTTTCTTTATTCTTGTCTTGCCTCTGCCTCATGCGATAAAAGAATCATATTCTGCTAAATAATCACATTTCATGCGAAGTTCTTGAATAGTTTGCGAGGTGCTGAATGAGTTTGCAAGTTTCTGAATGTGTCTGCGAGTTTATGAATAACCCTGCGGAATCATGAATAGTGTTCCTGATATATCACTGCGAGATTGTGAATAGTGCCGTGAATAATGTTGTGATGAATAGTTCCGCGATGAATAATACTGCGAGATTGTAGACAATCCTCTTGAGAATAATATTTCTGAGAAATTCTAAACAATACTTTTGAGAGATTCTGAATAGTATTTCTGAGAGATTCTAAATAATACTTGCTATCTCTCTTGCGATGAACAAATCTTTCCTGCATTCTTAAAAGAAAATAATTAATGTTTGAGATTATTCTATTGGTCTTATTTTGCCTTCCTAGTTAAAGGTCTTATTTTGCCAATTTTTCTTTCGTATCTGCGACAAAATCGCAGGATATCTTCACATTTGCATGTAAAAACCCATTGATCTTGCCTTATCCACATTTTTTCAACATCTCTGCGACAATATGATAAGTTTAAGCTCCCTTGCGAGAACTACATCTTATGACATTGCCGTCTTGCGATGAAATCGCATGACGTCTTTACACTTTCATGTAAAAACCCATTGATCTCATCTTATCTTTTTTTCTTTCTTATGGCTTGTTGCCTCTGTATAATTTTTGTCACGCGACAATATGACAGGCCTAAATGTTCTTGCGATCATAAAGCCCCATGACATTGCCGTCTTTAGACACTTATCAGCTCCCTAATGGAGGGTGCCGCCCTTATCTTCCCCATAGTTTCCCCTTCAAGGAGGGCACATCGGCCATACAAGACTAGCTCCTCCCATCCGGATTTACCAACAACCAGTTGTTTTCGCAGCCTCTTGTCCTTTATGCCTATATGGCTTATAGTTACAAGACTGCACCCTAAGTGGGGTTTTCTTCGGGCCAGGTGCATCATAGCCAAGACTTTCCAAGAATGGACAGGGTAGGTTTGTCCGTCCCGGGAACTCTTGGCTCAACCGTGTACCTCGGCGCCTTGGTCATACTCTGCACCTATTATAAGAGACCCTCGGTCGTCCAACCAGGGTATAACCTTATATAGTTAGAAATCCAAGGTACCTCTCCTGGATAGGTTTTCTTTAACCCCAACATCTTCATGACTCAGGTTCCAGCAGCGGTATAACCTTACCCCTGAATCATGTAAAGAGATACCCCCTTATATGACGCACTATTAGGTCTTACATTTGCCTCTTGCGAAATTTTATTCGCGAACTAGGGTGCACGCCATAAAGGTTCGTCCCATTCTTATGTCTCTGCGAAATTGTATTCGCATTTCTTGCGATATTTTCGCATTTCTTTATTCTTGCATTTCTGTCAATTCTTCTTTCATTTATGTCATTTCTTCTTTCATTCTCATAACATCATATTTGAAGTAAATATTCTTTAAAATCTTTTGAAATCTTAGAAATATTCTTTGAAATCTTGCGATTGTATCGCATTGTTAAATCAAAAATCTTTTTCTGTAAAATTAATATTCTAGAGAAATCTTAGAAATCTTATTTGAAATCTTGCGATTGTATCGCGTTGTTAATTCAAAAATATTTTTCTATGAAAGAAATATTCTAGAGGAATATATTAAATCAAATTTTCTCGGCCTTTTGAAATCTTGGAAATCTTGCGATTGTATCGCTTTTTGTAAAATAAATCAAAAATCTTTGAAATGTTTTTAAATCTTAGATTTTTTTGCGATAATTTCGCTTTCTGTAACCTTTGAAATCTTTGAAAAAAATTTAGATCTTTAAATTTTTGCGATGATTTCATTTTTTGTAATCTTTGGAAATCTTTAAAATCTTGCGAACGTATCGCTCTTTTCAATCAAATCAAATCAAATCAATTTTTATTTTTTTGAAACGTTTTGAAATCTTTGAAATCTTCTTTGAAATCTTGAGAACATATCGCTTTTAATAAATTAAATTAAATTAAATCAATTTTATTTTATTTTCTGTGAGTAAAATATTCAAGAAAGTGGTACTTATCTTTTATGTGATTTTATGTTGTTATCGTCTCTCGCGAAGTATATGATTTGCTTGGGAAATTGACATCCTTGAAATGAGAAATGAACTCTTAATCTGCCTCTTGCATGTTCTCGCAGCATTCCAACTGTGTTGTCCCTCTCTTGCGAAATAATCTCCAACTCTCCTCTATGCGAAATTTCTGTGTGAAGCTAACTTTCTACTCTTGTTTGCGAAAGAATGTAAAATGCTGAAACTTGACTTCATTTGAACATGAACTGCTGGGCTTTCGCAAGTTTGGTTTCTTGTGCGAATAATTCCATTCTTGCATTCTCTGTGCGTAATATTTCGCAGCAGTAAAAATTTATGTGAGAGATGGGATTCGATCTTGTATCCCGCTGCGTTAAATTAATGTGAAATAATGTGTGTGCGATGAGAATCGATCTTGTGACACCAAACTCCTTCTCTTAGCTCTTGACCATCTGCTCATACTCCAGTTTTGTGACTTAGAGGTACAATTGGCATAATCTATTCTTTTTTAATCACTCTTTCTATAACCCTTCTCCTCGTTATTTCTTCTTATTTACAAATTCTTTACGTTATTATCTGCAGTGTTGTTGTTCCTGTTGATTTTTCGTCTCTAGCATGTTTGTTCTTCCTGTGTTTTGGTACTTCATGTTAACTCCTCTTTTCGTATTTTCCGTAGAAAATGAACTGGGTGATTCCTTATACTATTGTAAGAGGATCTTTATTGCATCTTTGCTGTTGAGTTTCTTCATGCTGTATTTCTAATGTTACTATTTTTTTTTTCCGCCGTCAACGACTTAAACCTGCGAAGTTTCAATTCTTCTGGTTTATTTATCCTCCGCGAATATATTTCCCTTGGATCTTCGTCATGTTACTTCCTCTTCCTGCATGTTAAATATGTTCTCATCGAGTTCTATGGGTTGTTTGTTTTGTCATCTTTGAAATTTGCTTTTCCATCCCATTTCTTCGCAGAAGTTTTCTTCTCAATCTATTCGTGCTGTTAATTTCTTCACAGAAATTCTACTACTGTATACTATCCATGGCCATGTCATGGACGTCTTGCGGTTTTCTTCGCAGATATGATCTTAAGCTTCGCGGGTGCTGTAAAATTCTTCACTCTAGTGATTTTGTCAACTGGTAACATTTTCTTGGCCATTATTTGCTCTCTTGATATCTTCGTTTGCTATGAATATCATCGTCAGGGATTGATATATGTACTTCCGCCTTTAGATGTTCATATATGTCTTTGAGGTATGTTTGCTTCGTGTTTCTTTTGCAACCTGTAGTTCAAATTTGCTATTCTCTCTACTTCTGCTGTCGCCCATCAATATATTTCCATTCCTTATGCTTTTTCTCTTTTGACGCAAGCTTCAAATTTTGTACTTTCCTGTAGTTCCATTTTATTTTTTCGCAAAAAAGTCCTCATCTGCGAGAATGTAGATGCCTGCTATGTTGACAAAGTTATCGTTGCTATTGTATTTTTGCTATTATTCATCAATTCCTATTGCATTTTGCTCGCTGATTCTACTTGAGTTTCTAGTAGCCTTTGTCGAAGTTAGATGATGGTGGTATATTCTTCTCGCTGCTCACTTTATTGCTTTATTCCCCTTTGTTGTGGTTCTACTCACTGATGTTGTTGTTGCGGTTCTTCTAGCTACTGTTGTTGTTGCAGTTCTACTCGCTGCTGTGGAGTTTTTCCTATGGTACTCCCTGTTTGTGTTTTAATGACTTGATGAACTCAATGCATCTTGATCACTCCCCTTTATTTGTTCTTCGCTGGAATCATTGATGATTCACCTTCATCCTTAGCTGAAATATTTTGTTTCTATACTCCATCATTGTCTATCCTGCTGCAACTTCACTAGAACAGTTGACAAAATATTCTGGTGCCTCGCATGTTCTATTTTATTCATTAACAACATTATGGCTGCGGCTCTAAGAAGATCTCAAGCGTGTGCGCCGTCAATTATGAGAAACTAGTTTCTTTCACGTAAATTGTTGGTGATTCGTAATTGTAGATGTTCTTCTCTGTAAATGAAAGTCATCGCTAAAAATCCGTTTTGCTTAGTTCATATGAAATATTGTTAAATCAGTTGATAATTTTAATAACGTTTTTTGAAACTGAATTTATGGGTTTATAGAATATGGTTTACTGTTTTTGAATCTACCCTTAAAAATTATTTTGATTTGAAAATTCAAAAGAAATATGAATTTTTCTTAAAAACAAAGTTTAACATATATTAATTTTTGCCCAAAATTTTGTTGTAAATCATCAGATCTAAATATTAAAAGCAAAATTAGAGAGATAAGAGAAGAATTTTTCCTTATGATGCTAAATGTTGACGAAGACTCTGTTGATTTCATGGGAGGGGTAATCTTCCAATCTACTCCCATTTGCCTTCTTTTAGCTATTGGTACTATTCATTGTCTGAAAGTGTGCGAAAATCACTAGAACTCTCATATTTTCCCTTGTATATCATTGGTGCTCCTGATGTTAATTTTCGTTCTCTCCTTGGAATTTCTGTTTTCACCCTTGAAGCTTATAGATCTGGTTGAACTCATCATCACCCTTAGCTAATTTCTTTGAATCTTCCTCTATCCAACAAGTAGGTAGTGTTTCTAGCGCCAAAATGTAGTTGCAGTAAATCCTACAACACACCCCTTATCATATCTTGATATTAATTTCTAGATCTACATATAAAAATGATAGTAAAATTGCTAAAATTATAAATGGACACCAAGATTTTTTACATGGTTCGATCAATTTGATCTACATCCATGATTCTTCACTATGATTTTTTAAATTTACATTTGATTTTACTTTGATAATCTCCATTAATGGAGTTCTAAATCTAGTTTTGGGGAAGAAGATGATAAAGAAAAATACATTTTCTCTCTCTAAAAATCTCTCTGCAAAATCTCTCTCTCTCTCTCTCTCCTAAAATTGTGTCCTCCCCTTTCTCTCTCCTGCTCTTTTCTTTATATAGGTATCTTCATAGTGGGTGACAGCTCACATTCAACTCATCTTTCCCATTTTTTAGGATTTCTGCTATGCTCCTTGCAGGCTCTGCTATCGTGCTCGTGAGATCTGCTATCATGCTCGCGAGATCTTCTATCATGCTCGCGAGACTCTTCTATAACCACAAAATCTTCATTTCCTGCCTTGCTCTCGCGAGCTCCCGCCTTGTGCTCGCGAGCATTCTCTCTAACTACAAAATCAATACATCTTTCTCATGTTTTATGTTGTCGTTGTCTATTACGTCATCTTTGTATTATTCTCTGACATTCGCAAAGTGTTGTTGGAGAGCTTGCGATGATGCTCGAAGAAGTGTTGTTAGCGATATTATGGTCCTACAAGTGCTACATGAAGGTGGGTTTCTACTTTCATTCTTCATCTTGTGAATCTCTTCAAGTAGAAAACCTTGTTGCTTGACCAAAACCTCTTGCAAGTGAGAAATTTTCGTGAAGGATTCTGCAAGAGCATGTAGTTCTGTATTTGATTGAACACAAAAGAGTGTCAATGCTTTAATACACTGATCTTTCTTCAGCGTATTCTCTCTTTCCTTCTTGCTAAGCCAATCTCCCTTTCTGATTTTACTCCTAATCTCAAGAGAAGATCCTGACTTAATCTTAGGTTGGTCATTTTGATCTATCGTATTTTCGTACAAAGACGTTGGATCCAGACTCATGGTTCGGATAAGGAAAGACCAAATAAAGAGGAGGATCTCTTTTTATTTCTCATATTTATGAAAATATAATATTCCTAAAGATACGAATATGTCAAATATTTTCAATTACTAGATTTTATTTCCATAATCTATACAAAAAGTGCCTTGTTTTTCTTCTTCCTCACTCGAAATTGGCACACATGGTGAGGAAACAATTCTAATACCGATCAGATGGTATTAGTATGAGATTTTCTCTCATTATGGAACTTTGAACAACCCGAGTGTTCTTGATCTAGAATCATATGAGAAATTCTCCTCTTGTTACCTCGAACTAGCGAAGTATCTTGACATTGACTTGGATTGCCTATGCAACTCTTAGCAGTTCTGTTTTTGAGATAATTTTTGCATCTTATCTTATTTTTGCTTTTAGCATTAGGTGATTTAATAACATCGGAAGACATGTCCATTCTTAAAATGGGTAAATCACTAATGGAAGAGGAAGAAATAAGATTTACAACTAATACAACATTAGATGTTTCCTCTTCTTCAGAATCATATGAATCATAGGTATCATCATGAGTTACAACCAAAGCCTTACTTCCAGTGTATTTCTTACGATTGAGACAGTCTTTAGCAATATGACCAAACCCTTTACACTTGAAGCACTGTGGCTAATATTCATCATCTTCTTCATGTTCCTTTTTGATAGGAACTCGATCATGTGGTCTAGAAGATTGGTGAGTATCCTATATGAATCTCTTATTTCTTTTCCTTAAGATATCTCGAAACCGTCTAGTAATCAATGATAATGATTTTTCAATTTCTTCATCAGAGTTTCCTGCAATCTGTTCTTCTGAATCATCCAACTGTCTATTCCTTTCCATTGGAACTTTAGGAATTTTTTCATCTTCAAAAGCAATTCCTTTATTTTGAATAGACTGTGATTCATGATCAAAGATCTTTAACTTTCCAACGAGTGTGCTTCGTGAGAGAGTTGAGAGATCATTTTCTTCTATAATTGCATGCTTCTTAGAATCATATATTGGAGGCAACGATCTGAAAATTTTGCACACTATATCTTTTTCAGAAATAGTCTTTCTAAGAGAGAAATATGCATTAATTATCTCAGAGAGTTTAAGATGAAACTCTTCAAAAGTGTCGTTGTCATCCATTCGAAGGTTTTCCCAATCATATGTAAGAGTTTGAAGTCTAGATTCTTTCTCTGATGTGTTTCCTTCGAACACGATTTGAATATTATCCCAAGCTTCTTTCGAAGTTCGACATGTTGATACATGATGTTGTAGATCACGGCTTACATCATGTATTATAGCATTCAAACCATCTGAATTCTGCTTAACTAATGCCTTTTCTTCATTTGAAAAATCTACTAGGCGTTTAAGCTCAGTATTGGAATTTTTTATCTTTGGAAGAATATAACCATCGACGACTAATAGCCAAGTATTAAAGTCTTGTGATTGAAGAAAAGATCACATAGCAAATTTTCACCATAGATAGTTTGTTCCCACAAATATTGGGGATTCGTTAATTGAAGTCGATTCATGAGAACTCGAGTTCATTCTTATAGGATGGATCGCACCAAACACAGATTGTTAGATCTTTTCGTGTTTGCCTGCTCTGATACCAATTGAAAAGGCGAGGGTACCCAAATATACCTCAAGCTACAACTTTTCCTTCCTATAAGTCCTTTCTCTGAAAGTGATTGTCTATGGGCTGAGTCGAGACAATGCACCTAATGGGTTCATACTTCGTGTGATCGTCTATGGATACGAGATCGAGACAATACAATAACGAAGTATGTTTACTTGATACAAAAGTTCGGACTTAACCAAACTCAATAAGATTCGCATATCAAGTAAATAGGAATTAACGTTTGCGCCATTTAATTTAATTATAATAAAACAATTATAATGTGAAAATATAAAGTAAATGACATAACAAGATTTTGTTAACGAGGAAACCGTAAATGCAGAAAAACCCCATGACCTAGTCCAGAATTGAAAACTCTCAGGATTAAGCAGCTATACAAAATTACACCAACTTCATATAGTTGAGACCAAGCAATTAAACCTATAGTTCACCTAGTTCCGTCTGTATTCCCATTCCTCCAACCTGTAAATAAGTCACGTACGTATTCTAAACAGTAAAGGAACAACAAATCTGTTTGGTATCAACTCTCTTCAACGAAGTGATATGAGTGGCGCAAAGGCTCTTCTGTTTATCTTAACATAAACTCCTTCGCCAGGTTCCAAGATATATCTTATGTACAATCACCAAAAGGTAATCGTTAAGATTAAGCCAACAACACTCTTAATACAAAGAATTGTGTTGATGCCGATCTTCCCAATTAATCAATCCAATCTACCAAAAGGATAAACCGATTATTAATTGGAACCTATTTTACCGAACAAGTATTGTGCACACCAAAGATTATAAAAACCAAGTCTGAAATCTTTTACCTCTTCTTTGTCTCCAAATCTTCTTAGATCTTCAATAAACACCTGCACACAACTACTTGAATCTATTGTGATCAATCACACACAGAATGGAGTATGTTAACAATGGATTATCATAAGATCATCTTTATATCTAACAATAGTCTAAAGACCCTTGTCGAAACCTTGAACTAGTTTGAGAGAATCTTATATCAGAAGAGAAGATTCTCAAGCATAAACAAACTAGGTGTAATCAAAGTTCACCACAGTTAGTCAATCAAATTAATATGAAAACTAAAGATAAACTGCAATTATCTAGTTTCCCAACAACGGTACACACTATATCTTTTCAATCCCAAATAAGACTTTAAAATGAGCGGCCGTAAGAGATTTCACCTAATTAGATTACTCTCCTCTCCGATAGGCGGCTTTACCAGTAACAGTACAACAGAGGAAGTTTACTATCACGAAGGATTAGTTCTCCAGAAATGCAAACTCAAAGTATTTATAGACAAGGAGGTTTAGACACCAAGGAATTTCCAAAACCGAAAATATTCTCAAGATATTTTTCCATATTCACCCAAATTCGGTTTTCATAATTCCTGTGAATGCACTGTCCAAAATAATGATCGAAATCTCATTGGAAAATCTTTAATTAGCAAATGCACATTACTAATTCTTATTTTCCATATATAATTAAAAACCTTAATTAAAAGATTCTTAACTTATTTAAATCCGATCTTAGGATTTACTTCCTTCTTAGCTATTAAGGAATATCTTTGAACAAATAAAGATAAGCATTAATGCACCGTGTTCAAAGTGTGTCGACATCTTTCTCGTGCAAGTCCTTTTTCATACTTTCTCACTTGAAACTGATTTACCACAATTCCAAACAAGTTTAGAATTGGTTCATCTTACTTTCAAGAACTATATGATTGATCAAGTACCACTCAGTCATAAGTCATGGGTGTAACGGTTCTACCAAAACAAGTTTCGGTTCTACCTCCATGTGAGTACTGTGTATAGTCACACTATCTTACAAAAGATATGACTGACTAGGTACTAGGATCGTTTCCCCACATATATTTGGTATCTAACTTGTATACACTGCACATGTCCATAGGATCGGTTCCCCCTTGCCTAAAAACATGTTGCACATGTTCATAGGATCGGTTCCCCTTCTTCTATAGACCTTGCTGCACCTCATATAGGGATCGGTTCCCTTTGTGATGTACTGAACCTCTTACTAAGATTAGTTCCTCTTTCCAAAATTTGGTCAGACACACACAAACCCGATCATCCACTAGGTGATTACTTAAGATCGGTTTCACTAATAAAAGTCATACCAATACATAAGTCAGGCCTCATGTGAATAGTTTTACCAAGAACACAAACAAGTAATGAGTGGTTATACTAATCACACATATTGGTCGTTCATAAGATATGCAATGAAGAACAACCCCAATAACGCCCGACGATTTCCTTTTCGGTTCACAACACATATCATGAACTTACTTCCTTAGAACACATGTAAACATTGTTCCCTAGGATGAAATCCTCACCTCATACCCATACATAATCACAATAGAATTCATACGATTATGTTGATGTCTTATATACAAAGTTTAATGGTTAAGCAAGAAACTTCATATTGTATTCCTTTATACTATGTCTATCTAGTGTGTTCATGCTTCACAGTTTTCTGTTTTCAGTATGCACGACTTGAAAGATACGTTAGGGAATGAAACCGTTCAAATCAAATATCACTAACCTCAAGTGGAAGGATGATGTTGTGGTTGTAACTCCGTACTTCTTCACTTCTTCAAGTCTTCACAATACTTGTAATGTCTCATCCTAATACTTTCAAGCTAACCTATACGAAGTTGACTCTAGTACATTTAAATCAATCGACTCTTAAATGAGTTTTGGATCACTAAAATATGACAACCAAACTTGACATACCAACACTTGGTGGGTTCAACCCAGCAATGCTTTAACCAGTGGTGAATTTGGACTTTTGACTTGTATTAGAGAAACTCTTTTCTTTGGCATAGTTTAAGTTTGTTTTGACTAAAATCCAGTTTTTATGTTCAATAGGATTCAGGGTCGATTCCATGACCGATATTTAGACTTTTAATTTTAAAATTCTATATATTAGTTTTATATCTTTAAGATTTTGAAAATTACACAAGTATGAATGGAAAGTTCCATGTTAGGAAATATTGAACACATATTCAATTCAATATATATTATTTTTCATATTTATTCCTTTGATACTCAGAGTTAAGATATTAACTAATATTATGAGAAGCATTTTCGAATCCAAGTTTGGAATTGATACATTTTTGCTTTCTTTTCCCAGAAGTGTGCGCATAACTAGTTTTCTAATATATCCAAGTTCATGGGTTTGCACTGGCTAATATTATTTGTCACACTAGTGGAATTATCATATATTAGTTGGGAATATATTATAAGATTCTATTACAACATTGTTTGTTAATAATATATAAAGAACATAAATAACATTTTATTTTCGGAATTGGTATTAAATTGAATATTTTTAAGAATTTTGAAATTAGAATCTCTTATTTTCCAAACAAGCGATGGTTATAACACTAAAAGTATTGGAGCTTGTATTCCTATAATTGTATCCCATATCATACTTTGTGTGATATTTTTGATTGCGTAGCATATTTTCGGGTAAGTTTGATTTGGTTCTAGACGAAAGCGCATATGTATTAAAGTATTTTTTGGGATCAACAAGGCCCTAGTTCAGTTGTTGGTGGAAAGCTAGATTCTTATTTGGTTTTCTTGATTATTACTCATTATTGGACTAACTCGTATAATTATCTTCCAGATAAGTTCTTGTTTGTTCTTTGGTCATTCTCTTTTTATATAAGACCACTCAAAACTTTGAAGATTGACCGGTACAAATTTAAGTGATTCTACATTTGTTGGGATGAAACTATTAATTGTCCAACATTAATAGACTCAACAAATGATGAGGATACATAGTACACCACAATAATTTCGATATCAACCTATACATATACACCTTGTGTGACTCTACCAAAACAATAGCGTCCAAAAAATTACTTCAAAAAGACTTAACTTGGTATACAATCAAAGTTGGATAAACTATATATATCTATAATAATTATAATACAAAAAGTAAAGTAATGGCTGCACGATACATAAGATTTTGTTAACGAGGAAAACTGATTGGAAGAAAACCTCGGACATAATCCAGTTTTGAATACTCTCGGAATTATGCTGTTATAAAAATCGACTATTCCAACTTCGTATAGTTGAGACCAAGTAAACACTCATTCGTTACGCAGTTCCTTCAATATCCATGCACCTATAACCAATCTGTCTTACGCACGTGAATTCCAAACTAGAGTCCACCTATATTGAGATTGCTCTACCTATCGTGAAGACTTCCGCTCTCAACTCCTTTTGATCATAATTCGGGACAACAACTAAATTATTTCAGTAACTAACTCACTTATCAATCTCCCAAATAAATCTTTAGATCAGAGACAAAGTGAGTAATTATATTCTATTTATTTAATATAAACTTCTTTGGTCAAAGATCAAACCAAGACAGTGATTAAAAAATTAATCAATCTCAGTGAACAAGCTCTATCCAAGCAACTTAACAAAAAGAAGTAACTAGACAGTTTGTTCGATATTTACACAAGTATTATGTCTATGAAAATAAACTGTTTGTTTAGATCCTAAAGAATTAAGTGCGCAAGAATAATCACAAAGATCATAAACGAGAATTAAAAAGTCTCAAAGTCTTCAATCTCAAAGGAACTACAATACAAACAACTTGATTCCAATATTGATTAACACACACAGAATGAAGTCTGTTAATATTGATTGATCAATAGTTTTATTTAGAACTATTTAATCACTAGATCTTTATTACTCAAATTCTGAAACAAATTTAAGCGATCTTATATCAGAAGAGAGGGACCATACAATAAATTAACAAGTTTGATCTATCAAGGATAAGTATATCGTTAGTGCTTAATCAAATAAAATACGATTTGGTTTCCCACCAACCATACAACTAAAAGCTTCTTGATCCAAAAAATACTTTAAACGAGGGCGACACAAGATGTTTCACCTAATTAGATTACTCTTATGCCTTAACAAGTTGGATTCTCATACAATCACTTAAGCTACATATCAAAAGTTACGTTTGTAAGAATATAATCTCTATTATTTATAGTGTTATGACCAAGGATTGAGTGGAAGACAAGGTGTTACCAAATTCAAAAATGTTAATGAAATGAATATTTATTTTCGAATTTGAAAAATACTAATTGTATTCCAACTAATAAACCAATGTCATTCATAGTTCACAACTAACATTAGCTAGTACACATCCATGTACTTTACTAATATAGTAACTAGAGGTATGAAAACCTATGGGATATGGTAAGCATATATTTTCGATATCTAAAATTGAAAATTTTATTTCAGGATCTTTCCTTGAGTATCAAATAAAAATGTTAGAGCATTAAGATATTATAATTTAGCACATGTTCAAATCACTATGTCGACATTACGTGGACCTTGATAACATAATTAAAATAACATACATATCGAAATCTTAATGTAAACCTTGATGTTTGCGGAAATCTAAGATAACATACATATCGAAAATGACAAGTCTGCTTTTTCGGTCATGGATTAGATAAAAATTAGGGATCGGTCCTGAATTAAATCCTTGTCGGGGAAGGTCCTATATTAGATCCTTGATTAGGATCGATCCTAGAATATATCCATAAATCACCTTTTCAACTACGAAATAAGTTTCACAAGTCTATTCCTTTAAACTATTTACTTAAACATAATTCCAAGGTACATATTCATCCGGAAGTTCCACAGACTAAATAATAAATAATTACCATTTAATTTTATGTCAGTACTACGAAGTACATAAGATAAACTTTACTTTGTACCCCGTATACTTAAGTTGTAGAAACAACTTGTATACCATTCCTTGAACAATGATCATATTATAATTACCAAGTTACCAATATTAAAGTTGAAAAGGAGAGGGTACTAAGTACACCACTAACTTTTTGTTCAAAAACATGTATGGACAAACTTGCCACAATCAGTCTATAGAGTTTTTTTTTGGATGATCTCAAAAATCAATATCCAAGAATCAATTAAGTATGTACTCGAACTGTATCCGCACCTAATTCCAACACGAACAAGCCTTGTAATCTATCTTTCAATATAAGAATTCTCAATGATAAATATTATAGGTTTTGTACAGTCTTTCAGGAATAAAATATGTCTAGGATGTTTAATGACTACTTGTGATATTTTTATTAGATAAATAATATAATGTGGAAAATAATTAACATAGGATACCAAAACTTTTGTTAACGAGGAAAACTACAATATACATAAAAACCTCGGACCTAGTGCAAAAATTGAACACCACATAGTATTAGGCCGCTACAAATACTAGCATACTATCATACTTCAGACTGGAATGTATTTAAGATAAAATCGACCCTATGAGAGCTTCAGTTGCCCTCCTTGACAACATGATTTCCCTAGTTAACGTTATTTACATGCCTATGAGTTGCTTCAACCTAAGTGAAGACTTTTTAACTATATGTCTCGAACAAATATGTAATTTTGATTTCATTCAAAAATATATTAAATCAAGGTAATGGAAATCTATATGCTTACGAGGGATCTTCAAGTTAAATAAGATATCAAACAAACTTAAAAATGAGGATATATTACTATATTCAAAAGTTATAGAGATGTCTAATCAATTCCACCTTACAAGAACAATCTAAACAAAATAAAACCAAAGTGTATTAGATATCTATCTTGTCGAATAATAGTCTGAGACGAAGAGTACTTTGTGATTTATATCTATCTTGTTTCAGATCTATAGTCTAGAAATTACAACAATGAATAGGAACAAGATGCAGATAACAAAGATCTATTAGATAAAAGATAGTTTGACCGAGCTTCACGAATCCCTTAGTGAAGTCTTTCAAAGTCGTAACCTAATATAGTTTCACGAGAGGAAACTTATATTTTTAGAGGATGACTCTAGCTACAAGCACTTGAAATCCTGGTGTACCAAGATTTTGATTATAGTGTGAGATTCTAGTGTGAGTAATTTGTCTAAAAGAAAGAAAAAAAAGCATGATATGGACTGATGAACTTATACATTACAATTTTGAGTATATTAGCAAAGAGTTTTGATATTATTTTGTAACTCACGTTGCTCAAGCTTATAGGTCTATAATCAGCAGCAGTTCTAGGTGAACTAGTCTTAGGAATTAAGGGCACAAATTTAAGACTTATCTGCAAGTAAGTATCCTGAATTAAAAAATATTTGACCATAATAATTTTGTCATTCCCAACTATATCCCAGATTTGTTGTAAAAACCAGGAGGTAACCATCATAGCTAGGACTAGTCCAAGGATGCATCTTCCATACTAAACTCTTTATTTTCTCATTAGTTTGAGTGTGAATGAGGAAGAAATTCTCCTCCTCAGAATACAAGGATACAAAACATTGATAAAAATGTTATCACAGCTGGGAAGGTTGGTAGTTTTAATTATATTACTAAAATGCTCTTTCAATTCAGTAGCTATCATATTCCTATCAGTCAAACCTTATACCAATGTTATTTTTCATGCATTCAATATGAGTTTTTATTTTCTTTAAATTGATTTTATCATGAAATTATCTAGTATTTTTGTTGTCTAAAGTCAAAAAGTTTTCTTTGGATCTTTGCATGTAGTAGTCTTATTTAACATTTTATCAGTGCTTAAGGTACTCTTCTAACCTAGGAATATGTTCAATGTCATCAGTTGAGTTCTATTCAAATTAGCATCAACTATTTGTTTTTGAATCTCATTGATATGAGTCTTAAAATTACCAAAGGAACTGAGATTCTAATGTTTCAGAGCCAATTTCACATTATACAAACATTTAACAAGTTTAAAGACATGAAAATCATTCACATCAGTGTTCTAGTTACTGACAATGACCTCCGTGCAACTAGTGTCACACAACTAAAATTTGTTAAATCTATGAGGTTTATCAGTAGAAGTATCCTTTCTTGATCCAACTAACTGAATAGGTACATGATCACTTCCTACATTAGTTAAGTTAAATGATATACAATTGCATTTGGAAATAAATCAGTCCACTCCTCACTGGCTAAAGCCTTATCTAGTCTCTTAAGAATGAGAGACTCATCAGTCATATGGTTGCTCCAAGTAAAGGGTTTTTCCTAGGAAATTCAGATTAGAGATACCTAGATGATATAAATGAGTTTTCACTAAGCTGACACCAAAAATAACCTAAGGACGCTAATACCTACTTGCTAAATTCTCTAAGTATGTCAATGTTTTCCCAACCTTCATCAGATAAGGAACCATACATGCAATTAAATAAAATGCGGTATCCCTCCAACAATCCATGTTGCCTAACACAAAAATAAAATTGCAATTCATATCAACAAGATCATTGTGAATTACATCCTTACAAATCATATATAATCCCCTTGATGCTCGTATTAGGTTGACATACAGAAAATTCATGTAGACATTTTAGATTCATAGTTTTAGTTTCAGAAAAAAAGACAATATTTTGATCATTAACCCTAATAAGCTCCCTTAGATGCTTCCTAGCATACTTATTACCAAAACCTTGGATATCCCACAACAAAATATTCATGTCCAGGTTTATAGTCAAACAAATCTGATTGACCCTACTAGACTCTAATTAATTAATTAAAATATAAAAAATCCATTAAACTTTACCACCAAATAATTCAATTGGATTATCACACCGATTCACACAAAAAAATTGAAGGTTTTTGAATAGCAGTTGATTAAATTCAACAATAAAAATTAAACACGATTTTGACTTTTGAAAACCTGATTTATTACACTCATTCCAAATTCAGTAGCAGGGAGATGGTAGATCATTTCAATTCTTTCTGCATTTCCAGCATCTTACATGTTTAAATCTTCATCACCCAAAATTTGTGGCATCATTTCTAGTGTAACAACCTCTACCATTTTCAGTGTTTTGAATAACGTTACTTTGGTTGTGATTAGGGATTTGATTATATTTTTTTTGGAAATTATTTCCTAGAATTTGGTACTTTTCTGCTCGACAGTCATTTCTGGATCTCTTAGTCTTCCTTGGGTTAAGCCCATCTTCATCCGAGTTAACCATCCCATTACCAGATGTAACTAAATCGTCACTACCACTCGATTCTTCTTAATTATTTGCATATTTTTTGCATAATAATCATCAAACTCTGCATCTGTCATTCCATAGATAAAATTATCCCAAGAAAAATCTTCATACTTTTCCTCATCATGATCTCTCACAAAACAACATGGACAAATCTTTTTGGATTGTTTTTCAAAATGATATATATCTCAGATTTTTTGCTTAACTGCAGCAAGAAACCATTTTCCGCTCTTAAGAGGTTTACTCAAGCCAACTTCAATTTTTGCAATCACCACACTTTCTATGATAGAATGACCTTGTTTTAGAACCATATGTAACCTTCCATCCCATGTCCTGACATATTTTGTCTATGATACTCTTATCAAAGTGCTCCAAGAAAAGACCTAGAAGAATCACAAAAAGCACTTGATGGGTAAACTAATAATCTTCCAAAGGTATCGAAGCATCATATTTTTCCTAGAACGCCATTTTTTTTTTTGGATAACCTATGGAGTTTTTCAATAGTACCTCAACATTATCTAAACTCTTAAACTTAAAGACATCTATTATTCCCCGTTTTATTAATTTCCACTCACCCATGCTTCCTCAAAACGATGCATGATTTATACCATTATTAGAGGAGGTGATGCAATTTAATCGATCTAATGGTTAGGATCTGGAGTTATAATAATTAGAGTAAAATATACCCCTGAAAAAATAGGATGTATAATGAGTTATAATAATTAGACTAAAAGGAGGGATATTTTAGATTTTTCATGTCCCAAAGACTACCACCAAATTCATTTCCAATCTTTTTATCAAATTTAACATTTGTGTTAGGTTTCATTTGACAAAAAAGTGGTCATAAAAGGGATTCCCTTCCTACGGGCCCTTCGGGCTCTCCGATCGGTCGGCCCAAAAATAGTGATGTGCCTTGCTTGCATGCACATGAGATAATTTGTTAGCCGGTGCATCAAATGTTTACGCGGATACTTTTTTCATTGTCACACAACAGATAAGTTAACAGCCATGGATGGAGTCTGTTTTCAAGATTTCTAATGGGGGTGACCAAATTCTGGGGGTGTACCAAGTTCAAGGGAAAAACTTTTTTGTTTTATATGAAACTTATTATATTATTATCTGTTTACTTACTAGAATTGCTAATATAAGAAAATAATAGAAGAATGAAAGAAAGATGGAAAGATATCATGAGAGTTCTATCTCCAATTATATTTCTTCTTGTCTCTCATTACATCCAACTAAGAATGGCTATTTATAGCCACAATATAGGATAGGTGAAATAGGAAACATAAATGAGTTTACAATTCAAATTTTGCTTAATAAAATCTTATTCTAATCTTAGTTGTTTTTGTTGACCAAAGATATGTATAGTTCATGCTAGATTGTTCTAGAAATGGAAATGGTGGTTCATACATAAACCTTGTTTATACAATACTTCCCCTTGGACCATCATTTCTAATAAATGTTTTCTTGTCAAGTTTTGCTGGAAAACTATTTAGGAAAAACCTGAACTTGGAGTGAGATTGGTCATTCCCATGACTTCCGCCAAAATTTGTATCAAGAAAAACCACTTGGGACAAAAACCCCACACGTCTGCGTCAGGAAAACCATTTGGGACAAAACCTGAACGCTTATAATTCAAATTGATGTCGACGTCGATGTAAATGTTGCCTCATTAAAAACCTCGTTTGGAAAAACCACATGGGACAAAACCAGATTAGAGGAAAATAGTACAACGTATTTCGCCCGACGATGGTGTTGGACATGCTTATGTTGCCTCGTTAAAACCTTGACAAGGAAAACCCAGTGGGACAAAACCTTGTCGAAGAAAAAATAGTACATCATGTCATAGTCCAAATATCCCCCTGAACAGAATCTCCGTCAATCTATCTGCTGATATATGTGGCGCATCCCGATCCCGTAAACCAGTTTCCGGAAGAGAGTTTTCGGTAATGACTTGGTGAATAGATCAACATAATTTTCATAAGATTGTATCTTCTGGATCTCAATCTCTTTGTTCTTCTGGAGGTGGTGAGCATAAAATAGTTTTGGCGAGATATTTTTTATCCTATCACCTTTGATGTAGCCTTCTTTAATTTGTGTTATGCAAGTTGAGTTGTCTTCACAAATTATTGTTGGTGTACTGGTAATGGATGGTAGGCCACAAGAACTTCTGATATGCTCGACTAATGATCGCATCCACTTACATTCTCGACTTGCTTCATGTAGAGAAATTATTTCAGAGTGATTTGAGGAGGTAGCTGCCATGCTCTACTTACAGGATCTCCATGAAAATGTTGTGCCTCCGCTTGTAAAGACATACCCTGTCTGAGAGATTGCTTTGTGGGGGTCCGAAAGATAACCAGCATCTGTGTATCCCTTAATCTTCGAGCAGTTCTCTGAATACCTTGAGTAAAACAATCCCATGTTTGTAGTTCCACAAAGATAGCGGAAAATATGTTTTACTCCAACCCAATGTCTCTTTGTTGGTGCAGAACTGTACCTGGCTAAGAGATTTACTGCAAAAGCGATGTCTGGTCTAGTGCACTGAGCTAAATATAATAACCCACCGATAGCACTTAAATATGGTACTTCTTGACCAAGGAGTGTTTCGCCTTCCTCTTTGGGGCGAAATGGATCTCTTTTGGGATCAAGAGTTCTTACAACCATTGATGTTCTAAGCGGATATGATATGTCCATATTAAAGCGTTTGAGAAGTTTCTCTATATACGTTGATTGATGGATAAGAATTCCACCCTCATAATGCTCAATTTGAAGACCAAGACAAAACTTCAACAGTCTAATTAGCTTTTCTCTGTGAGAGACATCTAGCGATCTTTTAAGCAAAAGATCAAGCTTAATGGTACCACGAAGATGAGGGGAGACTTTTTACGGAGCGATGTCTCGATATTGGTGCTGGGCAGATCCAGGTTTACATGTTTACTACAAACCCAATATTAGGTATCTATAGCATATTTCAGCTAAAGTACCATTTACACATCTTTGTGTAATACAAACCACAGAGTGATACATCTCTATTGTTGAGATGCAAATCGATCAATCTTGTAAGAGATCGAATGACTGAAACCATGTCAGCTTTTCCATTTAAACATGTATAAACCCTTAAGGTTGACGAAATTAATGGACTTCCATTTACAATGCTCAACCAACAGATTGAGGCATAGTTTTACCGAGAGTCTCATCTCGAACTCCTGCTTTAAGCATTTTTGTGCTTTGGAGAATTCTTCAGAAGTTCCAATAAGGTACATATTGTATACATCAAATCTAGTAAATTCACAATGTATGGGTACATAAGATGGTTCACATATCCCTGGATAATAAGAATTCACTTAGACGTCTGACCATGTTCGTCTTTATACGAAAAATGCATATGACATGGTAATTCTACTGATAGGTAAAAACCTTCAGAAATTTATATGTGGTTATCTGTATCATGTCTTTCGTACATATTCACAATAACCACATCCTCTAGATGCACGTCGAGTCCTTAAAAGACTTCCAGACAAATACCAAAGAGGTAGTTGCATCCATAATATGGAATATGTTATAAAGAAATCCATCTCAGGTTCTTATAAAAGACTTTGTGCCATTAGTTGACTTTTTTTTTTCTTACTATGCATATACTCCCACTTGTAGACACTATGTGCTATATTATCGGATGTCGGAACTGCAAACACCCGTCTGTGGATAAGAGTATCTCACATTATCGAGTGTTCTAGTTGCAGTACCAAAACCATGCATTTTATGAGAAATTATTATCCTGCCTGAATCTCTCCTTCTCCTGTTTAACCAATCATCCTTTGATGACATTCTTATAGAGAGTGGTTCAACACCAACATCATCTATGGCAGTATCAGTAGATACTTTGACGATATCATCAACAATCATTGGATTACTATCACAAACTTCTCTATTTCATGCATGCCTTTAGGAAATCCTCTCATTTTGAGGTTCCACAGCCTTTGCAGATACATTCTCTTATTAAGATAATTATACTTAGAAAAATTAGATCTTCCACTAATAGTCTCTTTAAGAGCACTATCTTTCAATGATTGTGATCAGTTCTTCTGTTTAGGAGGCGCGGAATATTTTAAATCAACTAGTCATCCACGCTCAAGGTGTGTTTTAAATGACACACTAGCTAATACACTCACAACTTCTCATGAAACAACTTGATTTGCAATTCCTGAAGATATTAAATCTTCTGCATGTCCTTCATTGCTGAAAACATCAAGATGAGATACATCTTGGTTTATCTTTGTCCAAACTAGGATACTTCACGCCGTTTTTCAGGTGACAACCTTTCCTCCCCAAAATGGTGGGAAGACTTTCTCATCAATTTTGCAAATCTTGTAGTAGAATAGTAACAGCAGTGGAATATAGCACGTCTCAAACAGAAAAACATGACAATGGTTTCATGAGTAATAAGTTCAAAATGCATAAGAACATCAAACCATCAATGCCCAAAACATTACTAGGATGATACAACATCAATGATTGACAAACAAGAGTTTCTTTTAAATCTATATGAGTATAGATACATAGTTATCACCAGGTGAGATGTCGAGTCATTTATGACTACCAGACCATACTCCCATGAATCTGGTAAGTGTCTGTGGAAACTCGTTGTCAAGGTTATCGCTATATAACAAGCGACCTTAATTCTCTCATTATGCTTTCTTATAAGCGTCAACTTTCGAACTAAAATTCATGGATGCTAGGACTGAGATCCTGAACGAAAACACAAGTGAGAGAACAACTCAATATGGAATGAGATCCATATCTACCAATCATATGAACTTTGTCGATAATTCCTTTGCAAAGGGGATATCTATCCATAACGATTTAAGTAGCTACTCTGAACATTATCGACAATAAATTAATAATCAGTAAATAAACGATCTTACATCATTCTCCAGAGTATGAGGATATCATAATCCGTTGGTACCAAGTTTCAATATGAGGATATTACTTGCCATGAGATATCAACGCAACGTTTATGGATGTGCTCCTTGTCAGGAGAGATATCAACTCATCACCCAAAGAGAATATGGACGTTATCTGATTAGATTGGCATAACTCAAGCTAGAGGTTTTCTTCTATGCTTCCAAGCATATTTCCAGAAGAAATGATCGCTACGATTAGATGGCAAGCCTTGCAAGGACTTTAATATATGATAAATCAAGCAAGCTTAATCTTGAAAAATCTAGCAACAAAGTAATCTCCAACACCTAAGGCACTTTTCGGTGTGAGAATTTAGATGAGACACAATTGGAATTAACCAATATCGTCGATGATTCTTCCCCTGATCCTCAGGCGGGAATATCCCATCAACGGAACATCCAGTTCTGCATTACTCTACATATCAAGGGAGCAACTGGGTGCAAAAAAATAACAAGAACATGCAGCCCAGGAGAGGTGACTGATCAGGTTTCCTCTCTCGTTTACTGTCCAGCTGGAATAAATTAAATAATTTACATTTCCATGTAAAATTAATAGTAAACTGTAAACGAATTCTGTGACCTAAGACACTATCTCAATATCAGTCCAGTCTTTCCAAGACGACTGACAGAGATCAACAATAATGAAAAACACTCCAGTGCACGTACTGTGTCTTTTATGTCACAACGATAGAAGAGCTCTACCAAGTTCAAAGATGGATTTATTCAAACCAATCATTATGCTACCTTCCCGTATTTCTTCACTTCTGGTGGTACAGTGCTCATCAGGTTCTTAAACCCGAGAACTATTGTGGTTTCCATATTCAAAAATATGCCTACCACAATTGTATTTTCCTTCTTTGCCAAAGATTTTAAACTTATTTGCATAGGTACTGTTGCAAATTTAATTCACCAAATTCAATATTTTAGGTAATAGCTCAGGCGACGAGAAGACATGATATTAACTCTAAATATCATTTACAAAAATGCAACACTTGTTATCGCTCGGCGTTTGTATATCTACGAGGCGCAGTTAACATTTGCAGCACTCTGTGTTGTTGACACAACATATACAAAGTCCAAATTAAGCACTATCTCTTTAAAGCTTGCCGATGCATATAATAGGCGCATATAATGCACGCCATAAAACTAGCAGGAACACATAAGGGCACAAAATATGCAGCTCTCCTTATTGCTCACCACTATATTATATACGGTGTATATATCTTCTCTAAAATCAAGCCGAACTATTTTCCACAAATATCAATGGTGAAACGGTTCTAACATAATACTGATAAATCTCCAATTTCGTCCATTGGGCTCGACGAAATATTAATTTATCAAATTTGAAATATGAACACATTCTTTATTTCTTAAAAGAAATTGTCTCAATATCAATTGCATCTCATTTCAAGGAACGCTGATAGAGACTGGCTAACCGTGTTAACCCGGTGTTCATTTTCATCGCATTCCGGCCTCAAGCGGAACAACTTTGAATTCTGGAGATTATTATGGCAAAGGAATATTAAAATTTTGTTATCCCCAAGGATGCAATAATTCCTTGCTCTGTCGATATTAAAAACCGTTAACACCAAAAATCATTGGTGTACCAACAAAGAATTTTTTTTATTTTCTACGATGTCCAAGAGGACGCGGAAAAACCTTCCGTTGGTTGGCTAAGGAGGAAAATAATAAAACGCTGCAAAACTCAAATATATGGCTAAATTAGGAAATCAAATAGCATCACAAATATGAGTTGTTGCTAATTCATACCTATTTTGGATATCTCTTCATATACCCTATATTTCAAGTGCTCCAAATAGCACATACGGTAATATGTCTAACTCTCTCTTTAACAAGTCCTAATCAAAATAGGAAACAAAGTTAGACATAATAAAAATTGTATGCATAAAACTACTTAGAAATAGTTAAATTCAATATGCAAGAGTTGAAGAGAACTATCATTTTCCATATCGTCAGCCCCACTCCGATTACCGCAAAGCAATTCGTGATGATAACGTATTATATTATTATCTGTTTACTTACTAGAATTGCTAATATAAGCAAATAATAGAAGAATGAAAGAAAGATGGAAAGATAGCATGAGAGTTCTATCTCCAATTGTATTTCTTCTTGTCTCTCATTACATCCAACTAAGAATGGCTATTTATAGCCACAATATAGGGTAGGTGAAATAGGAAACATAAATGAGTTTACAATTCAAATTTTGCTTGCTAAAATCTTATTCTAATCTTAGTTGTTTTTTTTTTACCAAAGATATGTCTAGTTCATGCTAGATTGTTCTAGAAATGGAAATGATGGTTCATACCTATGTAGTCAATATCGGCCGATACGGCCGATATATCGGGGAAATTTCGGATTTCGGTCCCAAAGGATACGATAACCACAATATCGGCGATACGGTATTCCTCCGATAATATCGGCCGATACGATCCAATATCGGCCCAATATCGGGGAAATTTCGGAAATTTCGGTTTTTTTTTTACTTCAAAAAAAACATATTCAATTGATAAATGTTTTAAGTTTTTTTTTTGGATATTGATTTTTTTTTTCTTCCTAGTTTGAAGTTAAACTTGTTTAATTTGAACTTCCGTTTAAACTTTAAACTTGTTGAAGACTTGAAGTTACTCTCATGTTTCTAGTTTGAACTTGTTTATTTATCATTTTAGGCAGTGAACTTTAAAGTTATTGAAATTACTCTTGTTTTTTTGATAAAATTGAAGGTAGCTATAATATTATAGTCTCTAAATTTGGAACCGATATTATAACGATATTTGAACGATAATATCCCCGATACGAAGTCGTACCCTTGTATCCTTCCTGGCCGATACAAACCGATATCCGATATTAACTACATTGTTTCTGACCTGGTTTTGATAACTTTGTTAGTTGGCTATTAATAATTGCAATTAGGACAACAAGCTATGTATTAGTCGTTGTAAACCATAGTTAATTATCTGATTCTGATAACATGGCCTTTCCTGTTTTAAATATCTATTAACTAATCTTCTCCTTTGTACTTGTTTTATATTAAACTATGAAAAGATTAAATATTGAGAAGAGGGCTAATCAGAACCTATGTAGTCAATATCGGCCGATACGGCCGATATATCGGGGAAATTTCGGATTTCGGTCCCAAAGGATACGATAACCACAATATCGGCGATACGGTATTCCTCCGATAATATCGGCCGATACGATCCAATATCGGGGAAATTTCGGAAATTTTGGTTTTTTTTTTCTTCAAAAAAAACATATTCAATTGATAAATGTTTTAAGTTTTTTTTTTTTGGATATTGATTTTTTTTTCTTCCTAGTTTGAAGTTAAACTTGTTTAATTTGAACTTCCGTTTAAACTTTAAACTTGTTGAAGACTTGAAGTTACTCTCATGTTTATAGTTTTAACTTGTTTATTTATCATTTTAGGCAGTGAACTTTAAAGTTATTGAAATTACTCTTGTTTTTTTGATAAAATTGAAGGTAGCTATAATATTATAGTCTCTAAATTTGGAACCGATATTATAACGATATTTGAACGATAATATCCCCGATACGAAGTCGTACCTTTGTATCCTTCCTGGCCGATACAAACCGATATCCGATATTAACTACATTGGTTCATACATAAACCTTGTTTTGTTTTATTTAAAATTTGGTACACCCCTTAGAATTCTGGTCCCCATTAGCAGCCTTGGTCTGTTTTCACCAAACTAATGCATGTGTAGACAGACATAGGAATATTCTCTGTTTTCACAAAATGTTTCATTTTACGATTTCGTCACATGCATGCGACTTTATTCAAGTGGAGAAAACATATAGGAATCATCCATTACAAAAATACAACTTGTTTGAGTCAACTTAAAAGTCAAGAGATCCCTTGCTACAATAAGCAATCACTTGGCATGGCTTCATTCAACTATAAGACATCTTTGTATTGCATCTCTTAAATTCAACTACAATAAGCAGTACTAGTACTGGATAAATGAACAGCACACAGGCTCACAAGTTTTATCTTAAATTCGGTGCAACTTTTTGTTTGTTTGTTAATCTTCCTAAAACTCTTCTAAGATGCAATAATTTTCTTATAACCTAAATACTAATGTATTTATTATGCTCGAGTTAACCTGCACACTAAGTCAGTAACAGTAAGGGTTTACTTTATGATATATATACTATTTTTGAAGTACCAAGCCCATGTGACCAAGTGCACCGTAAATTGTTAAACAATTAAAGGGCATGCTTACTATATTCGAATCCCTGCCAAGAACAAGGAACTCATTTCATTATAAATAGAGGTGTGGTGTTACAGACTAAAATCATCAATCCACTCATTTACAGCATCAAAACTAATTAGCCCTTGAACAAGGGATAATTAGTGACCAGAGAGCAATCAAGGTAGAGATAACTGCGAGGAATCATTACCATGGATCGTGCAATGATGCATCTTTGTATTGCATCTCTTATGATGTTGTTGGCGATGGGGTTGATGGCAGAGGCAGCTAGATATCCACCTGGACTTGACAACCCAAGCCAGGCTACTTGTAAGAACAAGGGGTACAAAGAATGTTACAACTTACCTCATGTTTGTCCTAAGTTTTGTGGTGACAGTGGTTGTCATGTCAATTGTGTTTCATGCAAACCTGTGTGCGGTCCCGATGATGGATCATCTACTAGTCCTCCAGAAGAGGGCAGTCCTCCAGTTTACCCAACACCACCGACGCCAACACCTTCACCACCTACCGAGCCAACCCCTTCACCACCTACAGAGCCAACTCCTTCACCTCCAGTGTATCCATCACCCCCTCCTCCAGTGTATCCATCCCCCTCTGCTGATGAGCCAACTCCTTCACCCCCTAGTCCTACTCCTACCCCAACAACTCCTTCCACTCCACCTAGTTCCGAGGTTTCAGCAAAGAGACGGTCTAGGTGCAGATCTAAAAACCCAATATACAGCAAGTGCTACAATGTTGAGCATGTTTGTCCTGCTGCGTGCCCTACTGGATGTGTGGTCGATTGTGTCACCTGCAAACCCATGTGCAGTAAGTATATATATTGCTTCCTTAACTAAATTTCTTTGTCAGTTATTTGCTTCCATATGGATTATTAAGTTACCAGCTCACTGATGATGATTATACTTAATGTGCACAGACTGTGATCAACCTGGAGCTGTTTGCCAAGATCCACGATTTGTAGGTGGTGACGGTATCACCTTCTATTTCCATGGCAAACAAAACCACAACTTTTGCCTGCTTTCAGACGCCAACCTCCATATAAATGCCCACTTCATTGGTAAAAGAAACCAGAATCTGAAAAGAGACTTCACTTGGGTTCAATCTATTGGTATCCTCTTTGGTGATCACCAAATCTACGTTGGCGCTCGAAAGACAGCCAGTTGGGATGATTCTGTCGACCGTCTAGGACTCACCTTGGATGGACAACCCATCTACTTGCCTGAATCCGAAGGAGCTAAATGGGAATCTAGAGTTGCACCAGGCGTCACCATTACTAGGTCAAGTATGACTAACAAAGTCATTGTTGAAGTAGAAGGAAACTTCAAGATCACTGCTAATGTTGTGCCCATCACGGAAGAAGAATCTAAGGTCCACAACTACGGAATAACTAAAGATGACTGTTTTGCTCATCTCGACCTTGGTTTCAAGTTCTACTCACTAGGTGAAAATGTGAACGGTGTCTTGGGACAGACGTATGCTAACAATTACGTGAGTACAGTGAACATGGGTGCATCTATGGCTGTCATGGGTGGAGATGATAAGTTTAGCACATCAAGTGTATTTGCAAAGGATTGTGCCGTTGCTAGATTTACCGGCTCTGCTATCTCTAGCAGCAGATCTTCTTCAGAGTATGCTAGCCTAAGTTGTGGCAGTGGAATTGATGGACGTGGTGTTATTTGCAAGAAATAGATACTATGATCTGCTAGCTGACGAATGAATATCGTTTTAACTTGTTTGAATAAGATTTTGCAAACTCAATGCAAATGATCTATGTTTTTTCTTTCTGTATTTTCCATCCATGTTTATGTTTGTTATAATTGGAACTGAATAAAAAATAAATCTAGAGTTTCAATTTCTGTCTATTTGAGTTGGCCGTATGTTATGTGAGGGTATAATACGCAACCGCCACGTGTAGGCATCATAGGAGATGATCACATGATAAAAAGGTAAGAAAGATACACAAGGTTTTTAAAGCGTGAAACAAAGCGTGGTTCGTTTTTCATTTCTAAGCGTGAAGCATCGACTCATGGTTGGTGTTTGAAGCAGAAGTTTTCTTATAAATGACATTAATTGTTAGTGAATTTATAAAATCTAAGAACATAATGGCCTTGTTTGGTAAAATTTATGATTATCTATTTATGATTATAGATAATCATAAATTGATAAATGATTATGATATAATCATTTTTAAAATAAATTTTTCCAAACACTTTTTTCAAATAATTGATTATCATAGAACGATGATCTCAAAAAGGAGAAGAAAAAATAATGATCTACGATGTTTTTTTAGTCTTATGTTGTTTTGATGTCTCTCTCTTGATAGTTTAGAGAAAATTAAAAGAAAAAAATTCAATTTGAGTTTCTTAGAAAAAATAATTGATTATAATAAATTTTCAAAACAACTTTTTCCTGTTTATGGAAATAATGGATTTTTTCAATTATGATTAAAATAAGCAATTATTATAATGGTTACCAAACGCATATAGAATCCATGATAATCTGCATAACGGATTATGGGCTGATAATCCATTAAAATAATGGTTACCAAACAGCTCCAATATTTATATAAATCCAATATAGTCAAATTAATGTCAGAAGATCATTTTTTCCTTTAAAAATCTGGTGGGAAATTTAAAACCTTTGGAGGGAATTGATGAAGCGCATCAAATTAAAGGAATCTTTTCGCTTCTTGAACATCATTTTTTTTTCCTTTAAAAATCCGGGGGGAATTTAGAACCTTTGGCGGGAATTGATGAAGCGCATCAAATTAAAGGAATTTTGAAGCGAAGCATACGCTTTTAAAAACCATCGTACACTAAATAAGGGCCCAAAAGGTGATTACACCAAAACCAAGATATCTAACGTTTTGCCTCATGTAGGACACATGTAAAGTACAGTCAAACCATACTGACGGTCAAGTCTAAAAGGAGAACAATTCATGCAATTAATGAGAATGAGAAGAGATGTGATACAGCTGTGGACGAAGGTACATCGTGTCAGAGACTCGGACGAAGGGCGATTAATAATGCTAGCAGAAGAAGGTGTACCATATCGTTATGAGCCTAGAAATACCATATCATATCTGAAGGAGTTTACTTTGCTTATACATACCAGTTCATGTAGAAGGAGATGGACATGTTCTTTGAGAGATTACTCCACGGAGGGTTAGAATTAGAACTTAGAAGCTTGAGTATAAGGGAAATACTTGTAATCTTGAGAAAAGGGTAAGACCTTGGAATAATAAAGATGATACTTTCACACCGTGGATGTAAGTTTACAAGGCCGAACCACGTTACATAGTTGTGTTCTTATTTACTTTCATGTTCTTTACATCTTATATCTACTTTGAATCTTGAATGTTTTTGTTTTATTAGTCGTTAGATCTTCATGGGTGTGGTTTGCAAGAATTATGCAACTACATTTTGATGCTAGAAAGAGGGAGATATGAATATTTTCTCTACCTCCCTTGAAAAGTTTTTAAAAACCCTAAGTGAAAGTTTTTTTTTTTCGTTGACTTCTCTAAACTTAATGAGTTGATCTCGGAAACAATGAGATCTGCATGATTTCACGGCTGCAAAGTCCTATATATCATTCAAAGTGTTAGATCTAAAGCAATATCGTTTGTTCTTCTCAATTTAAGCCTTTTAAAGTTGTTTTATCACCTTGCAAGATGTCATTAACTTCTTGCAAAGGTTCACAAAACCTCATTTAGGAAGATATATGACCAAGTAGACTTCGTGAAGAAAAACATACTACGAAAAAATGTTGAAAATCAAAATCTAGAGGCATCGAGAAACACTTCCAAAAGTGGAAAAAAACACTCAACTTTAAAAACTGGTTTTAAGTATGACGTGCAAAAGGAGGTAGTTTACTCGAAAAGAGAGAAATAGAAAAACCCCTTTTCCTGACATCAAAACTTTATCCAGTTGAGGAATGTTTCTAATGTCATCTTCAGGTGTTTACAAAACCTACTGTCAAGACTTTCTGAACTTAAAATCATACAATACAACTCTAACTTATAGGAACTGCACATGACCTACAAATCTAGGGTCCTACTTTTATGAAGAAAAGACAAATTGAGTATTATTGCATATATCGCAGTAAAGACGATGGTGAGAGACGATATGCTCGCGCGAACCTTGGAGGAACTGACTGTATGTCTTACAAAGAAATAGACGCGATGGAAACAGGAGAGGCTCTGCCCAATACGATGAAAGCAGAAGAAAGATGACTTGATAACCAATATCATGAATGACTAACATATAGTTTTGATTCCAACGAAAAAAGTGCCTCGTCCGAGGACCAAGATGAAATTCATATGACTCAAAATGGAGGACTATTGAACCCATTAGTTAACACCACAACACGAAAGACGAACTAGTCTATCCATAATAACAATATTGTTTCCCTCGAGCCATCATAAAATCTTAAAAGGCGCAAAAAGAGCGAATGAGAAAGTTAGAACGACGAAACAAGAGATTGGAAAAGATGAACAGGAAATTGAGGTACCAGGTGAAGCACAAAAAGGAGTCACCTGCCTCCCCGAAGGAAAATCTCGAAGAGGAATGCATCGATCTGCCAGATGTCTCACGAAGTTACCGAAGATAGATTCTCATAAAGGTTAAAGGATCTATAAAACGATGCGAGTAGCCAATCGGAAGGGTCGGATAATATCAATCCCATACACGAACATGTCGAAAAACAGAAGGAGAACGAAGTCAGAATCCATGGCCAGTCCGAAAGGACATCTGGGGGAAACCCTAGACGAAAGGAAACATCGAAGAGAGAGTCCAACCGAACTAGGTATGCATCGAACGATGAACAATCTGATGAGGATTCGGGACAATCACGATATCACTACCAGGAGATACCTAGCCCATCCATGTGGGATTTACGTAGGAAAAATAAGGTTAAAACTAGAGACATTGATGATGCATTACAAGTAAGGTTAAACCATGCAGAATCGACGCTGAAAATCTGCATCGGAATAAAGACATCCGGGATTAAAATAATCATGCATCATGTTGTCGTGGTAAAAATTTCGATCTCTCCACTTCCATCTTTTAGTCAAAACTTCTTGTGGCTCTAATAGCTTTGGTATTATCCAAGAATGTAATTGCAACATAAAGTTTCGCCGCCTTCTAGCCTCAATTTTCTCTTCATCCGTTTGACGCAAAATCTCTGCATACATTTATTTCTCTTCTTCATACAAGGTTTCATCTATTTCTATAACTTCCCCAGAAGAATCAAAATTAGGATTCATGGTTGAAAATCTAAACTGATTGAAATTGAGAGAGAATTGATTGGATAAAAGAGTGTGTGATTCTCGGAGGATGAAATTGAATATTATATATTGAGGAAAAAATAGACTTTTAAGTGACCATTGAAAATTATACGGTGACGGCTGATGTTTAACCACCAAAGTTGCAGTTTCCATCGGACGACCTATATTTAGGTGCGCGTTTCTTCTTTGGCCATCAACTTCATTTTACCATAGTGCATAAACTAATTTTTCCATTCACATAGCTTAACATATACTTTCATTTAATCATTCACATAGGAATTTCCCTAAAATTAATATCATCTACTAATTAGTCCTGATTTTTGGGTTTGTACAAATTTCGAAAAACACATAAATGATTGTTATAGCCTAATATAAATTCAAACCCTACACATAAAGGTTTGTACAAATCAACCCCCACCCCCCTTTTTTTGATGGAATTTCATACACCTCAAATATTGTATATTATCGTTTTTTCAAGAGCTGTGATACTTTTTTAGCTGGAAGTCATCGATTAAAAGTTACAACTCGATGAAGTCAATAGGCAAAAAATTATTATCTTTTTATTTTGATCCATAGTCAACTTTCAATCAATACTCTGCCAAGACTGCCATTGCTTCATTCAAAATTATTCTTTGTTGATTTCCAAAAACAAAAGTAAAAAATTCCAAGTTTAGTAGTTAAGCTACTATTTATGCAGCTCTTAGAAGGCATTTCCTAGCCCATGTGATCAAGCGGAGGACTTAAATTGAAAGATCGTCAAAGGGTATACATGTTTATCATATTGCAAGAAACCAGTTCTTTATAAATAGTGGTACAGATTATGAACTCAAATCATAACATCAATTCCATATCCCCTAATCATTAATCATTTAGCAGTTATATTAAGCAAAGATAACAGCAAGGAACCGGTATCATGGCTCGAGCAGGGGTGCATTTTTGTGTTGCATCTCTTATGTTTTTGTTGGCAATGGGGTTGACGGCAGAGGCAGCCAGATATCCACCTGGAGTCGACAATCCTAACCAAGCCACTTGTAAAAACAAGGATTTCACAGAATGTTACAACCAGCCTCAAGTTTGTCCAGAGTTTTGTGGTGACCAGGGTTGTCATGTCAATTGTGTTTCATGCAAACCCGTCTGTGGTCCTGATGATGGATCATCTTCAGGTCCTCCTAAACGCAGTACTCTAACAAAAGAGGAGAGAGAAAATAAGAAAGCAGAGAAAGAGAAGGAGAAGGAAAAAAAGAAACAAGAGAAAGAGAAGGTGAAAGAAGAGAAAAAGAAGGAGAAAGAAAAGAAGAAAGAAGAGAAACAGAAGGAGAAGGAGAAGAATAAGGACAGTCCTCCGGTGTACCCTTCGCCACCTACTGTGCCAACCCCTTCACCTCCGGTGTACCCTTCGACACCTACTGTGCCAACCCCTTCACCTCCGGTGTACCCTTCGCCACCTACGGAGCCAACCCCTTCACCTCCGGTGTACCCTTCGCCACCTACGGAGCCAACCCCTTCACCTCCAGTGTACCCATCACCACCTACTGAGCCAACCCTTTCACCTCCCGTGTATCCATCACCACCTACTGAGCCAACTCCTTCACCCCCCAGTCCTACTCCTACCCCTACAACTCCATCCACTCCACCTAGTTCCGAGGTTTCAGCAAAGAGACGATCTAGGTGCAGGAGCCCCAAATATGGAAAGTGCTACAATGTTGAGCATGTTTGTCCTGCTGCATGCCCTACTGGATGTGTGGTTGACTGCGTCACCTGCAAACCCATGTGCAGTAAGTACACTATTTCCTTAACTTTCTTTACAGGTAAATATCATCCATATGGATTACTAATTTACTAGCTAACTTATATGTAATGTGCACAGATTGTGATCAACCGGGAGCTGTTTGCCAAGATCCAAGATTTATAGGTGGTGACGGTATCACCTTCTACTTCCATGGAAAACAAAACAGGGATTTCTGCCTCCTCTCAGACTCCAACCTCCACATAAATGCCCACTTCATTGGTAAAAGAAACCAAAACATGAAAAGAGACTTTACTTGGGTACAGGCCATTGGTATCCTCTTCGGTGACCACCAAATCTACGTGGGCGCTAAAAAGACAGCTGCTTGGGACGATTCTGTCGACCGTCTGGGACTCACTTTTGATGGACAACCAATCTACTTGCCTGAATCGGAAGGAGCAAAATGGCAATCCGAAGTTGCACCGAGTGTCACCATTATTAGGTCAGGTATGACTAACAAAGTCATTGTTGAAGTAGAAGGAAACTTCAAGATAACTGCTAATGTAGTACCAATTACGGAAGAAGAATCTAAGGTCCATAACTACGGAATAACTAAGGATGACTGTTTTGCTCATCTTGACCTTGGTTTCAAGTTTTATTCACTAGGTGAAAATGTAAATGGTGTCTTAGGACAGACTTATGCCAACAACTACGTGAGCAAAGTGAAGATGGGTGCATCTATGCCTGTTATGGGTGGAGATGATAAGTTTATCGTTTCAAACGTCCTCGCTAAGGACTGCGCTGTTGCTAGATTTACTGGCTCCTCTAGCAGTGAATTTTCTTCGGAGTACACTAGTATATCGTGCAGTAGTGGAATTGATGGACGTGGTGTTGTCTGCAAGAAATAGAACTTTTAACTGGCTTGAATAAGATTCTTACACATGGGAATATTAATATTATTATTGTGGAATAAAACTTCACAAGCTTTGATATTATCTGTATTAAAAACATAATATTACTTGTATTAAAAACATATTACTTATATTAATTTAATTAAGTAACTTTCATGTTTATGTTTGTGGTTACTGGATGCTAATCAATGATAAACCGAAATTCGTACTTTCTCTCTATCTGGACGGTGTTTGCTATAAATTCATCAACAAATTTTTCTCTGTATTTCCATTCTATTCTCTATCAAGGTCAAGTCTCTTTGTTTTCTTTTCGTCAGGAAACCTCCAGGTCCAGGAAGATGTTCATATTCAATATCTTCCACATCTAGACATTTCTCATTTGACTATTTCAACCAAACCTCAAGCTCAAATTACCAGCATACAGATACGGTTGCATTGCATGGTAGCTAGTGATACTTGGCTAGCAAAACGCTTGTTCATATTATAAAACAGTTCTGTTTGAAAAAGAAAAAGAAACTAGCTAGCAACAAAAATATGAGCAAACAGTTGCGGTGAATCATCACGGTTCCAGACGGTGTTCAGCCTTTCTGTTTCAAGAAAAACTAAAAATGGGTTCTTTACCAATAACCATAGTGTTTCAAACCAGCCCAATAAACATTAAAAAGGAAGGCCCAGGCATGCATGTATGCTAAGCTGAAGAACAAGCTGAATGGGACTTCAATAATACGTATCCATCAATCATGATTAGGCCTGCACACGGTTCGGTTCGGTGCGGTTAGTTGTAAAATCGTTTAACTAACCGTTTATAGTGCGATTAGCACGTTTAAAACATAACCGAACTCAATAGTATTCGGTTCGGTTCGGTTATTTTTGGTTCGGTTCGGTTACTTTTTGGTTCGGTTCGGTTTTAACCATAAATTAATTTAGGGTTAATAAAAAAAACCTAGAAATTGATTAAAAAAATGAATCAAAGAGAAAACAACTTACTAGATCATAGAGGTGGTGGTGCTCTTAAGTCTTGAATCTTGATGTAGGTAGAGGAGTCGGAGAGGAAGAGAAGAAGAAATGAAATGGCCGCAGAAATAGTTTAGGTTTTAGTTTTTATACTCTAGGGTTACCCGATTTTATACGGCTAGGATCAATCCTAATAATAATCGGTTATCGGTTCGGTTAGGATGCGGTTAGTAGTGGAACCGATAGCCGAACCGAATATCCAACGGTTACCAAAATTAAAATCGACACCGACCATTGGATTATCGGTTCGGTGCAGTTACGGTGCGGTTAGTGTTGTTATCGGTTCGGTTGCGGTTATCGGTTCGGTTTTATGCAGACCTAATGATGATGATTAATAGTTTTTATCCTTTCACATGATTTGTTGTTTGGCAAACAACTCCATCAATTAACTAATTTTCAAGTTCATTGCATAAAGCCGAACTAGTTTTACTTGATACCACGTTTAATTACTGGTATTTGTTGCATTCTCCATTTAGCAAAACATCTCATTATCTTAGAGGGGTTAAAAATTTTGATATCTTTTTGAAGAAAACTCAGACAAAAATATACTTACTTGTGTAAGACGATCAAAATTAGGAAGCACATTTCATCCCTCTAAAAAAAGGAGGATAGATGAAATGCATGATATCTCATGCCGATCAATTATCAAGTACAAAAGTTTGTCTTCCAGAAAAAACAAACAAAATTTAAATTTTAGAATGTAATCATACAACGCAACCAACAAATCATAACCTCAAACACGAAAATTGCTAGAAAATCATGTAAAAGCATATGCACATGCACTCTGGAAGAATAATAAAAACTACAGTTCATTGCTAATAGCCCTCGGTCGGAAAAATAACCAAGACCTGAATATTGATAAGTCCAACCGGTTTTTTGTGATGCTGCTGTATCAAAAATAGTATAGCATAGAGAATGAAAAATTTCCTCGAAGGGGTAAGCACATTTGTCGGTATATGCCAAAAGAGAATCCAATAAGATTGCTTCAAACTTTAAGATTTGCTTAATAAAGACTCACCTTCAATTGCTCTAACGGTTTATAACGGTTCTCTTTTTCCTCAAATATTAAAATCCGGTCAAGCCATATCCTTCCTTCCTTGCATGATTCTTCTCCCAAAAATTGACAACCTCAAAAGAAATCCCCCCCAAAAAAGAAGAAAACTTAGAACCTCCGCAAGAGAGTGTCTCTTCACGAGGCAAAACAATTTTCTTAACCAAAAAAGGAAAAACAGTTACTCACATTTTCCTCTCTTTTGAAAAAATTCTCTTCTTCAACACTTAAACCCTTTTCACAACCTCTAATCCCACATTCCCACTCCTCCTATATCTCTATAAATATCCATATAAGATTTCAGTGTTTAGAATCAAGAAATGGGTTTGTTTAGCATTTCATCACTAGCTATGGGTACATGGGTTATGTTGTTGTTTGTGTTTCATGTTTCATTTGGCGTAGCAGTGGGTGATGATAATAATGTAGACAGAAAATCATTATGTGGTGATTCTTCAAGCATTGAACTAAGAAACAACGTTACCAGAGATCTTTATAGTATTGAAAGAGAGTTAAAGATTTTAAGTTTGGAAAATGAATTAGTTGATGATAATGAAGAACTTGATCAATTTCCTTTGATCTTGCATACGTTTTTATCGTCAAATTATCCAGAAGCTGAGAGCGGCTTACAGAGTTTGATTCCGTTCCTGTCAGAATATTCAACCAACGGCACCACAAATTCTGTAAGTTGCTGCATCTCCTGTTCTTTTATCAACTTTAGTTTTTGTTAACTAGTAGTATAATTCTTGTCTAATTGTTGCAGGAGGATTACATCCCTGAAGCAATGGTAGATTTCTGTAAGCGTGCGGTTATGCTGTCAGAACGTGCACTTGTACTGATAAGACAGTTAATCCGCTGCAGCAGGGATACGAATTCTACCAGTTATCCGCAAAAGCCATTGCCAGATAGTTCATCGAATTTGTCCAGTAAAGGTAGCCCGAAATGTTCTATTGATGGTACCAAATGTCAATACTCAAAATGTGCTAAAGGCAACAAACTCCCAATTTGCGCTGTTGGTTTTGCTACTGGGGTGACTGGTGGTGCAAATGGGAGATATTATGTCGTGACGCGTTCGGATGACAGTAATCCGAAAAACCCAGCACCAGGAACTCTTCGACACGCAGTGGATTTCGGTGCGAAAAACAAAGGTGGTGTCTGGATAGTGTTTAAAAATAGTATGGAGATCAAGCTGAAGGAAAAGTTGTGGATAAATTCACACACAACAATTGATGGGAGAGGAGCAAATATAACCATTTGGCATAGGGGACTTGCTTTAGCAAGAGTAGAAAACATTATCTTGCATAATTTCGAAATCGTTTCGACTGGCCAGAGCGATACGGTTCATGTTTTTGATGGGACTCACCGAGTATGGATCGATCATTTGACATCAAGAGATGCATATTTAGGACTGGTTACAGTTCTTCAAGGATCAACTGACGTAACGATATCGAATTGTTTCTTGTCGAACCATAATTTCAATATGTTATTGGGAGCTTCGGATCAGGATACTGTTGATCAAATTCTCAGGGTCACGGTCTATCGAAACTGGTTTGAATCATCTAACCAGAGGATGCCCCATTGCAGGTATAACACATTCCTCCGATTCATGGCTTTTGTATCCAATTCATCGGTATTTTGTTTGATCTTTTGTGCTTGTTTTCATGGCAGGTGGGGTTACTGCCATGTAGTGAACAATTACTACAGAAACTGGAACTACTATGCAATAGGAGGAAGAGTTCATGCCAAGATTTTGTCAGAACTCAACGTATTCGAGCCGGGGAAAAGACTAGAGGTTACTCCATGGCATGACCTATTTACCTCCGACTTAACCCCGACTATCGAATCATCCCAAGACTTGCTGCTAAAAGGTGCAACATTTCATCAGTTCTTAGCCTACGGCACGTTGAGCTCACCCGAGAGTGAATTTCCATCTTATCGACTTCCAACCAGACCTGCCAACACTTTGACAGGTTTGGTGATTAATTGTTCAGGTGTGCTGTTCGGAGAGAAACGTAAACATTGTATGTCCACACCATAAATTGATCAACTATAAGATCTCAAAATGAACTTGTTTTATATATAAAGGTTTTGGATTTTGTATTGTAATTCAGACTACTCTTTTGGATTTGTAAGCGCATAGCCAACTATTATTTCGCCTTTTATCAAAGCTCATTGCAGTTTTGTGCAATTGACTAGGCTCGGAAACATCCATTTATTGAACTGCTGAAGAGAAAGAACTATACATTGAGTTAAACTGCCAAAGAAACAAGAGAAGGAAACAAGCTAAATGATTTCTCAGACCCTTAAACACGCAAACATACTAACTAGCTAGAAACATTCTACTCCGTTGCTGCAACAACTGCTGAGCCTTCCACCTTGAAAGTTGCTCCCCATATTTCTTCATCGGGTGCCGGAACTGCAGTGATCTTGTTCTTAGGGTTCTCATAGCTTCTTAGTCCTCCAATCGCAGTAGAGTAGAAACATCCTGCAATGCAATTATAAATTAGTCAGATACATTACTTTCACATCCTATTGCCAATCATTTCCTAAATATGCTGAGAAATATAGGCAAATAGCTATGCACATACATACCTTGAGGAAAAGATGCAAGGGATTTTCCACAAGCACCCTTAAGCAAATCAACATCATTAGCAAAAGCAACATATCCATCCGCAGTGATTCCCCAATATAAAGGAACCTTACCATATTGATCCTGTCATTGGAACAAAAGTACACCGAATTTATTTTTCAACCTCCATCAAAATTTACGGCCATTGCAAATGCTATAAGTAATAATTTTGTTGTTCCCTACCGCAGCGACGAATAATGTAGATGTTGATTTATCAAACACAACAAACGCGAAACTGCCTACGAGGTGACCAACAACATGATTAGCTGGATATGGAGCTCGGTCCCGAAGAGCTTTGTAAGCTTCAATGACTAACATTACTTCATTTGCTGATTTAGATAACCCATATTGCTGCTTTAAGCTCCCAAGATTATCAAGTGCTCCTTCAAACAAGCAGAATATCTCATCCTTCACTGCAAATGATCTGTATGAACACACACATACTTGTCGGATTCAGGTAACTGACAATGATATAATTCTAAAAAGACATGGTCACAGCACATGAGGGTGTTTTAAGTGGGCCCCGAAAACGAAACCGACATCAGACCATATTACACGTGTCGATTGATTACTAAGTGGGACCCAATACGAAACGGGATTCTAGATCTACTACGCACGTGTCACTTAATAGTTTAAGATTCCCCTAACAGAGTTGACTATTAAATAGGATTCAGTGGATCAGTGGTTGTTGATTTTGAACGTGGAGTAAACGGAGTTATCGAAGACGGACGGTTACGTCTTTGTGTCAGATTGACAAATCGTGAGCCCCAAATTTGTTGTACTATAATAACGACAATCAAGATAATCTATCAAGATGTACGTATTTTTAAACAGTAACGGCTATGATTAAAGCTATCTTATCTTATCTTTATCGACATGATTTGCCGATCAAATCATTGACGACAAAGTATGGAGAATGATGATCGACTATTATTAGATCTCCAACATATGTAAGATAACTTATTATCGCAATTAAACTTAACTTCATAACTTTATTTTAGAAACTAATAAGATGAAAATGAAATGAATCAAATGATCAAGAAAGTTTTTTTGTTTTTTTTTTTGTTTTGATGGAAAGAGGTAGATACCCCGGTACGTCCTTAGTTTAGTTGGCTCTGCCTCTTCTTATAGCAGTTTAGAAATGATCTCTATTTCTAACGATGATTTACTGATCATTTTTGTGATACTGATCAACGCCAACTAAATTTTAAAAAGAAACGAAAAAAAATTAATGAGTTAAATTGTGTGTGTTATTACCGAGGTTGAAATGGAGACTCGTCCTGGTGAGTATAAGCTAGATGAACTTGATCACCAACTTGTACCGACACAGCACCAGCTTTACTATCAACAAAACGGTTTACAAGAGTGGTGGAAGTTGTTTTAGGGGATGGAGTTCTACTTCCAGCTGCAACTAGTTCATCTGGTGCTGTCACTATTGCACCACTGAATACTCCTAACATGATGATGGATGGGTGATCTTAAACTCTTTCTCTCTAAATACTGAACGAAATATAATTAATTTCTCACTAGACAAATGATCGAGAAAAACTAATGGAATTTGGAGGAGAAATGGAGTTTCATTTATAATGGAAAGAACTGAGGGGTATTCTGGTCAAATCAGGTGTTTCATCAGTTTTGGGTACACTTTATTTCTTTATTAAGACAAGTGGGGTGGGACCCCCGAAACAGGCGATGATTCTCGTGTGTCATCAGCTGACTGTAGCGGGACCCACACTGGCTAGTTTTTCAAGGGAGAAAAGAAAGTTATGATAACATATGACTGGTTCCATTTTAACATTTAGTAGTGGATTCTTTAACGAGGAAAATATGGTTTTTGATTTATTTATTTTTAGACGGTCCCGACTCCCAAGCAATGTAGTTAATATTGGATACAAATCATCTCGGACAGGACCGGTATACTGGTACGAATTTATATCGGGGATATTATCGTTCAAATATCGGAATAATATCGGTTCCAAATTTAGAGACTATAATTTTATAGCTACCATCAATTTTATCAAAAACACAAAATTAGCTTCAATAACTTTAAAGTTTACTACCTAAAATAATAAAATAAACAAGATCAAACTAGAAGCAGGAGAGTAACTTCAACAACTATAAAATTTACTGCCTAAAATGATAATTAAACAAGTTCAAAGTTCAAACTAGAAACAAAAAAGTAACTTCAACAAGAATATCTTGAAATATCCCCGATATATCGGCCGATACGGCCGATATTTGACTATATTAGACGATATTATCGCCAAGATATCGTATCCCCGATATATCGGCCGATACGGCCGATATTGACTACATAGGTCCCGAGTCAGTTTGGTTTTTTGGGAAAAATGTATTTCCTGTTTAGTTCATAATTATTTAAAAATATTAAATGGACCAGCATACCCTTCTGTGTTAATTAATTATTTGTAAAAGTGCATGTTTTTTGATGAACTATCAGGCTTTTTCTAGATTTGAGTTCATTCTGTCTTATGAAAATTGTACACTTCATTATATTCTGTGAACATTACACTTCATTAAATTCTACAAAATTTTCGTTATTAAGAACAAAAAATCAGAGTTCATGTTTTCAAATGAACACACAACAAGCTGGCTGTAAAACCTTCTTTTCTCTCTCATATGTACGACTCCAACCTTCTTCTTCCCTTTTCTCTTTTACAAATTTCAAAACCACTTTACCACCGTATGGGAGGTAAACTCTATTCTGTTGTCGTCGGAACCAATCCAAATACCATCAATATAGTCGTTATTTTCCCGTTAGATTAGGAAAACCATCCTGAATATGATCGGAGGTCAACAGAAGTAGACCGGAAAAGAAATTACATATTTGTTTTGATGCAAAAACCAAAACCCATGCTACCAATCCTATTATTGATCATCATACCACCAAAACAACTCTAAGTTACATGAGACAAAGAAGCCTCTGAAATCAAACATCGGTTTCTTTTTCTTTTTCAAATACCTAGATGTTACAGTTCTTTTCTAGAGCCTGAAGACACATGACATCAAGATTTCTCTTCGAAGGCTCTAAGATCCCTGAAAGACACCAAGACCCTAAGATACGATTACTAAGACACCAGAAGACTTCAGAATCATCTATCAAAATACCTTTATCAACCTATATCTCAAGTTCATTTCTCTTGATTCTTTTGACTCTAAAATCTCTTGAATCTTTGTTATCTTCTAATCCTGCTCTCCCTGGAAGCTTCACCCCTCTTTGCTCATATTGTATGGTGATGGAGATAGTCTAGTTGGTGTCTTCTACTATCTGTTTCAGCTCCGGCCTCTGTTCCTGCTGGTGGTTTCAATTCACATGTTTATAAGACTCAAAAATCAATTTCCTGAGTAAAGAATCAAACATACAAAGATTCACACACAATCGTTTGTTCCTGTGATGGAAAGATAATCTCTATCCAATATGAGAATTCTAAGCTGGAATTGTAGGGGATTTGGCAAACCAGAAGCAAGTCATGAATTAAGGGAATTATCAAATTAAAGTCACCAGATATAATATTCTTATGTGAAACTTTGAGCAATGCTAATGTTACAACCAGAAAATTCAGATCTTTAGGTTATCATAATTCTTTTGTTCTACCATCCATTGGTAGAAAGGGAGGATTGGCTTAGCCTGGAAAGATGGATTTGATCTAACAATCAATGAATCTAGCCAACAATGCATAGCTTGATCCTCTAACTCTGTTAAAGCTAATACTAGTTGCAACCTGTATTTTTTTCTACGGGGAGCCTAACAGAGTGTTAAGGTAAAATAGCTAGGGAAAATTTAGAGCACAATCGTATGACTCTACTATTCCTTCTCTTGTTGTAGGAGACCTAAATTGTATTCTACTTCTGCAAGATAAATATGGGAAAATCCATGTAAAAGAATGTGACACAAAGCTCTTGGAGTACCTGATGGAAGAGTGGGAGCTTAAAGATATGCCATTTTCAGGCCCCGACTTTACCTGGTCAAACAAACAAGAAAGAGATAACTTGGTGCTTGAAAGACTTGATCGTGCTTTGGTAAATGAGGTGTGGGAAGAAGCTTTTCCACAAACACATACACTGCATTTTCCTCAATTAAGTTCTGATCATGCACCCATCCTGGTATCTGTAAGCTCTGGTATGGAAAATTTGCACAAGCAATACCACTTTATGTCCATGTGGATCAAAGACGACTCCTGCAAAACAATGATAGAGAAATCCTGGTCAATTAATGTAAATGGCTCTAAAGCGTATCAACTATAAAAAAAAACTGCTTCAAGTCAAGAAGAGTCTCAGCATATGGAATAGAAAGTCCTTTGGAAATATCAACCATTCTATTTTTGAGACAAAATCTCTTATCAATTATATGCAAGCAAGCACCCCATGTGACACTAGAAAAATTGTTGATCTAAGTGATAAATTAACCTACCTCTATTCCCTAAAGGAGATTATGTGGAAAGATAAATCAAGAGAGCTCTGTCTAAACGAAGGATACAATCATACTCAGTATTTTAAAAATCATATCTCTTAGATAAAGGCTCGTGACGGTACCTGGTTAACAACTAGAGAAGCAATAGGAGATGAATTTATCTCTTATTTCCAACAACTTTATAGCACATCAGGTTCTAATGACTAGTATAATATAATTGATACAATAAATCCGAAGTTGTCGGAAAGTGATAATAAAGCTCTCCTAGCACAGGTTACATAGGAAGAGATTATGGCAGCTGTTTTTCAAATGGGGGCCAATAAATCCCCAGGCCCCTATGGGTTTACATGCATTTTCTACCAAACCTACTGGGATGTGGTGGGGGAAAGCGTAATTTAAATGGTGCAAAACTTCTTTAAAAAAAGGCTTCCTCCTAACCCAATTTAATCATACAAATATTACTCTTATTCCTAAAAATCATATGGCTGATTCAATTAAACAATTCCGACCTATTGGGTTATGTAAATTTGTGTACAAAGTAATCTCTAAGACTTTGGAAAACAGAATGAAGCCCTTGATGGATAGAGTGATCTCTCCGAATCAAAGTGCATTCATTCCTACAAGACAAATAGAAGACAACGTGATCTTGGCACACGAGCTTATTCACACAATTAAGAACAATAAAAAGAAAAAGGATTATGCAGCAATCAAACTGGATATGTCTAAGGCATATGATAGAGTGGACTGATATTTCCTTGCAAAAGCCATGAAAAAATTGGTTTTCCATAACAACTGGGTTAAGCTCATAATGAACTGTATAAGTACAGTCTCCTTCTCTATCCTTATTAATGGGAGCCCTATGGGTTTCTTTAAGCCGGGGAGAGGTTTGAGGTAAGGGGATCCCATGTACTCGTACTTATATATTATATGTGCAGAGGTCTTCTCAGCATATTTGAATCACTTGGTAGATACTAACCTGGTAAAAGGAATTAAGTGTGCAAAATCAGCACCAACTATTATCCATCTGTTATTCGCCGACGATAACCTTCTTTTCACCTATGCCTCGATTCCAGACTTTATAGATATCAAATCTTGCCTACAGGTCTATTGTAAGGAAAGTGGTCGGGAAACCAATTATACAAAAATCGGGTATGCTTTTTAGTAGGAAAGTACAACCTAAACACAGAAAAATGCTGGAAAGAATATTGAGTATTCCTAACTTGAGTATATGAGAGAAATATTTGGGTGCTCCATTAACAATCCTAAGATCCAAGACTAAAATCCACCTTTCTATCTTAAGCTCTGTGGAGAAAAGAGTAAATGGGTGGCTAACCCAATTTATTGCGCAGGCTGGGAAGACCACATTGGTGAAACATGTTGGTCAGATTATGTCCATATATCAAATGGCCACCTTTCTAATTCCAAAATGTTTATGTCACAAGATTGACTGTCACTTGAATAAATACTGGTGGGGAGAAGATCCGACATCAAAAAAGAGGAAGCAGCACCTGGTAGCTATTAAAGGTCTCTGTAAAACAAAGGAAGAAGGAGGATTAGGTTTCAGGAAAAGTGAAACAAACAATTTGGCCATGCTGTCAAGGAGTGTATGGAGGCCAATTGAGAATCCAAATTCACTTCTAGCATCAATGTTAAAACCAAAATACTATGAGAAAACTGAAATGATAAATTCTATTTTTCCTGGTACTTCATCTTGGGTATGAAAATGCCTTCAACAAACCATGACCAAGATAAAACCATTCATAGCTTGGGTGGTGGGGGAAGGAAACTTCATTAACCCATGGTGTGATAATTGGATCCCTATAAAAGGGAAGGCCACTCCTAAGGCAAACACAATACCTGATAAAGAGTTAAAGGTAAAAGACCTAATAAATCAGGATTTCAAAAACTCGGGATAAAGCAAAACTGAGCATTGTGTTTGATCAACATTCAATAGAATTGATTGAACTAATCCCTTTAACCATAGAAATTTCTACTGATAGAAGAATCTGGATACCATCAAAAGATGGTAATCTCTCAACATTGACTGCCTACCATGCCCTAAGTGTAAAAGGTGACAACACTAATGCAGATTTATGGAAGACAATACGGAAATTGAAAGTCCCAGCAAGAGTGCAACTTTTCGTTTGGAAAGCTCTGAAGGGTGCTTTACAAGTGAATAAAATTTTACACTCTCGCATTCACATCTCAGATTTCACTTGCCCCAAATGCAAGCTCAGCACATAATCAATTATGCATGCTCTAGTAACTTTCAGGAAACTAAATAGAGTGTGGCTCATAATCAACGTGGATAATCAACAGTTGCAAAATCATAACTTTCAATAGTGGATTAGGTTTTGGCTCCAGTTTAGCCATTACAAAGATTTTTCAAACAGATGTCAAAGGTTCCCCATGATTGCTTGCCTTCTATGGTCTATATGGGCTAGTAGAAACGAGATTGTGCATAACAACAACACTGAAGAACCAGAAACCATTATAGCTAGGGCTAAATCGATGATGTTGATACCTAATACAATAAATCCCATCAATCAAATTGCTGCTTTGAACACATCGATACAAGAAATTGCGTCTTGGATGCCTCCGCTGGAGAATTGGCTCAAAATTAATACTGATGGAGCGTGAAATCTAGAATCTAGTGAAGGTGGAATGGGTATCATATTCAGAGACTCAAAAGATTCTTTCATCCTAGCAGAATCAACAAACCTAATTTGTTATTCAGCAGAAGAAGCATAAGTGAAGGAAATTAGAGGTGCCTTAATGAGAGCTTTGATGAGGAAGGAGGGGGAGATAATTGTAGAGAGTGATGTTGCTGGGATTGTGGAACAGATTAACCAGAAGACTTTTCTTGGAGATCATAGAATTCATTCCAGTTTTGAAGACATCAGAATTTTAATTCCTAAATTTAGGTTTATCTCTTTTGTGAACTCGGCCGATGGGCTAAAAATAACACGAGTCACATGGCATGGTCAGACCCTCCGGTGTGGCTTATTCCTGCCCCGTGTTCCGACCTTAAGAGAAGATAAACTCTCTGTTTTTTTCTTATAAAAAAAATGAACACACAACAAAATTACATTATTATGAATAAAAACAAGAGTTCATTCCTCCTAATGAACTCCTAATAAAACTTATATGAAAACCAAGTTCATTTTTTCAAATGAACTCCTAATAAAACCTATATGAAAACCGAGTTCATTCTTTCAAATGAACTCCTAATAAAACCTATATGAAAACCGAGTTCGTTCTTTCAAATGAACTCCTAATAAAAACCTATATAAAAACCGAGTTCGTTCTTTCAAATGAACTCCTAGTAAAAAACTATGTGAAAAACGAGTTCATTCTTTCAAATGAATACCTAAAAAAACCTATAAAAGAAAACAGAGTTCATTTTTCAAATTGAACACACAACAAAAATTCGTAAAAAAGATAAGGTTTATTCGTAAAAATGAACTGTAGCAGCATCATCTTCATCTTCTTTGTCGTATTCAATAGCAACAACAAACATCATCATCTTCAACAGTAGCAGAAACATTATATACATCGTCTTTATTGTCTTCATCATCTTTAACAGCAGCAACAAATAACAGAAATGAAAAAGAAACGTAAAACATCCATTGTCTTCATCGACTTCAACATCATCAGCAGCAGCACTAACACCAGTAGAGAATAAAAAACCTAAAAACTCCGTCGTTCATCATCTTCTTCATCATCTTATTATCATATTCATCGTTTTCACATCTTCGTCTTCAACAACAACAATCTTTATGAAAGTCTGTAAATCAATCAGCGTCTTCAACAGTAGCAGATCTCAAAGTCTTCATCATCTTCGTCGTCTTCAACAGTAGAAGATCAAATCTTCATCGTCTGCAAAATAAACAGCAATATAAATAAAAGAGAAAAAGAAATGGAGAGAAGAGAGAAACTAGATCTCAAATAGAGAGAAGAGAGAAAGTAAATCTGAGAATAAGATTTTTCTCTACTGAATTTTTGTATATATGTGGTCCCAAAAGGGTATTTCTCCCACTACAAGATGACAATTACATCATCCATAATGTCACCCTAGGACCAAACCATAATTTCTATGACCAAATAATAATACATATTTTAAAAATAGACCAAACAGTCAGTTGACTAGGTCAACTGGACCAAACTTACTCTAATATATTATTATTAGGACTAAATGGTATTTCCTACTTCCTTAATTATTATCGTCCCAAAGCTTAGACAAGATTATGATTTCTAAGTAGATGGGACCAACATCATCGGGAAATTGCATTTACAAAGGTGAAGACTATAATCCATGAAAGCATAATAATTCAATAAGGTTAGGCGAAATACCATGAAGGCATGAAATAGTGACTAGTGAGGCCTTCATTTAAAGCTAACTATTATGGCTTGAAACATGCCATCTTCAAGCTTGATTCAAATAGATGAGTAGTTAGATTTTAACTTACAAATTCAAATACGATGGTTTAGAAATTGAACGCAAATAGATGAGTCAATTTTAAAATCAAATCTAATGGCTCATATTTAATGCGCCTAATCAAAATTTCTGAGCGCAACAAATTGAATTGAAGGCAACAAATTTAATTGAAGATCATATTCAAACAAGGGTTTTGTTAACTTGTGCACCTATGCACAAGATAACACCCAATCATTGCATTGGGAAAGTGCAAAACCAATTAAAAAATAAGAGAGATGGTGTCACTTGCATTGAAGAAAATAAAATTAACATAGATTTACACCATTTCTCTTATTAAGAGTGAAGTTTTGCATTCTTTAATGCAAGTGACACCATCTCACTTATATTTTTAATTGGTTTTGCACTTTCCCAATGCAATGATTGAGTGTTATCTTGTGCATGGGTGCACAAGTTAACAAAACCCTTCAAACAATCCCTTGAAAGCTAGCTTGAATAAAAGAAAAACATCACACTTTTTAGCTTGAATCTTGGATTATGGAAGTTAATCAGTATTGTTCTCCAAATTCAAGAGTCAAGTTGACGACACGTCAGCTTGAATCAGGCCCTGGCCACTATGGTAATCCAGATGTGATACGCCTAATGGTTGGGTATAAATAGATGAGTCATTAGATTTTAACTCATAAGCAAAATCTGATGGTTTAGGTTTGATGCGTCCAACAGTTGGGCTCAAATAAATGAAACGTTAAATTTTAGAGGGATGTTTTTGGGCATACCAAAACATTATCGGGCATACATTTTATCTAGGTTCGGCTCACAACTTGTGAGCCGAACCTAGCAAACCTAGGAAAAAACAAAGTTGTGAGCCGAACCTTGAGTATGCCTGATAATTTTTTGGTATGCCCAAAAACATGTCTCAAATTTTAACTCGTAAAATCAAATGAGGTGGCCCATATTGATTCGCCCAATATCAAAGTAAAATTTATGAGTGCCGACCATTAAATGAAAAAAAGTTTGATTGTAGATCAGATTCAAGCAATCCCTTGAACGTTAGATTGAATCAAGGGAAAAAGCCATGATGTTTAGGTAGAATTTTTAGTCTTGGAGACCCATGGTGGTTACCCTAAGTAGAGTATTTATGTCAATCATTGATGAATGAAACATTGTTAATTGGATACCAATTTATTTTGGAGTGTACCAAATTTTACAGTACAAAAAACGTTTTTTTTTATCTCGTCTTATATGGGAGTTAGGACATTCCCAAGTAAATTGGTTCCCCTATTTGTAATCATGGTGTTTGAGGGTAAAAACTAGTTCTGCTATTTTTGGTAAATTTGGGTGTGTTGATGAGAAATGAATTCAAACTAAACAACGCACTGCACGGGAGTACTTTTAGATTCGAGAGGTCAATCTGTAAGACTCTGGCCAAAACCAAGAAATGGTTGTTCCATATTCAATTCTGTCACAAAGTAAAGGAGAATGGGTTGATCTTAGGGAGGGAAGCGAAGAAGGTGTTTGAGATCAAAATATTGAATTATAAAGGTGTGGTTATTTTATGACTTGTATCAGAATGTGGAACTGGCTTGCAGAATGTAAGCTATCAGTTCTTGGTGTTTTCTGGATACTGTTTTGATAACACTTGTCCCTTTGTCGAAATAGGCTGAAGACCTATTTATACAAGTCATTTGAGCGCACCCATGATGTCATAGGAAGTGGAGAATGTTAAGTGATGAAGTAGTTAGGCTGTGTAGGAGGTGGTGATCATCACGTGGTCACTCCTTCTCCCACTTCTCTCATCGTCGTTCACCGTTCATCTTTTCCTGACATGTTCTTGTAATGGGCGTGTTGCACGCCGCACACTGTAAACCGCCAGACCAATACCCCAGTAAGTATCCCCCAGTTTGTAACATGTTTGATGTCTCGAATAAGTAGGTCAAGTCGTGGGACTTGTCGCGGAGAATAGCATATGGTGTTATTAGGTGAAACAACTAAGTTGTTTATGAGGCCGGCATAAAATATCGTGTGTATTCGATGCATGTAAAGCATCGCATTTAAGCAGCTCAAAGTAATCGATATATATGAAAGATCGTTGTCTTAGAGTTTGATTGAATAAGTCCAAATTAAGCGCCTTTAAAAGGTAGCATGCCTGACTACCTTTGGGTGATCGTTTGGTAGCTCTTGGGATTATCTACTACTTGGTAGATCGCTCTCTGTGAAGGAGGGGTAGCCGGTGATCATTGAGGTACCTCATCGATCTCTTAATATTTGATCCAAGTCATCCGACCAAGCTAGCGAAGTTGGACGAACGAGATGGTTTGCGGCAGATGTTTGCCGCCGTTTGATTCAAATTAGGGTTTGGAAACCGTATGGCCAACCCTAGTTTGATTAATAAAACGTTAGCACTGGGCATTAATTGGAGCAGTCTGATCGTCCATGCTTGAAGAAGGGCTGCTATCATGCACGCCGACATCTTCTGGATAGCCTAAAATTAGATCTAAGCCTTCCGTTTCGGTCGGAAAAGATGGGAGGTCATGATAGATTTGCAATAGTAACTTGCCACTGCAAACACAAACTAGGGTTTTAATGCAGCTGCGTCCACCCTAGTTCAATCGAAAGAATCAGTGTGCTACTGACTTCCCTTGGGCAATTCGATTGGTCGAGAATGATATTAGGCTGGCAGTGAACGTACTAGCATCTCATCAACCATCTGAAACGCGATCTAAGACGTCCAACTAGGCTGGCTAAGTTGGACGAACATGATCAATTTGTGACAGTTATGTACTTCCATAACCCAAATTAGGGTGTTTGAACATAACATGTCTACTCGAGTTTGGGAAAGCGGTTGAGCACCCTTTAGGATTGCTGCAGGCAAGTCGATTGACCAAGGGGAAAATTGGGACGCCACTGAACATGTTGTCACTTCTTTAATCGTTTGTAGGAAGATCTAAGACATCCAACTAGGCTGGAAAAGTTGGACGGTCGTGATACTTCTGAGACCGTTCAGGACAGTCTAGCTCGTTCGAGCTCTCCATTAACAGCGCAACCACCCACACTTGGGTTTGGAATTCAATGACGTTGAGGTAAGTTAGGTGAAGTTCGGTCGGTCGGGGTATTAATGGGCCCACCGAAAATCATCATGATGGTTGCCTATTTCCTCCAGGGCTTGGCTAGGCTTGTTGAATTGTGCGGCCAAATTGTGTGGCCATGATTATTTTGAGACTAATATGGACAGTCTAGATTTCCCTTAAGGAATTTAAACATGTTTGATCGAGCTGTCTTTAATTAAAAGTGCGTCGATATTAGATTCTCTTTGTCAGAGAGTGGCGTAGCCTGTGTGGGTATTTTCATGCAGATCTCAATAATAGCACTTCGGGAGATTCATGCTACTCTGCTGAGAGTGAGCACTTAATCGTCATGTCATGTCAATGATGAGAGTTCGGCTGAGAACATATCACGAAAAATACTAGGCAAATCATGCATTAATTAATAATGCTGGTATAAAATAGAAATCACGTAATATTTGGGATTTCTACTACGCGCACCATTCTGAGTGAATTTCATATACATTTAATTGATCAATGAGCGAGGAGGTTTTTTGCACTCGTCACTTTTCAAATGGATTTACCCCTTGCGAGGTGGCAGCTCATTAAATACTGGTTTTTCAATTTTAGCCTTGAACTAAAAACCACCATTAACACATGGAAAGAATTTTAGTTGAACACCATGTTGTATTAAGCCGCTATTTACATTATCCTATTATCATTCTTCGGGTCGGACTGTAGTTGAGACCAAATCGACCTTACGAGAAATTCAGCTTTAGGTGTGCTCTTTTACATCCATTGGATCTCGCAAGATCCTACATAATATGATTCTCCTAGCGGACGTCCTTTACATGCCTAGGAGTGGCTTCAACTTAAGTATACACTTTTTTTAATATTCCTCCTCTCACAGCAAACCTATTTAATTTCCATCCTAAAGACAGTCAATCAAGGTATGGAAAATCTATATTCTTACGAGGGATCTTCAAGAAAAAAATATATCAAGCAAACCCAAAGATTAAGATGAACTTATTATCTTCAAATTATTCTCTTCAAAACTTATAGAGATGCCTAATCAATGATACCTTATAAGAGCAATCTAAACAAATCAAACCAGAAGAGATTTAAATATTTATCTTATGGAATCATAAAGTCTATGATGTAGAGTACTTTGTGATTTCTGTCTATCTTACTTCCGATTGTACAATTTCAAAACTATAAGGATCAATAAAAACAAAATCCAGATAACAAGAACTATCAAGGAAAAGATATTCTGACCGGGCTTCACGAATCCCTTAGTGAAGTCCTTCAAAATCGTAAACGCAGATTCATAAGAGGAAACCTAGGTTTTAGAGGACAACTTTAGTCGCAATGGACATAGAAGTGCCATGATTAAAATTCTAGTATGCATGGAGTCCTTTATTTATATTGATGAATATAAGTATAAACAAAACAGGTTCGTGAACTAGTTTCCATGTTTAAAAATTGCTTTATAGCCAAGAAAGTTAAACTTCTCCATATAGATTGTACATGTAAGCTTGTGAGAAGTTTGATTTGAATCGCAAAGAAGATACGTGCAACCGTAAGTATACATAATGCACCAAGTGGTTTGCCAAGAAAAAAATATTAAGTAGTTCTGAACGCGACAAGCTTAATTTGGAGTTTAACTATCGCAAGACCAAATCAATTCGTGAAATGTCAAAACAGTTTGTGAACTCAAAGTCGTCTCGTAACTCAGCAACCTTTTAAAATTGACGAATTCGCGAAATGTCAAAACAATTTATGTACTTGAAAATAAATGGTATACATGAAACATTCAAATCAACTGTTGGCGAGAAGTTCGTATACTATTTCAAAGTTGACTATTTCGCGAACTGACCAAATCAGTTCGTGTACGCGAGTTAATTGAGATTTATAAATCAAGTCTTAATATTTATAATTTTGAGTTAGTGAACTGAGTAGAAAAGTTTAAGAACTAACTTGACTACTCCTTATTGCTTGAATTCTTCTTTGCAATGTTCATCATAATACTAAAGTCATACGACATGTATCAGTAGATAGAATGGTAGATATATGAGTAAATAGGATAGTCATTATTTACATATATTTATGGACGAAGTTTCCGTTGACGCCGTATTCAGTCTTCAATCATCAAGGTCGATTGGTGAATTTTGATACTTAACTATCATGCTTAATTTCTTTTCCGAGACTGACGTTAGTAGACTACAAATCAAGGAATATATAGTTTTGATAAAATTGAGAACAAGCTTGACATACCAAAACTTGTGTGTTTGACCAAGCGCCCCAACCCATGAACTAGTAGAGGGTTATGGGTATGGGTCCTACCAGTTGTGTGAATCGAGATATATGCGGAATTAAACCCGCAATCAGTGTAGGATTTCTGAATAAAACCTAGTGTGAAGGATATATAAATTTTCTTCCCTACAGTAGCATCGATCTAACAGTTTATTGGTCAGATCGGATGGCTTTGCTTAAACACACGACTGAACTAAATTTAAAATATAAACCAAATCGATTAGTAAATTAAATTACAACCAACAAGTTGTTGGACTATAAATACTTAAGAGCATCTCCAATGCAAGGGGTGAAGGTCTTAAAAGACATAACACCTAGGATTTAATACTTTTTAAACCAAAAATTAATCTCCAATGCTAAGATCAAGGTTAATGAAAATCATGACAAGGATGCCATCTCATGAGAAGGGGTAAAGGAGAAGGTCATATCTTCACCTTCTTCATGACCCTGGGTCTATTGACACATCACCAATATTTTATTCCAAAATTGATTTCTTTTAATTAGAAAATATTGTTATTGGGTGAAAACTTCAAAGATGTTTTTTCCCCATAATTATGACCCCTTTCCAAAATTTATTTTAGGGTAGGAAGACTTTAGCATTGGGGATGAAATTTGAGGTAAAATGTAAAATTTTCATTTGTTTTAGCCACATAGAAATCACCCCTAATAAAAATATATTAATAAAACCCCTACATATGATGACTTGCACCCTTAGCAATGGATATGATATAATAGAAGAAAAAGTAATGTCAGCCCTCTAGCTATAGTTAATTAACTTAATAAATTATTACGAAAGAAGATTAATTATTGATAGAGATATTTGTATGCCCACTGTTTTACTAAAGATCTAACTAACTATCTTAATGAATGATGGAAAAATAATTAACAATTAGTAGATAAATTCATAAACCCACTGTTTTGCTGATCATCGTACATTGTAATTAAGATTCCAGTATGATAAAAAAAATTTTTTTTTTGATACTGCAGTATGATAATTTAGAGTTGGGAGTTTTGGAATTATAAAATTTTATGCTTTTTAACCTCTCTTAAGTCCTCAAACAGAATTTGAATTTCTTTTTTTATTGATATGGATGATTATATTTTTGATCCAGCTTCTTCTTTTTTATTAGAGAAAAGTCATAGTTAAAGATCAAGAATTAATTGGGGCCGGGGCCTCACCAGTTGGTCTCCCAATAGCATTTTGGTGCTACCCCTTATCCTAATTTTTCAAAATGGCTAAACTACCCCAAAATAATTAGTGTTAATTGAGTTGATTAGGTTAGATTAGTTTTTAATTTGTTAAGTTAGATTACATCAGATTTTGGGTAAAAATTTAGATTATAGATTTTTTTTTTTTTTGTTAGATAGAGAGGAAGAAAGTGAGTTTTAGGGGAAAACTTAGGTTATTAGAAATGAGTGATTGTAGTGGAGGAAATGAGGTGAGTGAAAATTCAACCAACATACATGATTGTGTTGATGGTGAGATTGTCTCATTTAATCCTATGGATTGGATGTTTGATGAAGAAATGTTAATAGAGGAAGCCATGAATATTGGTGCAAATGAAGATCTCATTGCTCAAAATTAAGGAACCAACCCTCAAAATGAGGAACCACAAGCTCAAAACAATAAGGTAAACTTCCTATACTCTTCAAATCGCATGAATGGTGCTCCAAGTGGTCGATTGATGGTCACTATGGAACTACTCAGTGTGAGAGTCGTTTGGTCGGGGATATAAGAAACTGACGACCCTTAATAGTCGTTAGTTAATTGGCACATCAGTAAACGACTCTAATTCGCAACATGAAAAATCGTCATTAAGTTTATAAAACATTAACGACTCTAATGTTGACTTATGAAAAATCGTCATTAAGTTTATAAAATATTAACGACCCTATTAAATTTACCATGAAGAAATGTTAACGACCCTATGTTCAAATGAAGAAATGTTAATGACCCTAATAAAACATTAACGACCCCAAACAATGATTTTAACGACCCTATGTTCAAATGTTAGTACAAATGTTAACGACCCTCCCACAAATGTTAACGACCCTTCCACAAATGTTAGCACAAATGTTAACGACCCTCCCACAAATGTCAGTACAAATGTTAGTACAAATGTTAACGATGCTATTAGGAATGAAATGTGTAGAGTCGTTAACGACCCTATTAATTTTAAGGAAAGGGTAAAATCGCACTTTCACCCTCATTGTGGAAGCCCCTATAATTTTTGGTGTGAACATAAATTTTTTCTGGCCCCAATTAATTCTTGTTAAAGATGTTAGATTTAAAGAAGCATTCTCTTGAACTTTCACATTCACTTTTGTGTCATTTTTTCTCTTTATAAAACTAAACGGTAATACATTTGAAACTAATATTATGGTAATATTGAATGTGTACGTTGGTGGTTTATGATTGGCGTATGTAAGATTTTAAAAGTAAAAAATGTAAGAAAAAAATGATAATTTATTATGACATGTAAAAGTATCACGGACCATATAGTTTGGTAATTTATAAACCCGCATTTTAGCTGGAAATTCGCAAATCTAAATAAGGCTTCCGAAAGTACGGATGATACAGATGGATTTGGATAACACGAACATAATCACAAATTATGCAGATGTAATTTGTATAGTTATAGAGGTGAATTCTACGAATCACGTTGGTGAATCAATTAGGGAGAAAATTGCGCCTTATTTAATGATTCAATAAGAGCTAGCATTATGGGAGGGGTCATCCCTTCCCTATCCCCCAATTTCCCTCAAAAAGCCAAAAAAAACAAGTAATATGGTCTCCCATATCCCTACATGAGTAAGAATATACCCCTCCATCCCTACATGGCTGAACATATCTGATCACTCGTGTAGGGAAGGGAAATCACACGGGTACTCAGTACCCGTATTATTTTACGCTTTACGCGTACTCAGTACGCGTAGCTTTCTGTACGCGTATTGAGTACCCGTTTCGGGAAATAATATTTGTTTGACCTTTTTTGGTTAACACCTCTCTCACACCCGATCCTAACCATCCATCACTAATAACGACTCTATTTTCTACGCCGTTGGATCCCAACGGCCATTTTTTCAAAATCCCCTATAAATACCACTCTAATTCTCTACTCAAACCACACTAAATCAATTGATTTTTTATATTCTCCCTCTTACATCAATAGATTTCTTCTTTCTCTTCATCTTACTATTTTCCCTCTTAGATTTAGATTTTTTCTACCACTTATTTATTTTTTTATCTTAGTTTCATTCAAAATGGTACTTAATGTTGTCACACAAGAAGATCTTACTACTGCTTTTATTTATGTGAGTATGGACGAAATTGTGGGTGCGGCTCAACAAAACCGCTCTGTTTTGGATACGTATTCATGAAATTTTTGTAGAACGCAATGGAAATCCATATGGAAGAGATTGGGATGCTTTAAAAAGCAAGAAGAGACATATTAAAAAAGATGTCAAAGAATTCGTGTCCATTCTTAACACTATATATCGGCAAACCAAAAGCGGTGCGAACCACGAAGATTTGGTAGGTTTTATTAGATTTTCAAGTTTTTCCATATAGTTTGTGATAATAGCAATAAACCTAATGTTTGTTATATAATTTTTCAGAAAACAGATGGTCGCCTTCAATTTCAGGAACAAAGAGGACAACCATTCAAGTATGATGCATGTTATGAATTATTTAGAGAAAAGGTCCCTGGATATAATTATGGATTGACTGTCAGCCAAAATAGTGAATTGTTTGAATCTCATCGTAACTTTGTATCACTCGAAGATGGTAATGAGGTTCTTCCCAATGGAGAAAATCGTTGGAAATACAAGGAAAATGTACGTCCTATAGTAACAAAGAAACACAATAAACTAGCAAGACAGAAGAAGGATCGTGAGCAAGGTATATATAGAGAAGATGACGAGGGGACATTGGTAGGCTCGGAAAGATACCTACTATTGTATAAATACTACAAGTGCACAATGTCGACAAGCAACACAGGTCGAACCACAGAGACTTGGAGAGTGTAGAAGTTGATTCTAAATCCTGATTCAGAGAGTAACCAAAAGGGGTTTGATTTTGTCGATCTGATATATGATTTTCAAGTGACTGAAATAATAAAAGTAAAAGATGCAAATAACAAGATATGTAAACAATGATAATATGGATACTAGGGTATTCAAATCCACCAATAACCTATGATATGCATTCAACTTGTAATATTATTCTTGTCCTTATAGTAGATTCAAGTCTACCGTATAACTAAGGTGTTTCTCCAATGGATAATTTAATCACAACTAAAATATTTCTCCAAAGCATTAATTGTATAATTAAGCACAACTAATCTAAAGATCAATATTTGGTTAAGCATGAGTTGTAGCATAATCAACATAGATATATTCTAACTACAATGGATACATGACATACATTGTGAGAGCAAGATGTTGAAAAACTTGGATTAAATTATATCTTTAAACAATTCTAAACTTTCAAGAACAAGATACAAGATATGAATACATACCAATGAGATTAGGGCTTCATCTAAACCCTAGTAAATGAAATTAGAACATGAAGAACATTACAACAAAATTGAAATTTGATAAACTAACATGAACAAGCTATTCTTGGATGGTTTTTCAACACAACAACCCTCTCTATTTATACACAAAATTCCCTCAAGCACTTGGATCCGAATTTTGGCACTCATCCACTCAACAAAACATGTTTTCTTAATTGATGGAATATATTTGGTTGTGGGAAACAAATTGGGAGTGATTGAGTGAGAGAATGGGGGTGAGGTGGATGTTTTGGAAAGAATCCAATGGGGGTGAGGTGGATGTTTTGGAAAGAATCCAATGGGGGTGAGGTGGAAATGGATTTGGGTCTTGGGTTTTGGATCATGGGTTTTGGATCATGGGTTGTTTAATCCCATGAATTTGTAAACAAAGTTGCCACGATCTTGCGAGCGGGTTGCAACGCTTCCAACTTTCTTCTCTTTTGTCTTCTCAATTTTTCCAAGCTTTATTTAGTACTTAAAAACACAAAATTAATTAATACAAATATTTATTCTTGAAGATGGTAAGAATGCAGAATTTGGGATAATATATGACTTTGAAGCGCGAAAGATGAGTTAAGTGCCAATGAAAAGGTGTATGAATATGCAATATTTGGCACTCATCAAATACCCCCAAACCTGAATTTTACTTGTCCTCAAGTGAAACAAATCCGAAATCCTAACTATACCACGTCATGGGTCTCTCGAATGCATTTAGCGTATGCACTAAGCCTTTAAACCCCTAGGTGTCCCTAGTGGACGAGTTGTAGTCTCGTGAGGGCCTACCAAAGAAGTACCCACAAACCCTTCTCCAATATCAGAGCATCCATAGAAATGTCTTTGTCTTCGGTCTTCAACTGTAGATGATGAACTTCGGAATTTCATAGAACCTTGATAATTTGTAACCATTTTTTTTTTAAGAACCGCTACACATCTGATCATCATATTTTTTTAGTGACCCGCTACACAGCTGATCATCATTTTTTTTTTTAGTGACCCGCTACACAGCTGATCATCAAATACCAAACACAAGACCCGCTACACAGCTGGTCATCATAAAAAAAATTTGATTTTTTGATTTATTTATTTTTTAATAAAAGACTAAAAAATCTATATGCAAAACACTACAAAAAAAAAATCCTACAAAAGACCCGCTACACAGCTGGTCATAGAAAAGAAGAAAAAAAATGCAAAAGACTACAAAGGATCCTACAAAAGACCCGCTACACAGCGGGTCATAAAAAAAATGCAAAAGACTACAAAGGAAAAAAAAACATACAAAAGACCCGCTCCACATCTGGTCATCCTAAAAACAACAACAAATAAAATGCAAAAGACTAAAAAAAAAAAAATCCTACAAAAGACCCGCTACACAGCTGGTCATCATAAAAATTTTGATTTTTTTTTTTTTTTTTTTTTTTTAATAAAAGACTAATTTGATTTTTTTAATAAAAGACTAAAAACTCTATATGCAAAACACACCCCCAAACCTAAATCTAACATCGTCCTCAATGTTTCAAAAGATGATAAGAACACATATCAAGAGAACAAGGTAGAGAATATTTAAAGGAAAGAGATTACCCGATGCAGAAAGGGTGGTGCTAACCATAATTGAATGAATGCTTTGAGAGCAAACAATATGAGTGCAAGACAAAAAGTTTGGTTAGCACACATATATATGAAGAAGATTCAAAAATTAATTACTGGATTATATACAATAAAAATTCACCATACACTAACAATCTAAAAAGTTGAGGATCAACCCAAAAGACGGAGTGTGAAAACAACAACAGCCTTACACAATTATAACACAACAATGCAAGTAAGACTGCAAGTGTGAAAACATTACCCCCAAACCTGAACTTGTCAATAGATGTGTTTTTGAGCACAAAATCTAACAATTTCAGGGGTTCATCATGCACAAGATCTAGTTCAAAGTGGATTTTGTCAGGGATGGGCAGAAAAACATGAGGGTATTCCATATATGACTTCTCAATAACAGGATATTTAGTGGACAAAAAGTACAAAAGAATTTGAGATGCATATAACTCTAACCCTAGGTTTGGAATTGTCAACAACATTGATTCAGCACACTTAAAAGGAACAATATTTAGGTCCAGTGCAAGACCATCAGTTGGTGACTTAAGCAGGAGAGTAGGTACGTCTAAGTTGCTCATATGGATGAGATCAAGAGTACCCTTATCATTAGTTACATTTACATCTCCTAATTCATCTACAAGTGTGACAGTATGCTCACATTCATAGAACAATTCATCAAGACCTAGTTCATAATCATCATCATCCAAAGTTTTATTCTCATGCATATACAAATCCAAAGAGACATCACAATGTTGTGACCTAGGTAGAGAATCAGACACGTCAATTATATTTTGATGCATAAGATCATTAGTGTCGACGGAGATTCAAAATTACCTATGTCAGACACAAGTACAACATCATGCTCATGCTCATAAAACAAATCAATAATACCCAGTTCACAATCATCCCCTAGAACTTCAGTTTCATGCATAGGAATATCACAAGAAACTTCACATTGTGACTTAGGCAGAAAATCGGACACATTAAAGTTATTTCCATGAATAGTTTCATTGGTGTCTACAGAAGATTCAACATTTTCTAAGTCACAAACAAGTTGTGTAGCATGCTCTCTTTCACAGGGATAACTGCACAGGCTCAAGATTAGTAACCACATCACATGTATATGGAACATTAGAAGAAACATCATTCATTAAGGTCGAGGCAGAGAAGCCTAATGTATCTGAACCCAAAGGTTCGACAATATTTTCAGTAAAAACATGTTCTTCTAACATAACATCATCATCATCATCATCATCATCATCAAAGTAGTATGCATACTCATCCCTATTAAAAACTTTGTTTTCAGTCAACTCATTCTTTTCTAGGTGAGGCTCATATTCAATATTAGTTACATGAGTAGGACTTGACATACAATTCTCGACATTTAATTCGGTAGGGATAACAAACATCTCATCATGAACTTCTTTCCTCTCCTCATTTAGTGCATCAAGGATTTGACTCATTTTGAGTTCTAAACTCGCAAACCTTTGGTCAGTTAACTTTTGATATTGCACAAGGTTTTGATCAAATTCTAAAATTTCATTATGTTGTTCAATGAAAGGAGAGTCATCAATAGTAGGTATCTTATTTTCATATGAATATTCAGTACATGGTGATGCATGAGATTCACTATTGAAGGAAAATTCATGGATGTTGCTATATGGATGATCATGCAATGCTTGCAATTCAGATCTAGCATTATTTTGTTCCATCAATTTGAGATTTTCCATCACAGATTGCATATAAGGGCTCAGGGGAGTATAGAATTGCTCCGCATCCCCTGGATGTGAGTGATACATATGTGGATAACAACTAGGGTCTATATATTGTGTCTCGGGACCTTGAAAAGGTCCATAATTTTCCCTAAAGTTATTAATACCATGATCCATGGGGTTCTCAAAATATGAAGCATGCACATGTGCAAGGTGTCCATTGTGTCTGTATTCATTCCCGATTTGCGGACCAAAATCTGACATGATCTCTAACTAGCACTAGGCTTGTTGCAGAGATTGGGAGGTACAGAGACCATTTTTTTTTTTTAATAATAAAATTAATGGAGAAAATTAAAAAAAAAAATAGAATACCACAAACAAGGAAGGGAAGTTCTATTCAATCACAAACAAGGCTGACTCCACCACAGTAAACCTACTGATTTCTAGCAAACAAAAAGAATGATGGCTCCACTTAGATTGTTTTCTAGACCAGCTTCTATTCCTTCGAAATGGAATTCGTTACAATCTGAGCAAACTCCTCTGGAATCAATCCGATTTTAAGTAAATTGAACAGAGGCGAGGGAAGCTGCTGGAGCTTTGATACCCAAGGCCTCACCGCATTCTAAGGCGGCGCAGTCACGCATTCAATATTCAGAAACTATCATGAACTTTGAAGTATGCTTAAAGAGTAACCAATATTTTCCGAATGACTGTCCTACTAAGATCGTTACCTTATAGGTCTTGTTCTACTTCAAATTTTAAAGCTTAGGTTCGCGTATGTATCGTTTTCCTAAGGCGGGCAAGAAGAGAAGGGTGATGAAATCCGAATCCCTTATCTTGTATGGCCAGTCCTTGCCCTTTACTAGGAAATTAAAACAGCCGTATTCAAATCCTCAACATATATGCAACCGAAGGAATACAGTAACTCGCTAACAGGGGATTCATGAGTGTTTCGGAAAGCTTACCTCCCGTTCCATACGGGGGATGAACCGTTGTTGTCGACTCGGGCCACGACTCCTATGTCATGAACGAACCCGAGGGGCCGAGGTGATATTGTAATCACCGTCCTTCTCTGCAAATAGTTGATATTTAATACTACCCTTCCGTAGGGTTTAAAAATAATAATAATAAAATAATGTCCAAGTCCAAAGTCCAAAAAAAAAAAAAAAAAGCAAAAGAAATAGAAAATTACAATAATAGAGAAATCCTAATACAATCTAAAAAATAAATAAATAAAATACACTCTTTTTTTTTTTTTTTTTTCGCTCCGCCTTGACTTCCACTACAACCTTGCAGGCACAATTATTCTGCAGTAAACGATATAAGGCTCGTGTTGTTGTAAACGATACTGCGTTTCTGTTGTTGACAAATGACACTGCGCTACTGTTGTTCAACAACGACACTGCGCTACTGCTGATCACAAACGACACTGCGCTACTGTTGTTCACAAACGACACTGCGCTACTGCTGTTCACAAACGACACTGCGCTACTGCTATTCACAAACGACACTGCGCTACTGCTGTTGAAGTGCGACAGTTTTATGCGTGCCTTTGTTTTTTTTTTTTTTGTGTTCTTGAATATGCTACAGTAAAATTGACATTAGTACAGTGTTTTAGCTACAGTAAAATGCTACAGTTCCAGGAGACAATTTATGAACAGTGACAGGAGACAGAAATTTCAACTACACCGCTACTACAGATCCCCGAACCATATGGAAGCGCCAAAAAACTTGGTAGGCTCGGAAAGATACCTACTTCTTGTATAAATACTGCAAGTGCACAAATGTGTCGACAAGCAACACAGGGCAAGCACGGGTCGAACCACGAGACTTGGAGAGTGTAGAAGTTGATTCTAAATCCTTGATTCAGAGAGTAACCAAAAGGGTTTGATTTTGTCGATCTGACGATATGATTTTCAAGTGACTGAAATAATAAAAGTAAAAGATGCAAATAACAAGATATGTAAACAATGATAATATGGATACTAGGGTATTCAAATCCACCAATAACCTATGATATGCATTCAACTTGTAATATTATTCTTGTCCTTATAGTAGATTCAAGTCTACCGTATAACTAAGGTGTTTCTCCAATGGATAATTTAATCACAACTAAAGTATTTCTCCAAAGCATTAATTGTCTAATTAAGCACAACTAATCTAAAGATCAATATTTGGTTAAGCATGAGTTGTAGCATAATCAACATAGAGATATTCTAACTACAATGGATACATGGCATACATTGTGAGAGCAAGATGTTGAAAAACTTGGATTAAATTATATCTTTAAACAATTCTAAACTTTCAAGAACAAGATACAAGATATGAATACATACCAATGAGATTAGGGCTTCATCTAAACCCTAGTAAATGAAATTAGAACATGAAGAACATTACAACAAAATTGAAATTTGATAAACTAACATGAACAAGCTATTCTTGGATGGTTTTTCAACACAACAACCCTCTCTATTTATACACAAAATTCCCTCAAGCACTTGGATCCGAATTTTGGCACTCATCCACTCAACAAAACATGTTTTCTTAATTGATGGAATATATTTGGTTGTGGGAAACAAATTGGGAGTGATTGAGTGAGAGAATGGGGGTGATGTGGATGTTTTGGAAAGAATCCAATGGGGGTGAGGTGGATGTTTTGGAAAGAATCCAATGGGGGTGAGGTGGAAATGGATTTGGGTCTTGGGTTTTGGATCATGGGTTATTTAATCCCATGAATTTGTAAACAGGTTGTCACTGATGCGCGAGCGGGTTGCAACGCTTCCAACTTTCTTCTCTTTTGTCTTCTCAATTCTTCCAAGCTTTATTTAGTACTTAAAAACACAAAATTAATTAATACAAATATTTATTCTTGAAAATGGTAAAAATGCAGAATTTGGGATAATATATGACTTTGAAGCGCGAAAGATGAGTTAAGTGCCAATGAAAAGGTGTATGAATATGCAATATTTGGCACTCATCAGACATCTTCGGTTAAGATGGAAGAAGATAAGGTCTATAAACAAAGTTCTAGTATTTTGGAGTATCTTAAGGAAACACGAACAAGGAAGGAAAAAATGAGAATGGAACAAGAATGCCAATACCAAACTTTTTGGGGGTGTACTCAACAACCGAGTTATCAAATGGAAGATGAAATCAAATTGCAAACGCTTCAACAACAAACTAATCAAATGCATGGACAACAAATGCATTTGGATCAAGACAATCAATAATGTTGATGGACCTTAGTCGTTTAGCTCCCACCGAAAAAAAATATATCAACACAAGCAAAAGGATATTTTGAAGGGGAAGGGTATAACAACGTTAAAGATTCAGAAGATAAAGATGTAATCCAACTCTAATTGTTTTATCTTTCATTGTGTTTAGTTTTTTAATTTATAGTAAATGTTTAAATTAAAAGTGTTGTCTTAAATTTGTAGTTGGTATTGTTGTTAACTTAATTTTAAATGTGTTGTAACCACTCGATATTCAAATCCAAATTTAAATAAATAACTTCATTTTATCACTTCATTAAACTAATGTTGACAATAAAACTTTAAATAGATAGTATAATACATGATTCGATAGGTCTGAACACATTAATTTTCCCTGGTGTCAGATTCAACAATCAAGGCCGCTTCGAAATGATAAAATTGTTCTTTTCTCCAAGCTGTATATGCATATTGTGCAGCGAACCGGTCACCTCTGTACCTATTGAGAATTTTATTGTACTTGATGCATAATTTCCTAACATGATTTGTCCTTGAACAAATGTAGGATGGTTCATAATCAAAGCGTGGTTTCTTTCCCGTCTCTTTAACGAAAGAACCCCAACCAACATTAGTCCAAAAGATTGTATGATCTTTAGGATCTTCTGGAAAATTATCCTTCAGAAGGTGAAAGTTTCTTATCTATTCGGTCTCTTCTTCAACATCCTTTAACCTTTCCCCGAGTTGGGATTGTTGTTGACCTTGTTCTTTAGCCATGCGTTTTTCTTCGTATTCCTTGCGTTTATGTTGGTATTCAGTCAAACAACCAGATGAAACTTTGGTTTGTTTTGTGGACTTTCCTTTGATTAACACTTCATCCAACAAATGTGTTAATGTGGTAGGTTATGAAGACGTCGTTGCGTTCGCAGTAGCTTGATGACCTCTTTTGCATACCCACTACATCCATTGCAGCAATTGATGTAGTGGGTCGCTTGCATCTTCTAATTATGTCTTCGACTGAGTTGGTAGTTGTTGATTGATTTTCCATTGAATAGATGTTTAGCTTTGTTTTCCTCCTCCAAGATTAATGTTGCAAAGAATATATGTATATTGATGTTGCAAAGAAAAATAGGTCGATTGATGTTGCTAAGAAGAATGGGTTATCTTTCTTATATAGGTGTTTATAGGTGAAAATGGTTTCTGCTGATTTTGGTAATTGCAGGTGTGAAAGTGAGAAACAATTTAAACCCTAAACAATGTACTGCAAGGGAGTACTTTTAGATTCGAGAGATCAATCTGTACAAGTCCGTCCTAAACCAAGAAATGGCCGTTCCAGACTTACTTCGGTCACAAAGTGGAGGATAAGGGTTGGTTTAGGGAGGGAAGCGAAGAGAGTGTTGAGGCCAGAATAATTTTGAAAGAGCAGTGCTTGACTTGTATCAGAAGGTGGGAGCTTTGACAAAGCTAACAAGAGTTGCCTTTCTGAGTGTGGTATTTTCCCTGACCAAGAACTCGTGTCTCTGGTGGAAATAGGTAAGCCTACTTATACAAGTCCAAAAAGAAACGTACTCTGGCCTCTTAAGAAAAGAAAACGGATGAGTTAAATGGGAATAGGTGGTAATGCCTGGTATTGATGGAATTTGATGGAATTGATGTTTCATAATGAAAGAGCATTTCACCGTTGCTTCTTGCATTTTCTAACCGCCTTAATCTTATTACACTATCTTGAAACGGGCATTTGTGTATGCCGCACGCTATAGACCACCAAACCAAAACCCTAATGAGCAACCCCCAGTTTGTGTTGATGTCTCGAATATTTTTGGAAAACATAGAGCATGTTGTTGTGGCTTGGCAAGTCAATCTAGGGAAACTTGCTAGACTTGTGACCTTCGACGGTCGAGATTTTGCATATTGAGAGGAAGGGCAACCGTTGATCGTTGCGCGCCTTTGTTTTGGTATCCGCATAGTGAGGGCCAACAGGGTGTCACGGCTAGGGTGTGTTTAGGCTTGGCATGTGGGGCCAAGGGTTCTCCTTGGGCGTGGCTAGATTTGGCTAGGTGCGATTTTGGCTTTGGCATGTGGGGCCAAGGGTTTTCCATGGGCGTATGGCATGGCCAGGGCCGAGGCAAGGGCGCTTGGATTGGCATGACGTGACTAGCATGGCTAGGGCCAAGGCAGAGTGCGTTTGACATGGCGCGGCTAGCTTGGCTAGGTTTGGTTTGTCTTGGCATGTGGGGCCAAGGGTTTTCCATGGGCGTATGGCATGGCTAGGGCCAAGGTAAGGGCGTTTTGGCTTGGCATGACGTGACTAGTGTGGCTAGGGCCAAGACAGAGTGCGTTTGGCATGGCGCGGCTAGCTTGTCTAGGTTTGGTTTGGCTTGGCATATGGGGCCAAGGGTTTTCCATGGGTGTATGGCATGGCTAGGGCCAAGGTAAGGGCATTTTGGCTTGGCATGACGTGATGTGACTAGCGTGGCTAGGGCCAAGGCAGGGTGCTTTTTGGCATGGCGTAGCTAGCTTGTCTAGGTTTGGTTTGGCTTGGCATGTGGGGCCAAGGGTTTTTCATGGGCGTATGGCATGGCTAGGGCCAAGGTAAGGGCGTTTAGGCTTGGAATGACATGACGTGACTAGCATAGCTTGGGCCAAGGCAGAATGCGTTTGGCATGGCGCGGCTAGCTTTGGCTAGGTGCGTGACCAAGCTATGGTTTTGGGCCAAAGGTCGTGAGGTGACCTTAGACGACCAGGATTTGCTCCTGGGATTGAAGGGCAACCGTTTATTGTTGCACGCCTTCACTTTGGTAGCCATGTGGGGAAGGCCAGTATGGTGGCGCGGCATGAGGGGCTATGGCGAGATGTGCTTGGCATGGCACGATCGGTGTGGCTGTCATGACTTGCCATTGGCACAGAGGTGTGGCTGGCATGGTTTTCCATTGGCACATAGGTGCGGCTAGCATGGTTGGCATGCTTTGGCGCGGTTGGTATGGCTGGCATGATTTGCCATTGGCACAGAGGTGCGGCTAGCATGGTTGGCATGCTTTGGCGGGTTAGTGTGGCTGGCATGATTTTCCATTGGCACAGTGGTGCGGCTAGCATTGTTGGAATGCTTTTGGCGTGGTTGGTGTGGCTGACATGATTTGACATTGGCACAGAGGTGCGGCTAACATGGTAGGAATGCTTTGGCGATGTTGGTGTGGATGGCATGATTTTCCATTGTCACAGAGGTGCGGCTATCATGGTTGGCATGCTTTGGCACGGTTGGTGTGGCTGGCATGATTTTCCATTGGAAGATAGGTGCGGATAGCATGGTTGGCATGCTTTGGCGCGGTTGGTGTGGCTGGCATGATTTGCCATTGGCACAGAGGTGCGGCTAGCATGGTTGGCATGCTTTTGGCGCGGTTGGTGTGGCTTGCATGATTTGCCATGGCACAATTGGGAATTAGGGTTTGGCTTGTCGTAACCATAATTTGAAAAATATACCCCGGTAATTACTTTAGAGACACATTAAAGGTTTCAGTAAATGTGCCTAGTAAATGCTTGTTGCTTTAAATATTGTGACATCACTGTCTGCTAGGGTTTAGTGTTTTACGATTTTAACCCTAAACTAAAAACCACCATCAACATTAAGTTCCCTGCTTAGATCGGAACAGGTGCCTTGTTGCGAGGTAAGCATATGATAGTGACAGACAAGGACGGAATCGAGGTGTAAATCATTGCAAAGATGGTCAGGAAAATCCGATTAACCTTTTTGAGTGGTAAAGAGAGTTTTGGCTTCCCGTGTTGACGGCCCTGCGTAAGTTGTACTGGGAATGCATACCATGGAGTGGTGAGGCGAAAGTTACCGACTTGGTCTGGTCGTACATCTCCAAGGCAAAGGGGGCGCGGTCTTGGGAGGCGACGCAAGTGGACATCTTGGCTCGAGGGGCCAAGAGGTGGCGTGGTCTTGGTAAGGTGAACGCGCGTGGATGATAGGGTCGCGTCAGTGGAGCAGGCAGCTTGGTCTGGTGCGGCCATGGAAGGGCGCATCTCGGTGGGGTGAGGCGTGCACAGATGGCCAGTAGCGGTGAGGATAAGACATGGCACAGACTGCTTGGTGATTTATCTTCAAGGGCTTGGTTGCCTCTTTCCTTACTTGACTCGACCAGGAAGATCTTTTTCTCTTCAACCCAAAACGTTACGCCCACAAAAGAGGAAAAGCGTTACTCTTTCTGCTTTGGTTATGTTGCCGATTTTGCTTTCGAAGCTTGGCGTTGGCGGTGAAGGAACACGCGATCTAGTGGGCCTCGAGCACGTTCTTCCACGCTTTCTCACCAACCATAATTATTTCTCACAGCCATGCATGAGGTTTAATTAGGATCAGATATCATGTCGTAACTCATGACCGGTATAAAAACTTTCCCTTTTGAGGTTGCATCACCTTGATGTACATAAAAGATGATCTTGAACTCTGCATTCGCGTAGTTTGTCTTTGTCCATCCTCTTTACTGGTATCGCCTCGCGTTTCCTTCTTATTTTTTTATCCTCTTTCTTATGTGTGTATAGATAGGATGTAACTTGACCACTTTTCTTGTTCTTTGTAGTGTATGATGGGACCCTCTGGGGATAGCCATATTTTTGATTCTTCGGATAAGGACTTCAGGATTGGAGGAAACCGCTCTTCTTCTCATGAGGAGGCATTAGCTAGAATCGAATCTCTGTTCCATGAAGCTGGTGAAATCGTCAAGGACCTCCTTTCCATTTATCTTCATGAAGTGCAGGCGCGTGTTCAGAATTTCTTGGATTCGGTGAACATGGAGAAGGGACGAGAGAATGAGGAAGAACCTTGGCATGTTGAGAAGTTCCAGTGCGAAAAAACCTCCCCTCGGTCCAGTTATAGGGCGGATCGAACTGTTTCTAGGTCGGAGCAGCGGAAAATCGAGCATGTGAAGCTTTGGAGGCAATCGCCATGGTTCTCGAATTTGATGTGGATGAATCAAAAAATCTTCTTCGAAGGGTCAATAAGAGAACCTCCGAGGAAGCGTCTGACGGGACCGAAGTAGCCTTTGGAGTTGATGATAGAGGTGTCGTTGGCGATATTAGAGGGGTCATGGTGGCGTATGCTGAACCGGTCATCGAAGCGGACACTGTTGCTGTTGTGGTTGCTTATGGATAGGACGTTGAGGTTTCTGTTGCTAGATAACACCATTGAATGGAATCTTTGTTGCCCGAGAGATTGTTGGGGGAAGTGCTTGAAGATGGCCTTGACCAATGGGACTCGTGTTCCATCCTTCAAGGTCTAATTTCTCCCTTTTATTATTCCTATAAGTCGCTTAGTTCCCCTGATGTTTTTCGTAAACTCATCTTTACCTTCTTCTTCATCAGTCAACATTTCGCTTTATATATTTTTTTTGAATGATTGAATGAGGTATATCTGGTTGTGATATAATGGCTTTGCAATGGTTTTCCGGATTAGTTTGATGTATTTCTCTAATGTCTGGTGAACTCGTTTGGAAAGAGATGTATTTATACTCTTTTTGTTTTTTGTTTTTTGACGAAAAATGAAATTCCAGGGAAGAATACAAACGGTGTATTCATCTTGGGGAAATACAACTGCTAAGAGGAATTATTAAAGGAAATACTAATGGGAGAGTGGGTGGAAAAGTACAACATTTTAGGGATTGGAGGCCTTGAGCCATCGTGAGTGAACTATCACGCCTTCAGGTGTGTCCGTTTTGATGAGCTTTAAATATCCTCCTAAAAGGGTGTCTGCCACCAGATACGGCTCGTCTTCTCTTCCATTGGGCGAATCAATTTGAATAGCCATTTTTACCGTCATCTTCCCAACCTGAAACGAATTTACCTTAACCACTATATCTCCGATTGAAAATGGGTTCAGGCGTTGTGTAACCGTTTGAGTCTTGGCTTCATTAGTTTCGATGGAAGTTTCCAAGCTTTTGGCAAAGTGTTCAAATGGCAAAGCACCCCATTCACATTTCTTGACAGCGTTCATGCCAGTAATCGCGTCGAGTCCCCATGACGGAATAGGGGGAGGAATGACTGGTTGTAGAGACGTCTGTTCGGCCATACTTACTTGCATTTGAAATCCATGAGCTAGCACCAACATGTCTTCTCCAGATGTCCGGGTTCCATTGATAACTCATCGATGCGATAACCAGTGGGATAATTTGTTGGAGATTCCTTCGTGCATGGACGTCGGTAGGGGGTGCACATCTAGTTTCGCTTTGTTGTCGAGTGCCCATAAGTGCCCCAATATCATGTCGTGACCCAGTTCTTTGACAATATGGAATTTTCTATGCGTTATAGCATTTTCTATCTTGATCTCGAGGTTGATGTAGCCATGCGCGTTCAAGGCTTCCCCTCTTGGGCTCTTAATCACAGATAGGGAATGGGTAGCGTCTTGTTTTGTAAATACCGCAGCCTTTAGTGTCTTGAAAGTAATGATGTTGAGGTCAGAGGCCGTGTCGATGAGCGTGTTGTCAAATTCGATACCTCTTAAACGGGACGTGGTCAGCAGTCCCCAGTTCTCCCCTTTGATTTCGTCCATTTGGAAAGCTTGGGCCCCTGGTGTGGTTTTCGGGGAGAGAAAAAGTCTTTTGCCGGATACAACGCGATTGAGAGCTGCGAAAATATCTTGGCGCTGCACCTTGGAAAGATAGAGAATTTCGCATACATGCTACATCATGGATTGTACAGTCTCGTGCACGGAGTCCCTAGAGAACCCACAGTTTCTTATTGGGAGTGGGTCTCGATGTACTCCCTCATATCCAAGTTGGAGCTCCCCCACTTCTATCTTCTCTTTGAAGATATGCTTTAGTCTGTTGCAATCACTAGTTGGGTAGTGAACAAATATGTGATAGTGACAATACTTGGGGTTTTCCATCTCGGCCTCAGTCGGTGGGCGGCTGGGAGGTGGCAGTATGATAGCATTGTCTTGAATCCATGCTTCTAGGAGATCAATCACCTCCTCGATGGGAAATCTTGGGCATTCCCTTCAGTTTCGTGTTGATGCATGGGAGCTTTAGGGGCGGCCATCTGTGGCGGGGTTGCCCGTTGTGCCGGTGCTTCACGTTTAGGCTGATGATCTACAACTGGGGAATTCCTTTTCCCTCTCTCATTTACTACGTTTACAGAGGAGGGGCCAGCGTTAAATTGTTTGCTGGTGAGATGTCTGTTCCCGTGAGTTTCGCGCAGGTATTCGGATCGAGTCGGTCTAGCCCTATCCAGCAACGCTGGTGCTGTCGTTTTAGAACGTCTGGTGGCTTCATGGAGTTCTGATAATGTCTAGAAACGCAAGTTTTCTATCAAGGCGCGGTAAATAGGAACCATATCGTTGATGCACGCGTTCACCAGCTGTTGCTCGGTCACGTTTGGGTCATGATAGTCCAGTGCTTGAACCCTGAATCTTTTGAAAAAAATCATTCGGGTGTTCGTTATCCCACTGGTACATCCTTCCTAGGTCTGAAAGAGTAACTTGTTCAGACACGAAGAAGTACTTTCGGTAAAACGCGGTAACCATGCTACTCCAGTTGGGAATACTGTTCGACGGGAGGTTGTTGTACCATGTATACGCCCTTCCGGTAAGTGATTTTGAGAACTCATTTAGACGAAGAATGTGATTATATTCATGTTCACCTAGGGATTCCAAGGAACAGGAGACATGCTCATGTGTGTTCCCGGTACCATCGTACAGGGTGAATTGAGGAGAGGAGTACCCCCTTGGCAGAGGGATTCTTTGCATTTCGGATGGGTAAGGGGGTTGGTGCTGATGCATGTACATTTTACCATTCTTGACTCGATTTTGGAGAAGTTTCTCCAGATCTTCTCGCGTTACGAAGTTGGACGGCTGACTTCTTCCCGATGGGATTCTGGCATGAATCTCCTCGTCTGCGGAGGCGTGTTCTTCCGGGGTGCTAGCGCCGGTGGGTTGGAGACGTTCCTAAATGGCTCTGGAGGGCGTGACTCGCATGGTAGCCGCTCTTTCAGAGCCTTGATAAAGACGAGTACTTCCTTTTTATGTCGAAACCATATCCATTTGAGCTCTGGCGAGCATTTCCTGTCGTTCCATCAAATCAGCGATGGTGACATAAGGACGGATTCCTCTGGTCCCTTCGGTCACTCGTCCTATCGGTGGGGTAGTTGGAACCTTAGTTGTGGTCGGGCGTGCCATGTTAGACGAAGCATTAGGAGTCATAGCGGCAGCTCTGGCTCTGGTGACTGGTAGCGTAACGCTCGAAGAGGCGTTTTCGTTGCTGTAATTAGAGGGTTGTTATTGATGGTGGATTTTCATTTAAAGGGTAAAATTGTAAAAGCCTAAAAATTATGCGCTAACATCTTGTAAAAGATAAGGCCATTAATAAGTGATGGATACTCATTCACTTTATTTAATTCACCAAGAATGGAGCATGTGTCAACAATCCCATTCTGTGAATAAAATACACGAAATTCATCCAGATTGGAGCATGTAGCAACAATACCATATACCCTGTGAATTTCCAACATTATTAATTAATGCGCAACCAGCCTTGTATTTCCTGTACTCATTATCAGTGTGGCATGACGACTGAGTGTTGCTCTCAGCAGAGCAACACGAATCTCCAAGCATTATAATGAAACATGTACGAAATACCCGTACATGCTGCAACTCTCGGTGTGTTATACTAGCCCGATTGAGCCACTCTCGGTGTGTTATACTAGCCCGATTGAGCATCTGGACTGACCGTATCAGTCTGGATATGATCACGACCATCCAACTCCACCGGCATGATTGGATGGCCCAGATCGATTCCATAACCTCCAAGCAGGTATGGAATATCCGCTGCCGAACAAATGCGGGCCCCGCATGGTCGGCCTCCCCTTGGCCTAGCTTGCCAAAACTTCCAAACCAAAGCAGTATGGACGAAAACCCTAAATTAGGGTTTGCGGCACATTACATGTGTCGCAAAACAGTCTCAACCATCCATCTTCGCAGGTATAGATGGAGGGTGCAGATGTAGATTCAAAGGTCACGGAGTATGTCAACACAATCATCATGGGCCCACCTACATACCTGACCAATCGGTCAGGACCAACCATGGTTGGTCATTCCAGATCATGCGCCTGAATGGAGCATGACGCACGACCTTGAAACCCAAAATTGGGGTTTTGAATCACGAGCATCCATTTTCTCCGGCACAAATGGAGGGTCCGAGATTAGATCAAAGCAGGTCCGGCCATACCAACATGACCACCGTGGACCCATCTATCCTCTCACCTGATCGTCCAAGGCATACCATGCCTGGTTATCCCAAATTGTTCGCCCAAACTAGCGTGGTCGCACCTCCCAAGCTGCAAACTAATCTCAACTGCTCGACTTCTCCGGATGAATTGAGTGGCTTAGATCATGTTTTCATGGGACGGTAAGGCATAGGCGTGAACACTAGCCTACCACCTACACGTTGGAGCAATCGGCCAAGACCGACCAAGCCTGGTCGTCTTGGAACGCCCGTTCAAGGTTGGTACGACGTGCGGCTTTTGCGGCACCAATTTTCTGTCGCAAATTGATCTCAACCACACAACTTCGCAGGACAAATTGAGTGGCTAGATCACACTTTCGTGAGACAATAAGGTATGGGTGCCTACACCGTCATGTTGTCTATACACATGCACGACTGGCCAATCCAAAGTTGCGTCCCAAGCTTGGATTCGACCAAGCTGAAAAGTGATGCTTGCCCACCTTTTCATAAACCCTAACTTCATCAACGGCCGCAGATGAGTGTCTCAAAGATCATATCGTCCGTCCAACTTCACCAGCTTGGATATACATCCCTGGTCAGGATCTAATTGGTCAGTGTAGCGTCATGGTGATCACCACCCATCACTCTACCACACCATGTGATCGGTCAAAGGAGGGTTTGCATGCGCAACTTCCAAACCATCACATGAAGTAGGTTGAACATGAAGTTTCTTTGAGACTCTCAAATAGCGATGCTTCATACATGCTGAATATACTCGATGCAGTACCTTCATAGTATACACACGATACTTCACAAGTATCAATTTCCTAAATAACGTAGCATTACATGCTACTTTCTGTGGGTCCCATGATCCACACACTCGAGACATCAATCATGTCACAAACTGGGGGATACATACTGGGGTATTGGTCTGGCGGTTTACAGCGTGCAGTGCCCAACGCGCCATCACAAGAACATGTCAGGAAGTCATGGACGGTTAGTGATTATGGGTGAAGTGGGCAAGCCTGGTCGTGTAAAACCAACACACTACTCCACTACTCCATCACTCCACTTTCTCCACTTCCCACGAGATACGAAGGTTAGGCTGAAAGACTTGTATAAATAGGCTCTCCGCCCTATTTTTCAGATGAGACAAGACAGAACAGAGAGAGCATAATACAGAAACCAAGTATTAACATCCAGAGCATGCTTGAGTTAATTACAAGCCTGCTCACCGTTCTGTTGCAAGTCATACATAGCCAACACCTTCACAATCTCAAAACCTTCTTCGCTTACCTCATCTCCTTGACTTTGCGACCGAAACAAGTCTGGAATGGCCATTCTTTTTGGTTTAGGCCGGACTTGCACAGATTGACCTATCGAATCTACAAGCACTCACTGCGCAGTGCATTGTTTAAGGTTTAGATTCATTCCTCATCCACACACCCCAAATTAACAAAATCGGCAGGAATAGTTTTCACCCACAAACAGTTGTGCAGAGACATTAGAGGTGGCGGCGGCTCTGGCCATGGTGATTGGCGGTGTTACGCTTGAGGGAGTGCCTTCGGAGTTACTTTAGTCAGTAGGTGATGTAACGACGTTATTGGGAGAGACGTTAACATCAGGTACGTGCTCCGTGCTGGCATTCTCGGCAGCCGCTCCATACATGAGTTCCACCATATTGGGATTGACATTCGGGAAACGAAATCAGGAGTTGGAGTTGATATTGTAACAGATAGATCAATCCTCCCGCTGTGGTCGCCAATTATTTATAGGTGAAAATGGTTTCTGCTGATTTTGGTAATTGCAGGTGTGAAAGTGAGAAACAATTTAAACCCTAAACAATGTACTGCAAGGGAGTACTTTTAGATTCGAGGGATCAATCTGTACAAGTCCAACCTAAACCAAGAAATGGCCGTACCAGACTTTCTTCGGTCACAAAGTGGAGGAGAAGGGTTGGTTTAGGGAGGTAAGCGAAGAGAGTGTTGAGGCCGGAATAATTTTGGAAGAGGAGTGCTTGACTTGTATCAGAAGGTGAGAGCTTTGAGAAAGCTAACAAGAGTTTCCTTTCTGAGTGTGGTATTTTCCCTGACCAAGAACTCGTATCTCTGGTGGAAATAGGTAAGCCTACTTATACAAGTCCAAAAAGAAATGTACTCTGGCCTCTTAAGAAAAGAAAACGGATGAGTTAAATGGGAATAGGTGGTAACGCCTGGTATTGATGGGATTTGATGGAATTGATGTTTCATAATGAAAGAGCATTTCACCGTTGCTTCATGCATTTTCTAACCGCCTTAATCTTATTACACTATCTTGAAACGGGCATTTGTGTATGACGCACGCTATAGGCCACCAAACCAAAACCCTAATGAGCATCCCCCAGTTTGTGTTGATGTCTCGAATATTTTTGGAAAACATGGAGCATGTTGTTGTGGCTTGGCAAGTCAAGCTTGGGAAACTTGTTAGCCTGGTGACCTTCGACGGTCCAGATTTTGCATTTTGAGAGAATGGGCAACCGTTGATCGTTGCACGCCTTTGTTTTGGTAGCCGCGTAGTGAGGGCCAACAGGGTAGCGCGGCTAGGGTGTGTTTAGGCTTGGCATGTAGGGCCAAGGGTTCGCCTTGGGCGTGGCTAGCTTTGGATAGGTGCGATTTTGGCTTTGGCATGTGGGTCCAAGGGTTTGCCATGGGCATATGGCGTGGCCAGGGCCGAGGCAAGGGCGCTTGGCTTGGCATGACGTGTCTAGCTTGGCTAGGGCCAAGGCAGAGTGAGTTTGGCATGGCGCGGCTAGGTTGGATAGGTTTGGTTTGGCTTGTCATGTGGGGCCAAGGATTTTCCATGGGCGTATGGCATGGCTAGGGCCAAGGTAAGGGCGTTTTGGCCTGGCATGACGTGACTAGCGTGGCTAGGGAAAAGACAGAGTGCATTTGGCATGGCGCAGCTAGCTTGGCTAGGTTTGGTTTGGCTTGGAATGTGGGGCCAAAGGTTTTCCATGGGCGTATGGCATGGCTAGGGACAAGGTACGGGCATTTTGGCTTGCCATGACGTGACTAGCGTGGCTAGGGCCAAGGCAGAGTGCGTTTTGGCATGGCGCGGCTAGCTTGGATAGGTTTGGTTTGGCTTGGTATGTGGGGACAAGGGTTTGCCATGGGCGTATGGCATGGTTAGGGCCAAGGTAAGGGCGTTTTGGCTTGGCATGACGTGACTAGCATAGCTAGGGCCAAGGCAGAGTGCGTTTGGCATGGCGCAGCTAGCTTTGGCTAGGTGCATGACCAAGCTAGGGTTTTGGGCCAAAGGTCGTGATGTGCACTTAGACGGCCAGGATTTTCTCATGGGATTGAAGGGCAACCGTTAATTGTCGCACGCCTTCACTTTGGTAGCCGTGTGGGGAAGGTCAGCATGGTGGCGCGACATGAGGGGCCATGGCGAGATGTGCTTGGCATGGCGCGGTCGGTGTGGCTGGCATGACTTGACATTGGCATAGAGGTGCGGTTGGCATGCTTTGGCGCGGTCGGTGTGGCTGGCATGATTTTCCATTGGCACATAGGTGCGGCTAGCATTGTTGGCATGCTTTGGCGCGGTTGGTGTGGCTGGCATGATTTGTCATTGGCACAGAGGTGCAGCTAGCATGGTTGGCATGCTTTGGCGCGGTTGGTGTGGCTGGCATGATTTGCCATTGCCACAGAGGTGCGGCTAACATGGTTGGCATGCTTTTGGCGCGGTTGTTGTGGCTGACATGATTTTCCATTGGCACAGAGGTGCGGCTAGCATGGTGGGCATGCTTTGGCGTTGTTGGTGTGGCTGGCATGATTTGCCATTGGCACATAGGTGCGGCTAGCATGGTTGGCATGCTTTGGCACGGTTGGTGTGGCTGGCATGATTTTCCATTGGCACAGAGGTGCAGCTAGCATGGTTGGCATGATTTTCCATTGGCACACGTGGGAATTAGGGTTTGGCTTGTCGTAACCCTAATTTGAAAAATATACCCTGGTAATTACTTTAGAGACACATTAAAGGTTTTAGTAAATGTGCCTAGTAAATGCTTGTTGCTTTAAATGTTGTGACATCACTGTCTGCTAGGGTTTAGTGTTTTACGATTTTAACCCTAAACTAAAAACCACCATTAACAATAGGATTCCTTCCCAACGGCTCTATTTATAACAACTCGTGCCCAAGGGCTCTTTTTTCCAACGGCCATATTTCGCAACGACTAGATTTCCCAACGACCATATTTCCTAACGACTCTATTTCTTCATATAAGTACTGAACATTTATTTGTTCTTACCATCAACAATCTCAATACATTCTTACATATAAACAACCTAAATAATGTATTCCAACAGTTCTAGTAGAAATGGAAAAAAAATAGTATGTGTGGAAGCAAAAGAGGTTTGTCCATGTTGTTTCATGGATACACGTATTTTTCTTCAATGCCCATGGCTATATACAAAATGTCCACAAACAGGTTGCACCGGCACTAGGAAGGTAAAAGAATCGATACCAGAGAAGATAAGGTATTTGGAATGTGAGTATGCTAAATGTGTGGGAGAAGCACAATGTTTGGAGGATGCAATGAAAGATGCAATCAAACAAGAAAAAGTTGAAGAACTCTGCAACAACTTCAAATTAAAAGGTAAGGTGGAGTTTGAATGCACCAATGGGATTCCGTGTGAAACTGATGGTTGTTATTTATTTATGGAAATGCACCGTTCATTTGCAAAAAAAACATATGGAAAACGTTACTGGAGATGCCTTGAGTGTGGAACGGTGGCATGGGCTGAATAAGTGTTGTTTTAGTTGAATCGAATATCAATTGATGTAATGTGAAATTTTATAATTAGTATGTGTGAGTTTTTGAATGTCCTGAACATTTAGCAATATGCGTCTACAATTAATAATAATAGTAATTTTGTTATTCAGATTAACGATTACATTAAGCACGTTCAACTAGCATTTAAACCAATAGGCGACCCAATTGGACGAGTTATGTCTCGTGAGGGTTTACAGAGAGATATAACCATAAAACCTATCTTCATTTTAATTCTTTACTCTTCATCTGATGATTCAACTGATGAATCTTCAAAGGGGGAAGGGTCATACTCTGAGAAGATGTTTTTCAAAATGACATAGGAGTTAAAAAATCTAAAAGGTTTCCCCTTCTTTTTTTGGTAACTTTCCAAAGCATGTTGCTCCTACAACAAAATAAAACGATATCAATTTACACTTAAATAATTCAACAATTCAGTACACATACTCAAAAGATTGTTTGATAGGTAACCGGTAAGTTTCTTACGATTTCCAAAGGTACTGCAGCCCTCCATAAATATAACGATCTCGGTGTCGTTATATATACTTTCACGTCTGAAGTTATAATGTTTAACCTTGTTTTCAGATAATTCACCATGCGTTCATTCAAATTCCCGTTATGTATAGTCAACCTTTGCAACAACTCCTCCAAAGGTGGGTGTTATTTAGTTGTTCATCTTCTACTTCATTCTCTACATGAACTTCAACCCATAATATAACTATCAATTCGTCTTCCTCCGGATTATAACACACCATAATTAAGAAATAACAGTGGTGTGGATAATAACTGAGACTAAAATAAATTTATTTTTCAAGAAGATGGAGAACAGAGTTGGTCGAACTAATGTGTTCATTGCTAAAGAGATTTTGAATCCTTTATACATGCACCGTATACATATCTATTAACTGTTAAACGAGATTTCACGGATAAGTATACTAATCCATATAATGTATACATATCCATATACTGTGTAAATGATTTCGCGGATTATCGTAATTGTAAACCATATGCCACCAAATCTAAACTTCATAATTTTAAAACATAAGTGAATCCCAAAAATTATCTAAAATTTGTTATTACAAGTGCATGTAACATTCAAAAACTTAAAAAAGAACAGTGAACATCATATGCCTCAGAGTCATCATCAACATTATACATACATACATACCCGCATGCTCGTCAACCTCAACATCGTCCTCCTTATCCTGTTCGTCATCCTCAGAATCCTCCTCTTCATCGTCATAATCCTCCCCATCACCAGAATCCTCATCGTCATCTCCATCATGTTCATATTCGTCTCCCACATGTCCGTGTGCATGAACATGTTCATCTCCATAAGGAAAGTCATCTGGGATTTGATTATTGTAATCTTCGTAATATTGAAATGCCTCATCCTCGTTTTGTCCTGGGACAACTTCTTCTTCTTCTTCTAAGTCTGTATCATCATAATCTCCTTCTGACGATGGAAGTACCACGTATTCCATATCTGAACCCTCCAGACTAAACAAGTCCCCTACCGCGGCTCTTCTACCAGGACGCGCAGCAATGTGCTTGACAAGATCATTTCTTAGTTATAGGTGCAGTTCTAGGTTTTTCAGATATGACATAAATACACGAACATTAACAGTAGGTTCCGGAAGTGGAACATGAATAACCCTGCCCCAATCTGTATCCCGACGCTCATGCTCGATAATGATGTTATGCAAAATAAGATAACATTTCATAATTAGATTCAAGTCAGATTGGTGCCAATACTTATAGGGAGATCCGACAATTCTGAATTTACCCTAAAGCACTCCAAAAGCACGCTCGGCATCCTTTCTTTTAGCCATTTGATACTTGTTGAACCTAACATAGTCGGGAATGTCCGATGTCTGAGAAAAAACTTGTACAATTGTAGTCAACTTTGGATAGATACCATCGGCTAAGAAATAACCCTTATTGTATTGGTGACCGTTGATGACATAATTACATGGAGGTGCTACACCCTTTAGCATGTTATCAAAAAGGGGTGAGTGTGCCAACACATTCAAATCGTTGTTTGATCCAGGCATTCCAAAAAAAGGCATGTCAAAACCACAAATCGTATGATGCAACCGCCTCTAATACCAAAATACTCTCTTTATCTTTACCCCGGTAAGTTCCTTGCCAAGCTACCGGAAAATTCTTCCATGGCCATTGCATACAATCAACACTACCAAGCATTCCTGGAAAACCTCGGTCGGCATTCTCAACTAGCAACCTCTGAACATCTTCAGGAGTGGGTTCACGCAAATATCTGGCTCCAAAAGTCATGCAAATGGTGTGGCAAAATATTTTTAAATACATGTATATTTTAGTAGCACCCATACGAGTATAATCATCAACACTATCATTTGGCGTACTTTTGCATAAACATTTCATCAAGGCAACTAATTTCATATGCGGAGAATGCCCCATAGTACCAGTTGCATCCGAACGTTGATGCCATTTAGGATCCACTTCAAGCAATTTTCCTAACAATTTATCGAATAAGTCTTCCCTCATGCCTAGACGTTGTTTTAATTGTCTAGAGGTATAATCGGTTCCTGGCGTAAAATAATCATTCATCATTTTGGCATCATGCCACACACGATCACGCGTTATTACACTACGTGTATGTACCTCCTTTGGAACAGGTTGTCTAATAATACGCAACCGTTCATCCAAACATAGTTGTGTAAACATAAGCAAGGCTTTGTCTTCTTCATCACTATCACTAGAAGTATCCAAATAGATTCCATGTTTGTATCTCACATAAGAACGCATTAGACTCATTGTGCACCTTAGCAAACCAAAAATATAGTATCAATTTATGTATAGCATACATAAACACAAGTATATCAAGGTTCTACATTGATATGCATTTACATGAAACATTTCATTTTACATAAATCAAGACACACAACAAATAATCATGCATTTTTCACTAAATATATGTTTTAATAACGTTATAGAATTGCATACTACATATCCAACCAACCTAGTATCAACAATTTCATCAAAACAGGAATTTAATTAATTTTAAAACCTTAACATTAGAATCACTCACCTTTGATGTTTTTTTTGATGAAATTCGAAAGTGATTGAGGGATTACTTTCACCTTGAAGTAACCATCAAACCCATTTAATCTTAGCAATGTAATCTCCCTGAATAAACAACAAAATCGAAAGGGGGGTTAGAGGGGTTTTGAGAGGAAGAATTTTAGGGAAGAAGAAGAAATGGGCGACATAAAGGGGTTCTGCAAACTTTAACCTATGAAACGGGTACTGAGTACCCGTATTTTGGTCGAGTCAACGAGTTGACTAATACACATACTGAGTACCCGTTTAGCACTATTCATATGCGTACTGAGTACCCGTATAGTGTAGAAAAGGGATAACTGAACACCATAGCAAGCTTGCCTTTTATGTGCCATCCCTTCCATACATTTGAGGGATAGGGAAGGGATAGCTAGCACCATAGTGCTAGCTCTAAGTATAGAAAAAATTGAAGGGTAGCTGCGAAGTGGGTGCAACAGTTTCAGCTGATAGCATTCAACTTTGAAATTGCGGATTGTATTGCATATATTATATGTATAGCTTCTTTTAAATCATATATAATTCATAGTACCTAAGACAAGATTATGTTAAAAAGAGTTGTTTTACAGGCTGTATGTCTAATTTTATGTGTCGAATTTGTATCCCTAAATCAAGAATCATTGACCGAATAGTGGTCTGGCCTTGCATTCCGCCAAAATGAATAATACTTGTACATTTGCTGTCCCGTACACCCCTGTTCCCCAATTGCCAATTACGATCCAGAGACCCATTGTACAAGATGATTTTATTTTGTATGAACTGCTACCTCCATGAAGGTTTATTTGGTATCCCTTTATAAATCATGGTAATTCTCGCATCTCATATGCTATTTCACCTATAATTATCGTGATTTTCCGGAAAATGATTCTAGAATCAGGAATAGTTAAGAGAATCACAAAAATTTATAAATAGATCGGATAAAGCGATAAGGGAATCTAGATTCCAGAAAGAGACATCCACCTACGGCCCATGGTATTGGAACAGCTGAGCCCACCCACCCACGACATGGGAAAGAAAGTGAAAGCAGGTGAGAAGAAGCATACAATTCAAGACTAGATTCTTGCATTTGTATATTGTATTTTGTTTGTCAAGAGACTCAAAATTCAATGTTGATTGGGATTGAGGTGGACCGTATAGTGTCCTGCTTGGAGATTATTATTAAGTATGATACAGACAATTATTTGATTGTTTTAGAATGTGCCTTACGGCAACCAACAAGGATCTACACTTGACGCCGGCCAGACGCCCTATCAGATGCATATGAAATATTTTATCTGCTTTTTCTTACCAACTTGGGAAGCATAATTACTTGGTAAGACTATTTCTACCTAGAAACTTTAGCTAGAGGATGGGAAGTCATTTATCTTTGTAAGCACAACCACCGCCACCACCGCACCAAGAAAATCTTGGATTTCCTAATGAAAAGTAAAGTTTCACCAAATTAGGTTAAATCTCTATTTCTAAGATTTGGATTTGTTTAAATTGTAACCAAGCTAAAGTGACATCTCTTTGTTTCTTTGGATGGTAACGTTGTAAGTATAAATATCCAGATAAATGTTTTAGTTTGATTTCAATATTTTCTGGACAAGCACAAGCATCCGTAAAGAGGGAATTTCCTACAGGATAATCCATTATAGTGATTGTCAAGAATTTAGATTCTCACATGAAAGTTTATGGATGATTGGATGGCTATTTTCTCCAAAAAAAATTGTCCTTTAATGAAAACCATAAAGTGGTTTTGTGTGGGGCTATCAACGGGTCCAAGTCCTCCCGGGTAGTACATGGCCCAGAACCGGACCCGGCATATCAGCATCGGTTAGGGGTCCTAACGGTTCCGAGGCCGGTTCCATAATGTGTTGGCGGTGAACCGGACCCGTTTAAAGTCCCGGATACCGTTAAAAAACTATTAAAAAATCTTAAAATCTTAATTTCTTTCTCTTTTTAACTTGAATATAAATTATTTTTATAAAAATTTATTATTATTTCTTTATTAATGTACTAAATTAAGATTAAATGTAAGAAAAAAATCAAAAATCAAAAAAATTCAAAGCCGAAACTTGCAAAATACCTATAATTTTGCTAAAAAAATGATTAAAAGGTTAAATAAACGGGTACCCATTACCCGACGGGTATTACCCGTTTGGACCCGTTAACATTCGGGTCCAATCGGGTAATTACCCGTCGGGTCCTAAGTTGCTAATGGGTCCAACTTTAGGACCCAGAACCGGACCCAATTAGGCGGGTCCGGTTCCGGGTAGCGGGTAACGGGTACCCATTGACAACCCTAGTTTTGTGGTTGCGTAATTATAAAACCAACTCCCATACAAAGGAGTTTGGAGATAGTTTAGGAACCATTATTATACTATAAAAAAAGACAATTTAATAAAAAATATTACACTATGGAAAACTTGTTAGGCTTAGTTCTATGGGCTAGATATTTAGCTGCTAGATTGGCCATCCACGTCAGATTGAGCAACCTCCTAACCCCTATGGATGGACAATCTAGCAACGAAACGCCTAACCATTCGGCGTTGAGAAGACTCGAGTCCATAATGAGTCTCCATTCACAAAAAACTGTAATTGATTGGATATACTGTAATCGAGTCCCATACTGAGTAAAGAGCATCCAACCATACTGACTAAAGGCTTATAGGCTTGTACCTCGAAGAGAGCAGTCTCCATACCACCATATCCATATAATAATAATATTTAATCCAAATATCAATGTTGTTGACGGATCGAGTTCATTCACTCTTCTTCCTTGTGGTGGACGGATCGAGTTCATCAACGCCGAACCAAGCGGCGTCCATACCAGCGCCTAATAATTCAGCGTTATTCTCTGGAATATTCGCATAACGCCGAATAATCTAGCGTTTGTGTTACTTTTTAAGCGCCGCACTATTCAACGTTTCAATCTCTCCGATAGTGCGACTGCGAGCAAATGCTAGGAGAGAGAAGTAGCCAGATTGAGTGTTAACTTTTTTTCCCACACTTTTTTCATGATTTGCAACACTTTTTGGCCAATCTAGCTCATAGGACTTAGCCTTAATGTAGACTAAGTCTTATGGGATAGATTGGAGGTGCTAGATTAGCACTTAAGTGTTGCAATTCAAAAAAAAAAAGTGTAACCAAAAAGTTAACACTAGTTATCTCTCCTACCAGTTGCTAGCATGTGAGCTAGCATGCTAGATAGTTACGCTGAGTGATTCAGCGCTTGAAAAACCACCTTTTCGCGGAATGGTTCAGCACTGAGAGATTTATTTTTAATCGATTTGGCCGAGATTGGTTGCGTAATGAATGGTTCAAAGACAACGCTTGCGAATGGTTTAGCGCAACGCGTTGACGTGGATTGCTAATCTAGCTGCTAGATTAGCACTCCCATAAGACTTAGGAGGTAGTCGTGACTGGTAATCTAGCTGCTAGACTATCACCCCATAAGACTTAGTCTAAAGCTCGGTTTATATTATGTATACTAGTAAGGACACATGTGCGATGCACATGCTTGAATTTTTATTCATCCAACAATAATAAATTTGAGAGCCATGAATTTTTTTTCCTAAAACAAAAATTTACTATTCTTATTTGTACTTGTTACGTAGATGATTGAAAGAGATTTTCAAATATATAAATTTTAAAAAAATCCGGTGTATATTTTGAAAGATATTAAGTTTTTAAAAAATCTGATCTATTTTTAAAACAATGGTATTTATGTAAATATATAAAAATAGGGGCAACTAAGTAATTTAGGGGGTCTCCTACCAAAAAGAGCTCATTTCTTTATATTAGTACTAGTAATGACACATGTGCGATGCACATGTTTGAATTTTTACTCATCCAACAATACTAAATTTGAAAGTCATGAATTTTTCTTCCTAAAACAAAAATTTACTATTCTTATTTGTACTCGTTACATAGATAATTGAAAGAGCTTTTCAAATATATAAATTTTTTAAAAATCCAATGTATATTTTAAAAGATATTAAGTTTTTAAATTTTTTAATCTATTTTTAAAACAATGGTATTTATGTAAATAAGTAAAAAATAGGGACAATTAAGTAATTTAGGGGGTTTCCTACCAAAAAGAGCTCTTTTTTTATACTAGTAAGATAAGATAAGATGTATGAAAAAAAAGTAGTGTTATCCCACATGACTTTGCGGGATGGTTTTCCGCAAAGGCAGCTTCTTTACCGTTAGATCATGCTAAAACCCAGATCTAACAGCCTTGAACCTTTTAGGGGAAATGGTGAGTCATATCCTGAAAATGGTGGGTCCTTTCACTTTCACTACTTGTAGTACAAAATCAATATTATATTATATAGATATAATATTTATAAGCTCTTTATCTAATTTTACCGATAAATAGACTTTGTATTAGCGACTGTGGATTATAGCAAGAGAAAATTAGGCGCAGGCCAAAAAAAAATATTCTTATTATCAGGCCCACAATTAATTTTTGTTTCCGTGACACTCAAAATTATCCGAAATTATTAAGAATCAATACATATATGCATACTATTTTTTCAGGGGTATAATTATAAAGCAAACTTGAATATAACATATCTAAAAATCTGCGCCTTGGAAATTAACAAATTTTATCTCGTTGGAAATATTTTAAAGAGAGCTACGCAACGAGCACAAACAACAATATCAAATTTTTGTTTTTCACGAAAAAATCGGAGGTGATAATCATATTAGAGAAAAATTTCGAAAACTGACTACATATTCGTTATGCAGCCTCCAAAAAAGATGCATAACACATTATGAAACCATATTTTTGCTCATGCATCTATTATTTTGGTTTGTGCAGCCACTAAAACGATGTATATGCCTGAATCCAACATAAAAAAAAGACGCATAACGAATTATGCAACCATTTTGTTAACTGCATAACAAGTTATGCATCTATAACATGTTATGTAGCCATTGTTTTGGTTGATTTTGTGTGTATAGATAAAATTGATGCATAATGCATTATGCGACCATATTTTTGGATGCATAACCTGTTATGCATCCATTTTCATGACTGCATAACATGTTATGCATATATAATTGTAGGTTCATGACAAGTTATGCGGTCTTTTTTTTGTTGGTTTCAATAGTAACAAAAAAATTGATGCATAACGTGTTACGCAACTGTTTTCTGGACTGCATAACAAGTTATGCATTAACTTTTGTAGATGCATAACATGTAATGCAGTTATGAAAATGGATGCATAACCCTTTTATGCAGACATTTTCTCGAACACCACATGTAGGTTACATCCAATATTTCCTTGATTATCTTTTCTTGTTCCCAGTTTGTCGAGACCATCCTCCAAAACTAGAACAAGTCAGTACCCATTGTAAGCATACCACCAGCACCCTGGCTGCAACAACACTTTCTTTTTCTCTCATTTCAGCCAAGACTTGGTCAGAACCCATGATACTCTTCCATTCACTCAGCCAATCTCCTTGCTGCTGAATTCATCTTCTTATCCTGTCGAGAACAAGCACCAATCACTCGAACCATTATCCTGCCAATCTGAGCTTCTAACATATCTCCTAACTCATCTCGATCAAAACTTCCATTGTCCTTGGTTCAGGAAATTCTACGAACACCATATGAGCAGAACTGATGGTGCTGCTGTGCGTCAACAATTTCCCATCCGTGGATCTCCATTTCCTGCAGATTCCAATTCATACACAACCCATTCTCCTATTTCTTACAAGACTTGTAAACTAGTATCAATCATCACCATTTACTGCCACATTCAACCTCAACAACGGTTTAACTCCAGCTACACAGTTGTATGTCTCATTAAGCTCATTTCCTGGCTGTTAACTCGAGCCTGAATTAAACCCACTCTTCCAAGCCCTTGAAAACTATAAAAACTCCATTAATCGTCTCCCCAAATCAGCAGCATCAGATCCCCTTCCTTCAACTGATTCAGTCTTGAATCTCCACCAAAGTGTCACCACTAGTTCCATCTCTGTCTCTACCTTGAAATGGACTCTTATCCTTAGGTAAACAGCCACAAGACTCATGGTTTGATCGACGACAGACTTTCTTCTTGAACTTGGTCACAGTCACTGGATACTACAGCGGACACGCAGAAGAATACGAAGAACACAAGATGCCAGTATGAACAGATCTAACGAAAAATCAAATCGAACAGATGGAACAGTAGAGTGGAGAGGAAGAAGAAAAGGAATCAAAGAAGAAGAAAAAAAAAAAAACCGAAACCTAATTTTATAAACTACGGGTTTCGGAGAAATTTTTCACCAAAACTGGGTGCGCGCCTGAACTTCTCCGCCTGTGGTTTCATAGTGAAGAAAAGCTGAAAAATGGGTTTCCTTGAAGTTTTCACTTATAGAAATAGATTGTACTATCTCCGACCCAAATTAGATGACCTGGTAGTACAATTAGAAATGATTTATCTCTCAAACTATATAACATATATTCGTAAATTTTATATCATTGAAAGACATTTTAAAACACCTACGTAACGAATATAAACATGACTATCAAATGATATAAAGTTAATTATTGATGGGACAAACTTTAAAAATGACTAGCTCATCTAATTTGGGATGGAGGGAGTGATTATTAATCAAATTCCTGACCATGATGCAAAAATTAGATCACTAAATAATATTTGGGTCACGATGGCTAATGTTGTGGGTCACAATATAAATCCTTGGCAACTATGCACAACTTAAGTTGATTTTTTTTTAGGTCACGAGACATATTTCAAATTTTAGTTTCTTGGGAATATTTGAGCCATGAGACGGATTTTGATTCAAATGTTGAGCCGAAGATCTCGCCGAGATGCCATTCCCTTTTATCTTTATTTTGTGCTAGAACCGTGAACCGATGAATTCATTAGATATGGCTTATCAATCTAAAAAGTTTATCTCTTTACCCATTTTTGATTTCTTTGATCTCTTTCTTATTTACCCATTTTCTATATTTAAGGACCTACATTTGGTTTAATCAGAAATGATTCCATTATTGATGTATCTTCAATTCAATATGAATGGCATATATATATATATTTCTCTTTTACTATTACTTCTCCCACTCGATTTAAAATACTTGAACGTTCGTTTTTTTTATTATGACGCCACATTTTTTCTTAATTTCTAATAATTAAGAATTAAGATATTAATAATCACATTCATATAAATTATAATTATATAAGATAATCATGGAAAAGAAAAAATGTTGAATTTCTTCCCATTGAAAATTTTAATATCATATATCACTCAATTTATCGTTATATTAATTCGTATGTTATAAATACCATTCTATTTAGTAGGGCTGCACAAAACCGAACCACAACCGAAAAACCATATCGAACTGAATTAATTTTTTCTAAAACCGAACCGAACCGAACCATTAACTAAATAGTAGTCACTGGTTTCAGACTCTAAAAAACCGAACCGAACCATTAACTAAATAGTAGGAGATAGAATATAATAAACTTCTGAGTGATAGATAAGTTTTAGTCTCCACATACATTTTGTTGATGAAGTTCCTCCAAGCTCCCCTCAGTAAATCTTCGTCTTCAATCGATGAACGCGGTGAAGTCTAAAGCTCAACTACACATTCTATCCTAGCGAGTTCGACCGAGCAGTGCTCTAACAGAAACTCGCCAGCACCAAATTCTTTACAGATCAAAAAGAAAAAAAAACGTTTTCCCTCAAGCATATTTACAAACATGTAGAGTTGAAGGATTCAGTTTTTAAGTTACATCAGCTAAATGAATCGTCTACTGATGTTCATTCAACCAAATATGGCAGCAAATCAAATTACCAAACACGGATCTAATCATGATTAACATGAGGAAGAAGTTACATAAGAGAAGGTTCGGTTCATTACCTTAGTTAGATTGGCAGAGAGTGATAGGATTAGAAGAGGTTGGAGAAAATTTGTTGGAGAAATTGAAATTTCGAAGAAGTAGAGTAAATCCTACCATCATATCTCTCAATTTCTCTTTCAGATTTTCAATTCCAAGTTCTTCGTCGCAAAAATTCCCAATTTCCGAAACTTTTGCAGAAACTTAAGGCTAAGTTTGTATCGATTGAGATTGTAGTAGTAACGAAATTGAGGGTTAAATTTGTGTTGGTTTTCATGGGATTAGTAATTCAGAGTTGTTTGTTGATGAAGATGATAAATCTTCTCGAAGGAAGAAGAGGTTCGATGGAGAAGCACAATCTAGAATGGGAAAAGATTTAGAAGGAGAAATAGAGAAGAATAGCTATTTGCCCCGGGGTTTAAAGATAATAATGAAAAAGTCGGTTCAGTATTAAAAACGCGGAGGGGCATTTTGGGATTTTCATGTGTAACAGTTGAACGGGAGAAAAACAATTTTCGCTTATATAATTTTCGCTTATATTATAGATAGGTTCAACATAAAAATGTTGTACACTTAATCACATGATAGTGTCAAAATTATAATTCTATTTTAACTAGGTAGAAATCATGATTCATGAGCATCAATATATAAGTCTCTAATAATTACGTTCCGAGATAATATTAACAATTTCCAAGTCCGAATTTATCGCTCCTTGCTCCACACTCCTCGACCGATTAGGACCCAGGAGCGATTTTGATTACTTTTCGTCACGACTTTGAAGTGATCATCTATAGTAATCATGGTTATGGCTGCTTGATTTGAAGCATAAAAGGAAATTCCTGGGGTCCACTTGTTATCCACACTTGATCATATCCACATTAATAGAATGTAGATAAACCGAGATTGAATCACAGAAAATATTAGGACAGGTTAGGTGATGAGTGATTAGTTGTGTGGGTCCACGTTTATAGGGGCATGTGGAATGGACCATCTATCAAGAGAAGGGCCTCGAACTAGCTAGCACACAGTTCACTTTTTTTTTTTTTTTTGGCCTGTTGGTAACGAGAACACAGCCCATAAAATGAAACTGACCTTAGGAACAACATCTTTCTTCCACAGGTGAACCTCAAAGCTGCAATCTGCACTTCCATCAGCAAATACTTCCCAACATGATTTGGTGATCTATAATTTCTTTGTATGGTAAAATTATTTCACTCTTCATAGTCATAGGGATACTGCCTAATTGAACTCACAACCCGTTAGTTTCAAAGAAATGTATTCCAAGGAATCCAATTCCTAGGGAATACATCCAATTCCTTGAACCGAACGAGACAAATGAACTCTATGATAGATTTCTAGAAATCTGGTTCCTTCCAAAATGATAGATTTTCATAGCATTGGCCCAGTGATGCAATGGAATTGAATTCCGTGGTAAAAATAAAAGGTAATTGAATTACCTCAACCGAACATAATTTTTTTGGATTGGAATCCAAGAATTGGATTACCCCATAATTGAATTCCTAGGATTCTAATTCTAACACCCAAACGGGCAGTCAAAATAAAATGGAAAAGAGACGGAAAAAGAAGTAACCAGTACAATTGGTATAGGAGTAACCAGTGCCAACTTTTTTTTTTATAGGAGTAACCAGTACAATCAATAGTACAAAAAACCTTCCTGACAAAATTGATTAACAGCATTCTAACCTTCCTGAGTCCCGACCCAAACTGAGAAAAAAAAATTACCATGAAAATGCAGCAATGACCAAACTTACTACTGTAAAAAAAACATAAAGACCAACAAGGCAGATTCCCCAAAACCTCTGGAACTCGAAATCTTGACCATGTTATAACCAAACCCATTAAGCTCAACAACAAGAACACAAAGGCAATGACGATACATAAGCAAATAGAATACCCTATGGTTGCAAGGTTACCATTCGGTGGACAAAATGCAGATAATGGCATTGCAACCAAAGCAGGATAAAAACTAATGTTTTGAGCTACACTATAAGTGTTTTCATGCTTTCTTATCCAAATCTCCCCTTTTAATAGCAACAAGGGATTGCAAAACTTAAGTAAATATAACCGTTGGATCTCCATACTTTAAAATTCCACCGTTAGATTTCACAAATAAAATTCCGTCCGAACTATTGCTATCGTCCGTTAGATCATTAGACTTCCTTATCAGCCGTTAGATTTTAAAGAAGTGGTATAAAGAATGTTTACAGGGACATAAAAGTAAATACACTTTTTATATATTTAAAAATCTCATATCTTTTAAACTACATGTCCGATTTTTGTAAATTTTATATATTTGGAAAGCCCTTTAAATTAACTACTTAATGAGCACAAATAATGATATCAAATATTTGTTTTTCAATTTTTTTTATATGTCTCCAAATCTTATATGTTTTTTCCTTAAAAATTAGACATAACTTAGAAATTAAATAATTGAAAAAATCTACAAGAAAAAAACAAAACAAAACAAATGATTGATTCTTAAGTACAAACAAAAGAATAATTTTGAAAAAAAAATATGGTTACCACCAAATTATTTGGGAAGTAGAAAAATAGCATCATCGACGTGCAACGCACGTGCTCACTACTTGTGATTAGGTAATCCGTCCATACAGACCAAGCCGTTACATGAGCCAACGATACTGTACAACTTAAAAGGAGACTTCAATTTCAGCTTCTTAACTCCATGAGAAGAAACCACACCATCATCATATTCTAAATAATGTAAGAACTGACCATCCATCCTGAAAATAAAGCTGAACTTACCAGAATCAGCAGTGGAATCAAGATTACTGATGAGAAGATTTGAGTGCATTTGATTGAAGGATGGATGGTGAAGAACGTTTCTCCAGGTTTTGGAAACTGATTTGCAATCTAAAACCGATTCACTTGGTAACCGAGTGAATATGTCTACCACGATTTCTGCTGGAAGATCACTGAAATTGGCCATTTGTTTCGTTGATGAGGAGCAGGGTGTTAGGATCCGACACCGATACTAGAGGATCCTAATGCTAAAGATAGATAAATTGATCGTTTGATTGGCGATCAACCACCTAAATCCTTTGAATTGGGGACTAGCCACCAAATAAGAATAACACTTAATTTTGATTGTAGTGATTGATTAATAAACCCTAGAACAATCTATGAATATAGGACTTGACTCTTAAGCAAATAACAAATAGGGAAAGATATACTAACTCCTAAAATAGCTAGACTCTCCTAATTGGAGTTGGTGTCCCAACACAGAGAAGAGAATCACAGAGGATATATGACAATTTGGAGATCAGGAACTCAAAAGAGAAAGTCATGAAACTTCTTAGCTCTACTTATTCAATTCGTAGCTAAATCTAGTCGAATGTGGCAGACTTGGAATAAGTACTGCAGAACAACATTTATTTCTTTGTAACTAAAATCACCGGGGAAATCTGTCTGCATACTGCAAGTTTTCGTTTGGTGACCAAATAATGAAATGTCATCACTTTGTAAGGTAAAAAGTCTTTCACTTCATAGGGGATACAGCCCTAATTGCACTCAAATAAAATGGAACAGAGACGGGGGAAAGAACTTTTATCATAGGAGCAATCAGTACACTCAAATGGTACATGTGATCTTCCTGACAAAAATTGACTAGCATCAATTAAGAACAGCATTCTAAGCAGTCCTAATTGGTAAAAGAATTTACCCCAATTGACCCAAAAAAGAAAGAAATATAAAGGAGAAATACAGTTACATCTCTTACCTCAGCTACCCGATATGTTGATCTCACACAGAGAACAGATCGTACCCCAAATGGATGCAGGTGAACAGACCCAAATTGGTTCACTTAAGAATCCTCCACACTTTCTCTAACCATTTCTACACTTACACTGATAGTATCCCAAACGGATGCTGGTGAACAGACCAAAATAGCTTCACTTAAGAATCTTGCACACTTTCTGTGGTTGGTTGTTACCACAGTAACTAACCATTTCCAGACTTACACTAATAACTGAAGGGTACTGCTATGATGAACCAGTGAGTCACTGAATGGGGCGGAGAACGAACGAATAAAAAGAGTTCGTGTTACCCTTATGCCAGAAATGTTTACTTTGAAAATGTAGCAATGACCAAACTTACTACAGTAAAAACAATATAGAGACTAACAAGGCAGAATCCCCAAAACCTCGGAACTCGAAATCTTGACCATGTTATAACCAATAATGAACCCATTAAGCTCAACAACAAGAACACAAAGGCAATGACGATACTCAAGTGGAACTGAATCTTATATGCCAACGGATAAACATCTACTGTTTGAATCACCAATCCTGTTCCCAGTCCAACAAGCATATTAAACATGGGTCCTGCAAAGCAACCTGCCATTGCCATTGCAGGATTTCCCGCCTTTGCTACTGCCACATCAGCAACAAGGTCCCCAACTGAGTTACCCCATGCAAGTACTGTAAGCCCAAGAAGTGCTGGAGGTAATTCTAGAATGGTTCCAAATGCTGCCAGACAATCTAGGAGTTCCCCTGCTATTGTGGATATCCAAAATACACTCATCATAAATGCGATCACTACTGCTGGTATCTGCTCAGATTCTGGAGGCTCCGTCTCGAAGATGTAATGAAGCAGGGAAAGTATGGAACATATGAAGAGGATGACTGACCAGAGAGGCAACCGGGTATGTGGAAGGAGGAAAATGATACCGTGGTCAAATGGGATGAATGAATTGCAGGAGTATAAAAGAGCTAGCGGACACAGTGCGATATTAGCTGAGATGTAAAATCTACTCCACTCAGAAGGGTTTGTTTGTGGGATGGTGAGGTTTAAGAGAGTTGAGACTGGAAATTCCCAAAATTTTGAAATCTGCACAAGAAACAGCCTTAGGGTTATCTTTATAGGAACTATTAGATGCACTACACAAGTTGCGGGGATCATAAAGTAGGAAAGAAGCAATGTGCAGGTTACAGGACTACATTCATTAATATAGCAAGAAGCAAAACTAGATAGCCTTTAGGTATTTATAACATATGTATATTAGACAATAATATATATGTGAACGTGATACCGCTCTACAAACTATCATATGAAGCTTTAGTGCATGAGATGCATTCCTAAAACAGAGAACTTGAGATAAGCTTAAAATATACTTAAGTTGCCGGTGTTAGCTGATATGATGCAATGTGTTGTAGCTCGTAACCAAATATTTTAGTTGCAACGTGTGGTGGTGGTGTTCACAGAGATAAGGAAAAACAAACTATGGGTAGTTGGTTCAAAGATCTCAACTTAAGCATCATCATTTTGTCCTTATATTGGCATTCCCTTCGATAAAGTTATACATATGTGGAGAAAAATCCACTTCAAAACAAGCAAAGGGTATCAACTTAGTTGGAAACAACCCAGGTTATCAAATTCAAGTGTTAAAGGTGGAGGCAGAACAGATCCATAAATATAGGCCTGCTGAGTAGAGCTTATTTCTATCAAACTCATGCTTGAGTACCAATTGTAATCTCACCTTAAGAAAGCAAGCAAATGTTAATTTTCACATCATTAACATTGTAATTTCATTAGCCTAAAGCTTTGGATACTAATGCACCAGGGGTCGAACATATTCTCACCTTGAATACAGTACAATCTAATGTTTTTAAATTAGCTAGATTCATTAATGTTGTTTTGGCTACTAAAGTGTATTCCAACTAGAATCAAAATCTTGCTATACATGACAATGAAAACCGAACCACGAGAACTAGCAAGAGAAAAGTAACTTTAAGCAACTTATAGCCAATAAGCTAAATACTTGAACAATTCAGTTCAAAGATCATTTAATGCATATCTGAAATAACCAAATTGGGGATAAATGGTCGAATATTTGTGAAGATGTGCTCCTAAATACAAATATAGAGCATCCACATATAAGCTAAAAAACTACCAAATAAAGTATAATACTTTGACGCAATTATAATGGAATATGTCATAAATTGCAGTTAAGATCAATGAACATACCTTTTCAAGAACTCCACAAAACCCCGTCTTTTCCTCCTCGACATTAAGAACCTGTTCATCACCCTTCTCATAATCCACAACTTTATTAAAACCCTTCAAATCTTCGTTCAACAATTTACTCATTTCTAAACTATCTCCACCACCATCTTTCCTTACTTTTTCATCAACTTTAACAACATCCATATAAAACACAAACCCAACAAAGAAAACATAAAACCCCACAAACCCAATAGCTTGCCAAAGATATATCTCAGCACTCAAATATACATAAAACAAAGTAAACACCGCAATCAAATAGAAGAAAACATCTCTAACAAATGAAGATGCATCCACATTAAAAGGTGCAGCATATATAGTCACAAAACCAACAACAAATGCAGAAACAAAAGTCCCAGCAGATAGAATAGCACCAAGACCAGTTCTTGCATGACCACCACGAACTGCAGCTACTGATGCAAATACATCTGGTGCCCCATTACCTAGACACATACAAACAAACAAAAAAAATGTCGGACAAATACCCCCAAAAGATAATCATTTACAAGAATTAGGACCTGCAAAAGGGTTTTTGCAACAAATGGACACACCCCTTATATTACCTAAAGCGAGGAGTGTAACAGCACCCATACTAGGTGAAAGATCAAGGTATTTTGTCAGTTTAGTAACAACAATAGAGAATCTATCTTGAGCAGTTTTAACTAAGAAATAGAATTGCAGAAGAAGAATACATGAAAGAATAGGGATTGTGAAGAATGGGTTTTCTCTGAAGATACAGAAATGAAGTGATGAGTAATTAAAAAGACCATTTGAATCGCCATTACAATAAATTAATGAGAAAGAACAACGTTCTTGTATTGGGATTTCAAGAATTGATGAACATGAAGAAGATGATGAATTCAAAAGGGACCTGTGTGGTATTAGTGATGTTTTCAAGGGTTTTCTGAGCTTTTGATCATGATGGGACGGAGAGATTAGGAAGAAGAGGAGCGTGAAGAGGAGTATTAGTGAAATTACAGAGGTTTTGATGAAAGTGATTGCCATGCCATGAGACAGAGTCAGAGAGATGCTAGTTTCGTTTAGTTTTCATGATCTCTCTCATTTGTTAAGTTCTTGACGAATGGGGAAAGTTTGTCGGTGTCATCATGGGTCAAATTAAACCCGATTATTAGTACAACCCCACCCGGATAGTTATAACACTTTGGCCCAAACATTTTTATCACCTGGAACTAGATACCATGTGTGAAGAGGTGACACAAAAATTGCCGTGCGATTTAAGATTTACCTGAAGAAGTAGTTTGGATTTGCACTTTTACCAAAAATGTACTAGTGTGATCCAAAATAAGCTTTCTGATTTCAGTTTTTGTGGTCTAAGTTTTACATATGCACTGTGATCCGAGAACAACCTCATGACCCATCACCCAGCCGTTCATCATCGCAAACAGGTGGTAACTGGGGACAGCAGCAGTAGAACCTATGCATCTGTTTACACCACCAGAAATGCATGCTTAGATACTAAATGGAATAATTATGTTTGCGGTTGAGCCCTTGCAAGTTGCTATGTGTGCAGTTAAGCTCATGTGTTGTTTGTTTGCAACTAAACTCATTTACGCCTCTTAAATTGTTTTGCTTGCCACTTGAAGGTCTGCAGTTTCTCTGCCTTATAGCACCAGCTTTTCATTGGCATCTAAGGAAAACAAGATGATGTTTTGTTTCTTTGGGGAAATATGGCTACTATAAGAGAGACCAAGTTTAGCCAGCTAGAAAGAATTTTGAAAAACGAATGATAGTACTCTTAACGTGATACAGGATACCAAGGTTGAGATTTGCCTGATTAACCTCTACCTTTTCAGATCATTGCTGAATGAAAATCACCAAGCCTGCCACTTGTTAGCAACTATCCATCAATATAACCAGCTGTTTCACCGTATATATAACAGAGAAATAGAGCAATTATAATGCCATTAAAAATGATAGGGGAAATGAAAATCTCAGAAAAGGAAAAACTTTCTTCAGTTCTTCTTTATCTAAAAATGTATGCCTCTGTTTGTAACTGTTTTGGGTCCTAACTAAATGATTTGTATCCTTCATAAATAAGAAGACAAAGAAATTTTTTTACTAGACCTAAAACATCAAAACCATCCCTTATCTGTATTCTTGAGGTAGGCGGTATCCGGTCATGACTATTTTGTCTTCAAACATCTTACCGGTCTTGGGCATAACATGCCAGTGTAGTGTCAAATTGAAGTCTTTTCCACGGAGATTGCTTCCCTACAGAAATGAAAATGCAAATTATGAATATGAGATATAGGTGTCTTTGCCATGGATGTATATGGTTCAGTTGAAAAGTTAACTGAGGTTGAGAGTTAAATTCCACAGTTTTAAACCAAAAAGCCGCTCATTCTTATGCAAATAGTAAGGATACAGTAAGTAAAAAAAAAAAAAATGAAGTAGAGGATTAGCTTCACATAGAGACAAGTTACCTGGTCAGTGAAACGGTATTTGTTCGATGTGTGGATCCAAAACTTTGCATGCTCTTTAGATGGTATAATCCCATCCCAAAGAGATACCTGTATAGCGACAGACATTAGGTCCACAAATGACATTGGACTCGAATCACTGCAATATTCTAATTAGGCACCAGAAACTGAAATCTACATGGCTAAGAAAAACTTATAAATCCTGTTATGAATTTACTAATTTAGACCCATCTAGCCTGTTGATGGCATAAACCCATACTAGATTCATTAGAACATTTGACATTGTTAATACTAATATTCATGTAAATAAATTCGAAATGGTTGCTGCATACGTGTCATAATCTTCATTAGACCACAGAAAGTGAGGGTACCACAGAAGAAAACAGAGTAAAGTTAACATATACACTGTAGGGCCACAAACTAATACAAGATGACACTGCTCTAACTAGAAAAATTGCAGAAAGATAAGAAAAACAAAGAAAGAGAAGACATAGTAAAAATTATAAGTAAAGATGACTACACACAATCAGGATTCCAAACTTTCCAACTATATGCCTTCCAAATGATATTTTTATCTTCTAGAAGTTCTACTGTTCTTTGTGACTTTATAGTTCACAATTGTTTGTTGTTTCACGAAACGAACTTCAATTAGTGGTAAAATAAATAAATGCAACAACCAATTTAAATTTTTGTTGTCATTCAGCTGTCTATACCATATTTAACTGATTCAAGACCCAGCATGAACAAAAAAGCAGGTACGGTCCAACTTATAGTTTGAAACACTAACAAATAAAAACAGCTTTGGCTTATATATCAAGCAGAATGTTCAAATACTTTACCTGATTGAGATTATTCTTAGGAGTTTCATATTCAGCTGCTAGAAAGACAAAAACCTGCAAAATTGGAGTTATACCAGTGAGAGGAAATACAACTTCTCCTAAACTTAACTTGAATATCTAGCATGCTAATATTGTTAACTTAACCGCGGTCTACTTTTCTAACTTTATCTGCCTACCCATATACAATTATTTTGCACAATGTATTACCACCTGCGCCCCTCCCATGAACGAACCCCCCACGGGAACATGGAAGATAAAAAAATCCCACATCCCCTCAGAAGAAAGTCAGAAACATAAAGACCAAAGTAAAACAGCCTTACCTGTTTCGTGTTCCATGTAAACATGGACTGCAAATTTGCAGATACATTCAAAGTCAAGCTGACCTGCACCAAACAAAAGTAAAAGTGTATCTTTATGCTTCCTTCTAATGCCATTAACACATATCAACAGGACCTGATGAGTGATGAGTGAAAAAAAAAAAAAAAAGCTGGATTCAAGTAGACCTAACAAGTAACAACTATAGCTGTTTTTTTTTTTCTTTATTACTATGGTGTTACTGTGGTAAATCCCAATTTTTAAATTGCTTGATCCCAAACCATTCCTCAGCCATAACACAGAAGTTAACGAACAAATAATCCTCACCAGATAAACCCCCAAACTACTGCGCTCCAAATGCATTGTTACCCAAAACGAAAACCACCAAATCAAGACGTATTCCTAACACGTATCATCTAGCTGCCGGTCATGAAAGGTACCTCTAAAACTATTTTATCCAATCCAAACTTTTAAATTTCCAACTCAAAAACACTAAACGTATGGATGGATTTCTTCTAAACTCATCACAGAATTTAAGGCAATGAAAACTAAATCATAATTCAATGGGTAATTCAAGCATCTCCATTACGTTGTTCTTTCTTCATTTTATTTTCAAAGATAAGGCAACTATTAGTTTCACAACATATTATTCTACATGCCGTGATCTTGAAAACAAGACTCGTACCAAACTCTCCACCATTTTTCAACCAAAATTTCACTAGCATTAATATACTACCACTAACTGAAATTAAAACCCTAGACCATGTATGTAAACATACCACTCAAAGCAAGGATTTTTAGTAATCCATTTACAAGACCCATGTATGATCCACAAAATACAAAAGAAAAAAGTCATCAATCAAATTAGTAATAATAGCTGGAAACAGATCAAACCCATCAACGTTACCGAAATTACAATCCCCCAATTCACCTTTATCCACAAACATATAACCTAAAGTAATAATTTTTAACGATCCATTCACAAAACCCATATATAATTCCCGACTAACTAGAGAAACAATCAAGAAAATCGAATTCAGTACCTCATCGTTTCCATTAGGTTGTTTCTGAAACCAATTAATATTCAACACCTACACAAAAAAAAATCAATCAATATAAAGATCTTGGGGTTTCAAAAATTCAAGGACAGATCTAGAAGGAGAAAGGGGGGATAGAGATGATCATACTTGGACTTCAGATGTGGGTGTTGGATTATTGAAATTATCAGAGAGAGAACCCATAGTGCACATAATAGCTAATATTGTTACTGAAAATGTTAGTAATGCATTCGCTCTGTACCCAAAAGAATGCATCTTTGATTAGTCTCAAGGGTTTCTCTTTCTACGACCACCCAATTCTGAAGAATGAAGAAGAAATGGAGAAGTCAGTAGATTTTAGTCTTCTTTTCCCGACACTGAAAATCTTCTCTAGAGAGAGGGGGAGAAGAAAACGGAGACCAATGTTACGTTTTTATTCTCTCTTAATTAGTTAAGGTTTTTCAGGCCCCATGCCTTAGGCTAAGTCTTATGGGCTAGATATCTAGCTGCTAGATTGGTCACCCACGTCAGCATGGACAACCTCCTAAGTCTTATAGGATGGCGAATTTAGCAGCGAAACGATGTTTAGTCCAGCGTCAAAAGGTGAACGCCGAACCGAACAACGCTCAAAAAGTAATCCAAACGCTGAATTGCGAATATTCCAGCGTTTTGCGTTAAACGTTGAACAGTTCAGCGTTGATGCCCTGGAATATTTCCAAAACGTTGAACCATTCAGCGCTTGGACCACTTTTTCAGCGCTTCAATCTCGCTGCTGGTTGAACTTCGAGCACTTGCACGGAAAGAGAAGTAGACAGAAGCAGTGTTAACTTTTCTCCCACACTTTTTTCTTGATTTGCAACACTTTTTGGCCAATCTAGCCCATAAGACTTAGCCTTAGGGAAAGTCCAATGGGAAATTTATGTTAATGTACGGACAAATTCGTGAAATTTCGTTGTCAAAGAGCTCAGATGTGAAACCCTTCATAACTGTTATAGAATCTTCACACGAACTCAGATTTTTATTGTTGACCCCATTGTGATCAGAAGAGAATTTTCTCTCTTTTAACGAGAGAAAAGTTAGGTTTGGAGCTAGTTTCGGAAGTGAAAACAACCCGACAGTAAAAACTTAGGAAAAATTTAGGAGGAATTATCAGTTTTCAGCCATGACCTAGCTCGCTCTTTAAGATGAATCTTTTAGCTCGTCCATCCAATTGGTGTGAGCTTTTTAGTATGTTATTTTTGATGGTGATTTTTATCTTAGGGCGAAAACAGTAAAATTAGTATTAATGCTATGGTATTCAAAATATTTTGTTTTGATGTATCTGCATTCCGTAAGGAATTTAAGAAAGATATTAGAAACCTGGGGATAGCCTATGCCTCTTTTCTTATATACATGTAGCTATGTTTATGAGCTTCGCTTGGCTGAACTCAATATATATCACTGCGTAATGCAGTACCCACATATGTAAATTTATCAGAACAGTATTGGTGCATATTGCAATAATCCCAGGTGTTCTAATATTTTATCATGAAAACTCAAGCTCCTAGATGAATTTCTCACTAGTATAGAGCATGTTGAGTATTTATTTTATGTTGTGTTCCTAGATGAACTCTTAATACTGACATGATGTTTATGTTCATTATTAGTTGAATAGCATGAATTTCCTGAAATGTCTAAATTAAGATATGCATGAAAGGGATCGCAAGTTGTGCCAACAAGAGAAGGTGTGTTACATGTAAGAGTAGCCTAAAAATTAATGATTTTGTTAAACGTGCAATACCCAATTTTGTGCTAATACACAAGATTTATTTATTTGACCTAATTTTGCGTCAACTCGCAAAATTTGATTTTTGCCCCAAAAAAAATAGAGCATGTAGGATATCTTGACTCCTATTGGTCGAAGACCAAACCTAGGCAAAATATGAATTAGTTTCTCATATGGCCGGTGGGTGTAAAACCCTAGCAAGGCCTGGAAAATCCAAAAAAGTAGATCGTGACTGACTAGGTCGGTCCATAAAGAGCATGGTTGCATCACTTGACCGGTTAGTTAAGCATGCTCCATGTCTCCTATGGTCAGTTGCACAAGTTCCATATACACAAGATTTAATTATTTGACCTAATTTTGCGTCAACTTGCAAAATTTGATTTTTGCCCAAAAAAATGGAGCATGTAGGACATCTTGACTCCTACTGGTCGAAAACCAAACCTAGGCAAAATACGAATTAGTTTCTCATATGTCCGATGGGTGTAAAACCCTAGCATAGCCGAGAAAATCCAAAAAAATAGATCGCGACTGACTAGGTCAGTCCATAAAGAGCATGGTTACGTTACTTGACCGGTCAGTTAAGCATGCTCCATGTCTCTTATGGTCAGTTGGACATGTTCCATAATGGACACCTTGCGCCCCTCTTTTTCATCGAACAATCAGATTGTTCCTATCATGTACGCTCCGCTTTAAATCGTCGACCAAAGTAAGCAAGTCGAGCTGGTTGGTTTTATTAAAGATTGGATATTGGCCGCCTAAATCAGTAGCGAAGCAGTCACGGCCATCTATTTTGGCTGGCAAATCCAACATGCTCCATGCCTCCCATGGTCGACCGAGTATGCTCTATTTAGCTATTGCAGACTCCCCTTCTTAATTGGCCTATCAGATCGTTCCTAGCCTACATGCTTTGCTCCCAGTATCCGACCAAAGAGAGATACTCGTGGTTGTTATTTTGTTAAGGGATTGAATCCTGACACCCCAAGTCAGTCGTGAAGTAGTCACGACCATACAACTTGGCCGGTTAGTTAAGCTAGATTAGATCCCCCTCCTTACACGAATGAACAAGCTTCATGGTAATCACCGCTGGCCCCTCTACCTTCTCAGCCAATAGGAACAATCCTAGCCTACATGCTTTATTTTCAATAGCTAGCCAAAGTAGGCTAGTCGGGCTGCTTGAAAAAGGCTTAATTAGTTCAAAGACTGTCCATAGCAGTTATAACTTATATTGACCGTCCGACTTAGCTAGCCAGTTTTAACCAGCCTATATTTAATCATAGGCGACCAATGAGGTGCCATGAGAGCCACCAGTCGGACCTCTACCCAATGGACCAATTGATATGCTCATAGCTTACATGCGCGATAATTGATGATCGATCAAAGAGGGCCGGTCATGTTCCTTAAATATATTATTTATTTTGCTTGATAATAATGATTTTATTAAAACCAAAGAGGAATAAAAGATACAAAAATTTGCTTCATAAGAAGTTACAAATATAAACCAAAGCTGAAAAGTAAAGCAAGAACAAAAAGAAGTTGTCCATTTAGACTAACTATTACAGCTCGGAGAAGATTATTCATGTCTAATGGATCATGTGATATGGTTTATTCTCAACTTCCATACATTGTAAGAATGATGGTTTATGCTCATATATAAGAATTCCTCCTATTGTAAGACTGGTACCTTTTTTTGCCAGAGAATCAACTAAAAAATTGATCTCTCTGAAGCTGTGGATAAAGCACTGGGAACTCAACCTATCACATATTCTTCTCCATCTTTCCAGTGCAAACCATGGAACATTCATAGTGTTACAGGTTTCATTTACAAATTTTGAGTCTGACCTGAAGATTACTTTCAAAAAATGATTTTGGAAGACCCATTTTCCAACACATAGGATTGCCATCACTTCTGCACAGTAGTTTGTTTCCACTCCTAATCCACCTGCAACAGCTATAACACAGTCTCCATTATTTTTTCTACTTATGAACCTATATCCTGCATCACCTGGGTTTTCCTTTGAAGCTCCATCACAGCACAATAGTATATGGTTTTCCTCAGGTAGATAAAACTAAATTTCCTGGATTCTTTGTTGCTTAATCATTCTACATTTCAGCCCAAAACTTTTTAGTACTTGCAGATCATAAGGTGATTTCCACATTGTTGTTTTCATCCTTATGTCAAACTCAAGAGTGAATTTCATTACATTTGTCTTTATTGTGTCTTCCTTTAGTTCTTCATTGTCATACGCACAACTGTTTTTGGCAAACCACAGTTCTTTAATTGTTATAAAAGATGCATTTCTCCATAGTTCTTTGATTACATGACTTTTGTTTTTTGCAGCATTGAAAACATCTTCAAAAGATTTGGGGTTAATGAAGTAGAATATACCACCCAACCATTTCCAAATAATCTCGCTATACTTGCAAGTCCATATAATATGAGCAAGATTTTCTTCAGATGTTTTACAAAATGGACATCTTGATGCTAACTGGAATTTCTTCTTTCTCATATTTTTATCAGTAGGAAAAATACCCCTCACTAGTTTCCAGATATAGTAGGATGGAATGGGTGATTCCATACCTGGTTTGCCCAATTTTGCTTAGGGTATTTTGTCCTTATACACTCCACGGCTGATGCAACAGTGAACCCACCATTTGTAGTTCTAGTCCAAATTCTTGTATCTTCAATCATTATAGGAATTGGAAGTTCAGATAATTGAATTATCTCAAGCATTTCACTTGGAATCGCTCATTCTCCCTCAAGAAGTAAATCAACAACCTTCATATCTAGGAATAGCTTCATAAATTCATTTTCTGGATACATCTGTAGAAGAGCTTCATCTTTCACCCATTTGTCACTCATACTGAAATGCTTGCTCCATCCCCACCATCCATCTAGAATGTCCATTTACTTCTGTTGCTACCCATTTTAGTCCTGGCCATGCTGATAATTTTTTATAGTATGTAATCCATTCTCCCTTCTTATTCTGGAATTAAAGAATTTTTCCATTTCAGATGTTTCATTTTGAATTCTCCAGAGAAGCTTCATAAGTAGAGCTTTATTTATGACTTTTAATCTTCTCAACCCCAATCCTCCCTCCTATAGTGGTGCGCATACCTTGTCCCATTTCAGTGAATCAATTTTCTTACAGAAGGGTCTCATGGCCATAATAAGTTCCTTATAATTCTTTCACATTCTCTTAAAATTTTCTTAGGCCAGTTGTACACTGGCATATTATATATGGGGATGCGACATAGCACAAATTTTACCAAAACAAGTCTTTCTTGAAAGGATAAGAGCTTACCCATTCATCCAGCTAGCCTTTCTTGCATCATTTATACAAAGCTCCATACATGATGTGTCTTTATGCAACAAGGAATCAGATTTACCCCCAAGTATTTATCTGGAAAGAAGGGAATTGGCATATTACATTCTTCTGCTAGATGCATTTTTCTTATTTCACTTGTTCCACCTATGAAACATTTGTTCTTTTCAATACTTATATTTTTCCCAGAGGAACTTTGATAGTCTTGTAGAATTTTTAACATCTTTCTGATATTCTTCTTGTCACCATTACAAAACAAAAATATGTCATCAGCAAATAGTATATGAGAAGGATGAACTCCATTTTTTGAGACCATGGGAATCAACTTATTTTCTTGTATTGTTTTTATAAGAATTCTACTCAATAGCTCTTCTACAATGACAAAAAGTAATGGGGAAATGGGATCACCCTGTCTTAATCCTCTTCCAACTGTGAAATAACCAACTGGTCCACCATTTAAAAGAATTGAATTTTTGCAGGTTTTAGAAGTACTTGTACCTATGTAATGTTTTTTTCAGAAAAACCAAAGCTTCTCATAACCTGAAATAAAAAGTCCCAACTTAGAGAGTCATAAGCTTGAGTAATGTCTATTTTTAATCCCATATTATCTCCTCTTCTTGGAACTTCTAATTCATTCACCAATTCAGATGCTAAGACTATATTTTTTTTTAATACTTCTTCCCTTAATAAATGCACTCTATTGTGGAGAGACTATCTTTTGAATTAGATTACTCAATCTAGTAGTCAAGATTCTTGTAATTACTTTAAAGCTAAAGTTCATCAGTCCAATTGGCCTGAATTGGTTATCCCTTTTTGCATTTTTCACCTTTGGCAGTAATAATAAGAAGTTGGAGTTTAGTCCATTTGGTATAAATCCTCTTCTCCAACAGAATTGTATATCTCTTGTGAATTCCCCTCCTATGATATTCCATGTCAATCTATAAAACCATCCAGCAAATCCATTTGGTCCTGGAGCATTATCAAGGTCAAGATCAAAAACTGCATTTTTCACTTCTTCATCAGTTGGATTAGCATCCATCATTTTGTTATCCTCTTCTGTCACTAGTTTTGGTAAGTCCATGAAAATATTAGGAGCAAAATTTACTTCTTGTAATTTAAATTTTTCTTCAAAATGAGTTATCAATAAATCTGCAACTTCTGCTTGTTCAGTCACAATACCTCCTTGTGTTGTCTGAGTCTCATGTTGATATGAAATAATCTTGAATTTGATGCACCATCCTTCATCCATTTAATCCTTGATTTTTGCTGAAGAATCAATTTTTGTTGTTCCAGTAACAATTCATGGACCCTACTGGCTGTAACTAATTTATTCAGTAGATAAGTATTCTCTGGATGTTTGTCAGATATAAGAGAAGCTTTTAAAATTTCCACATCACCAAATGTTTCCCTATTCCACTTTTGAATATCCTTCTTGAGTATTTTTAGTTTACTCATAAATATGAAACCAGGATTCCCAACTATTTCTTCATTCCAAGAGTCTTGTATTACTTGTACAAAATTTGGATGGCTTTTCCACACTTTTAAAGCTCTGAATGGAACATTTTTTGGTTTAGGAAAATCTGCATTTGCATCATACAATACCCCATGATCAGATATTCCTCTTACTCCCACTTTGTAACCCCAAGTTAGATATAAATCCAACCATTTATCATTAAAAACGGCTCTGTCTAGATTACAGACAATTACTATTTTTTCCCCATCTCTATTGTTGCACCATGAGAATTCCAGTCCAGTTTTTGGTACCTGAATAAGTCCATATCCATTTAAGAAATATGTGAATTCCATCATTGAAATTCTTAGAGGTTTTAATCCTCCAACTTTTTCATACATTCTTGTTATTGTGTTGAAATCACCAATCACTAACCATGGCTTATTTTCATTGTTCAATTCTAAAAACTCTTGCCACAGTTCTCTTCTATTTAAAGTTAAAGAAGCTGCATGAACTCCTGCTATTAGTGTACCACCTACCTCAATGGTAATTGTTTGTCTTGTATTAGAGACAATTATTGGAGGCTTTATTGAAGAATTCTACATTATCCATATATTTCCTTTTTTGTCTCCACTAGAATTATGTATTGCTTCATAATGCATTCCTGACAACTTCAGCTTTTTACAAAAATCTTGAGAATATCTAACTTTAGGTTCAGCAAGAATTATTAAAGAATGACTAAAATAATTTACTAAACTTTTTAGTTTGTCTTTGGCCTTTACTTTCCTCGGGCCTCTGACATTCCAAAAGACTACTTTCATTTAGAAGGTTGAGAAGGAGAAGAATTATTTCTTCTCTGATTCCCAATATTACTACTAGTAGTATTCAAACTGGCAGCTTGTCTTCTTGTAGTGACCATACTCTTACCATGCTTTTGTTTGTTACTATCATCTTTTGTACCTCCCTTACCCATCTTAGGAACAACATTAGCTTGTGGAATTGAAGGAGCAACAGAAGTCATACTTCAAAAATAATTCAACTGATAAAACAGGAAATTCCACAGGAGACTTTAAAAAATCATCATTCAAATCTTGAAGAACTTGAAATTTCCCAGAATTAACTCCAACAACAGTAGGGCTTGTTATTTTAACAGAAGAAGTATTTTCATCTTGTTTTGTATTTTTTTCTTGTTGAATTGGAGGAATAATAGCTTCAATTATCACATCATCACTTGCTTCCAATTGAGAATTTTGAGTTTTTTCTGCTTCAGTGAGACATATATCAAAACCTGCCTGTTTCTTTTTTGGTGCAACTTTCTTCCACATTTTTGTATTGATATTTTTTGGAATCTCCACTTGATGTATTTGATACTTTCTTTTTGATTTGCATTCAGTTACATAATGACCCACAACTTTACAGTGACTACAGAATTTAGGAATTTTTGGTATCTGAATTCTTTAATCTTCCAAATTTTGATTCTACCCATACTTTACTTGGAATCGATTTAGCCATATCAATTTCTACCAATACACTTGCATAATATCCAACTTCACGTGTTAGTGTTGTTTCATCAACTTTTATCGATCTTCCAATTGAATTACCAATGCGTAATATGATCTTCTCCTTCCAGTACTCCATACTTAAACCTGGAAATTGTATCCATATAAAATCAGAAGTGGACTTTTGTTCCTCATATTTAAAATTGGGTTCCCATGCTCGTAATTTCAAAATTTGAGATTCAACTTTCCAATCACCACTCCAAATAAGATTCCTATCATATAGATTATCTAGCTTAATTATGAAAAATCCTTTACCTGGAGGAATGAGTTGAAGAACACCTTTGATTTTCTATTGTTTTCTTAATGTTGAATCGGCTACCTCCATCTTCGATTTGAAGAAATCTAATCTCAATCAAACTATATTTTCATTCATCCAAACTATCTTCAATATCCTTATCAGGAATGAATCATTTAGGGTTACCATCATCTTTGTATTCTTCAGGAACATTCAAATTCACGGTTGGAGTAGTCTCAGATTTAGATCCAAATTTTCCCGATCCAGAAACTGATCATGTTTTTGATCGATTTTTAGGTGTTTTAGACATACTTTCGATCATTTGATTCACAGATGAATCATTATATGAGACACCAATCATTTGATTCAACAATTTTTCACCTGAATTTAATGTTATTTCCACTGAGAATGAAGAAAAAAAGAAGAGAAAATAAACTCAGTCAATCGCCGTGTGAGTTGCAAGTGTGTAATCATTTAAGCATTAAATTTAAGGGATTTGCGGCAGAACCTAAGTGTTTATTATTAACGATATATTACATATATCGGTTTTGAATAAAAACCTAATAATAATACATTATATATATATATATATATATATATATATATTGGTTTTGTTCAAAAAACCTAATTGAAAATCACCATGGCACTTAGTGCTTCCCTTGGAAAGAGAGACTTGTCTTGCCACTACCTACATGTAGCATAACTCATACGTGATTGGTTTATTCCTTACATGCACGATCAACACCACATATTTAGTTAATGAAAAATCATGTCTTTTTATCCACTTCTCACAACTACTTTTCAGTCAAGAAAAGGTGACGGAATAATCACGTTCTAAATAACACAATTCGTCGACCTAGTCATACAGGTCAGTATAGTCTAGCAAGTCGACTTCTTCTACAAATTTTCACTCGAGACATCAAACATGTTACAAATGGGGGATGTTCATTAAGGTTTTTGTCGGGCGGTTTACAGCATGCGTTGTGCAACACACCCATTATGAGAAAGTTTCAGGAAGAGCGGATGGTTGACGAGCAGAGGAGTAGTGGGTGAGCGAAAATGTCCAGTCTTCCCTAGCAATAGGGAAATGGTTTGTACCACTTCACACGATCTCCACTATTTCACTATTCCACAACTCCCACTTCCTATGAGATCAAGGTGTTTGACAATAACTTGATATAAAATAGATTTCAATCTATTCAATCAACAATCAAGACAAGTATCCAGAGAACACGAAGAACTTATAGCTTACCATCTTTTGCAACAAGGTCCATTTTTTTGAGAATAATTATAAAACAGCCACACCTTAAAGAGTTTATCTCTATGATATCAACAACTTCTCTTTTTCCATCCATAAGGTTAACCCTTTTCATTCATTTTGCGACCGAAGAAAGATTGGAACGGTTATTTCTTGGTTTAGCCTAGAATTATACGGATTGATACCTCGAATCTGAAGTACTCATATGCAGTACATTAATTTTTTTAGGGTTTAGACTCGTTTCTCATCAACCTACCCACTTTTACTCTTTTCTCCAAAATCAATTTTTACCCTACTACAAATTGGCGACCACAATGGGAGATTAATCTCTTGGTTGCAAAATCAATTCCCAAAACCTTTTAATTTTCTCAATTTATTAAAAGTGGTTAATCTTAGGAACTGTTCTGAAACTCTTAATCCCAATTTTACTTCCCCCAAATACCGAAAATACCTCTTATATTTATCTTCTATCCGTTCTTTCATTTCAAACCCTTGTAGAGGCTATGGATTCTCAATATTCAATAACTATTCACGATTTGATAAAAATCTTGAATGGTATTGTTAGGAATCAAGCTATTATTGTCAAAGTGAAGGATGAAGTATTCAGCCTTTTGAAAGTGCTCACAGATCAGCTATCGAATGAACCAATATGTGTTCATTCTAAGGGGAATTCTACCAGCAAGGGTGATCGCGCAATTTTAAAACCCTAAAATTAAGTCAAAGGCGTTATGCAACTGCCACAAATCGATCGTGTCCGTCCATCTTTGCTAGCTTGGTTGAACAACATATATCGGGTTTTAGATGGACAATGGCATGGCACTGTGATCACCGGACACCCCTCTTCCATGAGGAGCGATCGACCAAGACATTACTTGCTCATATGGACTTTGAACGATCACCCAAAAAAGGTTGGTCTCACTGCTTGCATAATCCAACGGCAGTACATAACTGCCGCAAATCATCTCTTTCATCCAACTTCGCTAGCCTAGTCAGATGGTTTAGGTTTATTTTTTGGAGGTCAACAGGGTAATGTTGTGATCATCGGCCACCCCTCCTCCATAGGGAGTGATCGACCAAGTGGTAGTTCACCCATAGGGTTCTCAAACGATCACCCAAATGTGGCCGGTCATGCTATTGTTTTTTAAGACGTTTAATTCGCGACCAATTTGAACGAGCTCTAAACCAACAATGTTTCTTGCACATCGATTATTTCCAGCTGCATGTTTAAAAGCGATGCTTTATATACATCGATCATAAGTGATGTTTTATAAATATTGATTTCACAAATAATTTTATTATTTGACCTAAAAGCACTATGTGCTGCTTTTAGCGGCGAGTCTCACGACTTGACCCATTTACTTGAGATATCAAACATGCCACAAACTGGGGGATGATCACTGGGGTATTGGTCTGGTGGTTTACAGCATGCCGCGTGCAACGCGCCAATTACGAAAAAGTGCCAGGAAATAATGGAAGGTTAACAACAATGAGAGTAGTGGGTGAAAGTGTGACCAGTTTTCCCTCATAGTTGAAATGTGATGATCACCACTTTGTACACAACCCCACATCTCCACTGCTTAATCACCTCCACTTCCTACGAGATCAGGGGTGCTCGAACATGACTTGTATAAATAGTATTTCAACCTATTTCAAACACAATAACTGAAGTGTTATCAACACAAGTATCCAGAAACCATATTCTGATACAATTCATAAAACAGCCACACCTTCATTATTCAACATTCAGATCTCAAACACCTTCGTCATTTCTCTCCCTAAGATCAACCATTTTCCTTCACTTTGTGACCGAATTGAATCTGGAACGACCATTTCTTGGTTTAGGCCAGATTCTTACAGAATGATCTCTCGAATCTAAAAGTACTCCCATGCAGTGTATTTGTTTAAGGTACTAAGTTTTTTCTCATCAACACACCCAAATTTGCCAAAAAATAGCAGAATCAGTTTTTACCCCAAAACAAGATCCTAACATATGTCACCTCTATAGGTACGCCTACCATATTACAAGTGACTACAACATATTGAAGCACATATTCAAGGAGAAAATTGATCAGGGGAGCTTCATTTGGATACAGAAGGAGTACACAGATACCCTCTTCCTGTTAGAAGTTTCATGCTTTCTGGGGACTTCGTCTACAAAATCGTACAATCAATGATAAAGCATATGTGCGAGCTCATTTATCTATCCAAAGCGCAACATAAGGATATCTTTGCTTCCCTCAACTGCATTATTTCAGGTAGATGTTTACTTTTAATCGAAGAAACCATATCCCCACCTGAGCCATCTCCAGAAGCTCTGACTGCCATAAGCAATTAGGAGAAGCATGAACGGAGACTTCTCACCATTGTTCATATCGAAGATGTCATGGTTTGACAAGGTATTAATTAATGCCGGCAATGATGTTGACATCATCACTATCAAAACCTTGAGAGCTGCAGGAGTTCTCAATCATGAATCTACATATTCTCCAACTGTGATCAGAGACTCTGAAGGGAGGTCCACGATCGTTTATAGCCGTATACTTTCGAGGTGAAAATGGGTAATGTCCAGACATATGATAAATTTCACGTTGTCAGAAAGGATCTAGATTATGACATGATCCTGGGGAGACCACGGATACACACCGACAAGATATGAGATGTAAATGTATCATTGATGTTAAAAACTATGAGAATCTCTATTAAGACGGGAAATCCTTAAGATCCTTTGGTACCAGGAGACAGCCAAGCAGCAGGTCCAAATGCGGAACAAACACCTAAAAATAATGTAGCAACGTACCTCCAAAAGCTCATCATGCAAGTAAGTCATGTTCAACAACCCTCCTTGCAACCATTTATCCAACGTCCCATCAAGACCTGAGGGCTTGATTAAGCTATCAACCCAGCTGTAACTAGGAGGTGTGAGTGGGAAGATGATCAATTTCAATATTTCGTAAAGTGGTTAGAAGATGTCTCTATGAAAAGTGAGAAGTTCAGAAATCAAGCACTTGCGCAAAAATAAAACTCTTTTCGAGTTGGAGACATGGTTTTGAAGGTTACTGGCAGTGCTAAGCTCTTTGCATCTGACTCTTCAAGTGATGAATATGAGCCTTATATAGTCACAGAAGTCATGTTGGGTGGATATTACAAACTTATCGGTACTGACAAGCCAAAAGGGGTAATGATACACGCCAGGTGGCTCAAGTATTTCCATGTCTAAATATATAATCCCCATTTCCAATATCTCCCTTTTTGCTAAGCAATCTTTGTAATTCCTCCAAAATGTTTATGATATCTTGCATTCAGTAATTAGGATTTCAATTCAGTAAAATATTATTTTCCTTTTAGAATAACCCTTCCAAGTTACTACCTACTTGTTCAAAACCAAAAATCCAAATCAAAGAAAACCTCATGTCTCTCCAAACAAAACAAAATAATATAACAAAAGAAATTCCTAAATAATTCAAGGGAAATCGACTATCAGTGGCTCATTCTTCTTAGAAACCGCATCCTTCATATCTTAGAGAACACCTTTCTTCAATTCCAGTTCCCCGGTCATCTTTTCAATTCATGTTTCTCTTTACATAATGAGGTTGATGAGCAAGCAAGTGTGACATATTTTCACCCGTAAATACATTAGATGGGACTCATTTTATCACTAATAAACTTGTTTGTAGGTGTTTTTGGGCAATAAACATTTTTGGAAATTTCGTCTCGAAAAGTTGATAAAGGCACCTGAAGGACACATGTTATTCGGACTCTCACTATGGGTTAAGGGGCACCTCAATTATTAAGGGAACCCCATGACATATTCTAAGGGGCACCCATCTTCTTCAATTCAAACTCCAGTTTTGGCTGGAATTTGTTGTAGTCACGTGAAGAATTTTGTTCGAAATTTTGGCGTGTTTTAAGGAGATTCAATAGCTGAAACTGTTAGGGATGACTTGAATCAGATTAACAAGCATAGTATAGCCGTCAGAATCAACGAAATTGGGCTGGATAATTACGTTGAAGAAAACATTGAAGAAGTTAAAAAACACGATATTTCTGTTAGAAATTTCCGGGAGAATTGGCGATATTCAATCACCCCAAGGAGTTGTAATTACCATATTATGGTTGAACAGGGGTGGTAAGGTGTTTTGTTTTGACAAAGTTGGGTTGCATCATTGGATTGAAGCAAACAGAGGACACGAGTTCTTCAGGGGTTCTGTTTGAGTTACAGTGTGTTCATAACTGTTTTGTGTGTATATGGAGTATGTTGAGTCGCAACAGAGGCACTGTGGAGATAAGAAAAGAGATTATACGCATAATTGACAGCTGCAGATGCATGGCGCGGGCTAGAATGGAAAAAAAAAATATTCCCGAGATTATTTTTCTTCAATGCGAGTAATGGAAGATTTGATGGAGTTATGGACGAGTATTTTTGGTTCTGGAAGGCTATATAAGGTGTAGAGGAGCAGTAGAGCGGCTACGAAGTGAGTGGGGAGGAGACAGAGAACGAGAATTGAAGTTGAAGAATTTCTCTGCTGCTTCTGCAAGAGGAAGAACACGAAGAACAACACCTGTAAAAGACAGTCGTAAAATAACTGTCATATTTTCATGTCTTGTAACAGTTTCCCAGCGACATTCAAACAGTGACTTCAACACTTTTTATTTATCATTCTCTGTAGCAGTTATTTTGCAACGAATATAAGCGTTGTAAAAACCCGGTTCTAATAATCTTTCTCCATTTTCATCATTTGTGAGCACTTTTTGAGCATGAATTTAAGTGTGTTTTTGATATGATGAGCTAAACCCCAACACTGGGACGACGGAGGAAGACGAATTTCATACATGGGTAAAATTATTTAATTCTTTTTAAGATTTTTGCATTAATTTTAATTGAAATATGATTTGAATTAATTGGTTGTCATTTAATTTGATGAGGTATTAAATGTTTGATACATCATGCTTAGGATTTACAACTAATCTTTTGAGAATCTACCTTGGAAAAATCAAAGTCCATGTTAATTTTATTTATTGAGGTTTAATCGTTGAGAATAAATAAATTGAACCCTATGTTATGAATTCGACGAAATCCTAGTCCCAATAACTCTCTTCAGCCTGTGACAATTTTTTGTATATATTTTTATTTTAGTTTAGTTTATTAAATCTTAAAATAAATCTCATCAAGTCCGAGTGAACGACAACCTTCTTACCACTATTCAAAATTCGATCAGAGGTCACTAGAAGGAACCATGCCTGCAACTATCAACTATTTGGAGGTAGTAATTCCTCGAAATAACCAAGCCACATAGAACTCAAAACCTTCACGCATGTTCAGGTGATATTCCCAGATCGTGATCAGTTCTTCAAAAACAACAACTTTAATCATACTTCACATCTCAACTAATGAATACAGGGCCTCCTCTACATGCTTATCCAGGATGATGTGATTCTTTAAATTTTTAGTTATGGCAATGTGACCATACCTATGCCATATTCGAGTATACAACTCGGCATAGATGCGCAACATACTGAACTCACCAATAAACACATGGTATGCAAGAGGAGCTCTGAATGGAAGGTCGAAAACAAGGTTTGTAACTAAATAATCAACCATTATCGTTATCTTCTCAACTTCAAAAGTTGATACCAGGAGTACTTGTGGGATGGCATCTCTATTCTCATGAGAAGAAAGCACATGCCTCTATAGTTTCGTCACTATCACTACTTTTGTGTCATCTTTTGTCCATTATCAACCTGCGACATCGATCAAGGCACCAATCATGGAATCCATAGAATAAGCATTACAATGGAATGATACACTCATATTAAAGAATTGAATGAAGGAGCAAGCAAGACGAGAGGCGAAAGGACACATTCTCGATAATCATGTATAGTGTGTTTCTGCACTTCCCTATATAATAATAAAAACTGGGAGCAACCGGTAAGGAATATGGACATGATTTGTATGTCAAAAGTTTTGTATGGATGTCTAGTATAACATGTTAAAATTTCACATCAATTGGATGGACAAGTTAAAAGTTGCAACACAAGAGGCGAACGGAGTTACAACTAAAAAATGACATATTTCTTTCTGAATTCTTCTTGAGTTCTTATTGTTTGGTCATTATCGTAGCGTCTCCTAAGCTAGAAACTGACTAATCCAAGAGATTAACTATAAAATGAAGTACTAACGATCTAAAACATCTATTTAAAACATTAAGAAAGAAGTTCTGAACAAAAATTAACCAGAATCTAAAGCCTCTCTGAAATAAATACAAGAACTCCTCTCAAGTTATACATATTTATTAGTGAGTTGATTTACAAATAGAATATAAACACAAAATAAACATAGCGTAAGCTAACTAACTAACGAAATCAACTGCTCAAAGCTTTCATCACCACGTGCACATCTTAATCTATCTCTGAAACTAAAAGTGGGAATTGAGTGAGAACATCATCCCGAAGGGTGCCCAGCAGAAACAATAATTAACTTTCAAGTACTCACTAGAATGATTTAAAGACAATGCATGTTTTACTGAAAACCAATAAAACGCTGAAAACAGATAAAGAATAAATAAAATAAAGTTATACTGGAATATAAAGATCTACCAAACAATATTGCGGCACACATACACAACAATATAATAGTTAAGCACCGTAATCCTTAGGGGTAGCAAGGCATGAATGCTGCAGATTCTTCAATGATCATTAAAGCGCCATGAGGTTTTTCGGTCTCGAATTCATAAACGATATGTACCTTACTAGTACCTTATTCTACGTGCACTCTACATATCAAGTATCCAAAGAAACTAATGGTAACAACATTATATATGATAAAAGTGCTTACCACGCGTGAATCCAACTATCATATATAAGATTATCAACATCATTCTATCTAAACACCAAAGAATAATATAATAGCTTTTGAAAGTAATTTAAAAGAAACAGTAAACATCCATGTATGAGACACATGTGTTGCCCGTACAGAAACATGGAATAATAGTCTGCCAAATTAAAACTAGACCTATATAATATTCAACCCAACGAGGCTTGGTAGTTTTGCGTAAAATATAAATAATATTTGGGGCACATATCTCACACCAATCAAAAAGAAACCTTCTCCCTTTCATGCTAACAATAAATAAAGATTAAAACAGCTTTCCAATCAATGGAAAGAATCACATTTTGAAAATGAGTAAATACTCCCAAAACACAGATATTAGATGTTCCTAAACATCCAATCCCATCCCAAAATGTAAAAGAAAACTAGTTTGTATGACATATGTATAATACATGCATACACTATCATATAGTAACAAAGATATGCATGGATTTCACAAAAGATAGATTTGTAAAACAATAATGAATACAAGAGAGTTCGTTATCGATTCCCACCTCTTTTGAAGACAAGCCTCGCCTACCTCGATATTCACAATCTACTGGTTTGTCATTCGAATCGATCGTTGTTAATACAGAGTAATTGTTAATCACACAAGCACTCTAAGAGATTATCCAAAAGGTTCACACAAATCTCATAACACAATATCATACAATACTCTAGTTATAGGCTAACTAAACTATCTAATGATTCTAAGTCCATTTATGGTTCTACATCATTTCATTATCTATCTTTAGCATAACAAAGGTTTACTAATTCAATTGAATTGGTTCTATAGTCCATTAGATAAGTTTTAAGAATATCAACAACTATAACTTCTCAACCTCATAGATTACACATCAAGGATCAACTGTAACACCATTTACTCTTAAACAAGGTCCACCAACTTCACCAAGTCACCACCATAGTAATTATAAACCTATGTCTTCATCTCTGATCTCTATTTGTATTTAAAGCAACCTCCATGTCCTACAACAAACAAACACATATGCAATACCACCATATACAGTTCAAGCAAAAACTTATAAAAACAACTTCAACACCAGCAAAAACACAATTCTTCATCTCAGACCTCACTTCAACTCATAATCCCTTGAACTGAAATTACTTGAACTCTATCAACAATTAAACAACCCAATTCACCAATTCTTCTTCATCTGTAGTTCTCATCTCAGAAAACCTAATCCTCAACTTCAATTTATCAAAACCTTAACTTGAAACTCAATTAATTTAAAGAAACTAAAATTAAATCCTATAGAACCATCTAGACCTCAATTAAACACAAACCTATCATAATAATTCAACCAATCAATCAAATCAAATAATAAACCCCCGAATTAATAAAACCCTAAGTTACCTGATTTCGATTCATCGTCAGAATATCTTCATCTCATCAAATCAACATCAACCCCTCTTTTTTTCATCCATTAATCACATTATACCCTCACCGGTTCTACACATACCCTACTTCAGAAAATCCTAACTTTAATTTACCATCAACATCATCTTCTCCTTCTCATGTAACTCAAACATCTTCAATTCTAACTTCATCTTCTTCGATTCATCAAGCTAACTAATTTTCTATGAATAACTTACACGAAAACAACTCCACTCTTATGAATTGAGATTGACAGAGAGGGGAAGAGAAAGAACAGGGAAGAAGAAGAAAGAAGAAGAAAAGATAAATGAGTTTCTCTCGACATGTTTGGTGATGATAAGGCCAACAAAAATTACTGAGGCACCCATGCTTTGGATAAGGGCATCCAGGTCGGTATAACTAGGACCCTTTATGCTAATTTGATGATATCTTCTTCGTCCGGTATTCGATTGACGCGCTCGAGTAATCCATCTCATATAAATTTTCGAGACCTATCTAGTGATATTAATTTCATAACTAGATCATTGTTATATTAATTTCTATTAATTAACGTTCGTCTCTAATTAATCGAGTTAATAGCGGCTTAGTCGTCTCATGACTAGTCTAATAGCGTTGACGAGCTTGAGGGTCCTTACAGTTATGACCCCCTAAAAGAATCTCAAATACGTATTTTTCCGCTTAATCAGATAGGTAAATTTTTTTTTTTTCAGAATGATGGGGTGGATCACCAGAATCCGAGTTCGTATGGGAATTCTACATCGATTCTGCTAAAGGGTGTTATGTATGAAATTTATGACGACGAATCTATACTTCTAAGCAAATATAGAGGAGTTACAATGTAGTAACTTAATTGTACTTCTTTGGAGCCGTTGGAAGAGTTGTACTCATCATTATCGTGCTACGATCTGCTGCTTTCCTCTTCACCGAATCACGAGTCAGATTGACTACCACATTTATCACCCTCATCTTCGTACATTTAGGAACCATCATAATTCAATTCTTTGTTGTTATCATTCTCTGGAGACATTCATACCTAGTATGCAAACTGTTTAGGAATGATTCAGGTCCTGGAACCTTGTTTGCATACCTAGTATGAGAACGGTTTTAACTGTTAATGTCCGGGAAAAAAGTTTGCATACCAGTATGCAAACGGTTCTACCTGAGTTAGGTCCAGGATGGCTATTTGCGTACTGGTTTGCAAAATATCTGGACAAGACCAAAGTCCAAAACTATAGTTTGTGTACCAGTTTGCAAACTTAGTGGTTTAAGTTCTAAAATCGGTTAAGTATGATTCTCATACTCATAAATAAATACATTTATAAATTAAAGAATACAATATTTGCAAACCGTGTGTTAGAGCATAGCTCGGTTGAACCCACCAAGCGTTTGTATGTCAAGTTTGGTTGTCATATTTTAGTGAGTTAAAACTCATCTAAGAGTCGCTTGATTATATGTACTAGAGACAACTTCGTTTAGGTTAGACTAAAAAATCTAGGAATATTGAGACATACAAGTATTACTCGAAGACCTGAACAACGTGAAGAAGTAACGAGCTACAGCGACGACATCATCCTTCCTATTGAGGTTAGTAATATTGACTTGAACTGTTTCATTCCTAACGTAACTTTCAAGTCGTGTTATATTGAAAACATAACTGCGAAGCTGTGTATGAATATGTTTTTAGAGCACTGCTCGGTCCAACTTGCAAGCGTTGCTATCTCAAGCTTGTTTGTCAAGTTTAGTTGTTGTAGGAGAAGAATCTCGCAACAACATATTTTGTTAGTGTGCAGGATGCATTCATTTCATTAGCCTGCGAGAATGTAGCTTGCAAGAATGTAGCAATAACCTACGAAGATGTAGTAAGAACCTGCGAGAAACTATGAGCTGTATATGAGCTGTCATCCACTATGTAAACACCTATATAAAGAGGAGAGCAGGAGAGAGAAAAAGGACACAAATTTTTTGTAAGAGAGAGAGATTTATTTTCTTTATCATCTTCTTCCCCAAAAACTAGATCTAGAACTCTATCCATTAATGTAGATTCTCAATGTAACCCAAATGTAATTTCAATAATCATAGTGAAGAACCCTAACCCCATGGATGTAGATCACATTGATCGAACCACGTAAATCCTTGTGTTTATTTATATTTCTAGTACTTAAATTTGAGATTTAGATGATTAACATGTTTAGATCTAGAAATTGTTATCATAATATGATATGGGGTGTGTTGTGGGATTTCCTGCAACTACATTTTTGGCGCTAGAAACAGGGAGGAGTAAAGGATTTATCCTTCCTGTAACTTGTGGGTTCAAGAAGTTTCCATGAAGATTAGCTACTGTTCATATTTTTCTAGATCTACAAAGTTTAGGTTCAAAAATAGAAATTTCATGGAGGAAATCACACTTTCAGGGAGTAAACATCATCAACAATTCAAAGACATGAAAAGAGTAAGAGAAAAAATTAGTTGTTGTGGTGAATTTAAGGAAGAAAACTAAAGTTTCAATGGAAGATTTCCATGTTCAGGAGAAGAAGGCAAATGTGAAAGAAATTAAGGAAGAACGAAGGGAAGATAAGAGGCAGACGCTGCAATTTCTATCACAAACAGAAATTCACACAGATGGTTCAAAGTTGAGAGAACAACAAATAGGTCACGGGTTCGAATTCGCAGTGATACATATTTTTCATTTTCTTCTCATCTTCAGTGGTGAATAAAAGAATAAGGAAAAAAGTTCTGCGTTAATTTCGCAGAGAGGTTCTTGAACAGTTGGTCCAGAGAACAGTATGTGCGTTGTTGGTAGCAAGTTCGAATTCACATGCGAGCATAGTTTTATTCCTTTTTGCCCTGCGAAAATTTCGCAAGAATGAATAATTTCGCAACATTGTTTCAATATTTCGCAAACAAGAGGCAGCACAGTTGGTGATCTACGAAGTTAAAGAGTTCATGGTCGCGTGTTCAAGTACCAACACATGCGTATTTTTTCGCTGATTATTTCGCACAGAAGAGAGTTGATGATAATTTCGCAAAGATATTTCACAGAGAAAAAGCTTGCACAGTTGGTTAGGAGGCATGAATGCAAGCAGCAGGTCATAGTATCAATTCTTGCTTCTCGCAAGTTTATTTTTGTTATGCGAAATTTATACAGAATTCCCTCTCGCAAATTTGGCCTTTGATTACTTCGCATGATCTTTGATTATTTTGCAAGAGAAGGTTAGCACAGTTGGTTTGTTGCGAGAATATGAAAGAGGCAGGTCCATGGTTCAATTCTTATTTCTCACACTTCTTTTTGCTGCGCGAAATCAATAACAGCAAGCCACAAAAGCTAAGTACCACTTTCCATGAACATTTTACTTTTACAGAAAATAAAAGATTTTTGATTTGGTTTAAAAAATGCGATACAATCGCAGAGTTACAAAGATTTCACAATTACAAGAGAAACCGAGAACAATATCTCGCAGATCAATTTATATATTTCCCTTAAATATTTGCTTTGTTTCAAATGAGAATGATATCTAACATGGAGAGTAGTAGGAGGCAAAATAAGACCTTCCATCAACAGGCTAGTAAGACCTTCCATCAACAGGCTGCATAAGACCTCATTAGGATCATTTCCATGAAAGATGTTTATCGGATGAGACGAAACAAGTTATACAAAGGAAATCAAAACAAAGATAAACGATTTGAACGTGCAATTAAATAAAAAAATTTGATAAAAGAAATGTTGAATACTAATCTAAATTTTTATTTGCATTGCAGCACAACATGAGGCAGAGAACATGCAGTAATAATTTTGTAATACTTCTTATTCGCATTCAAGGATGGATACTTATTATATTTCGAGGATTGATTACTTCTTAAACTTCTTCAAGGATACTTAATACTTCGTATACTTCAGGATGATACTTCTTATTTACTTTGCAAAGCTTCGGAACTTCGCAAAAGAATAGAGGCAAGTACGTACTTTTCAAGTCCAGTATTCTTTCGCTCGTTCCTTCATCAACAAAGATCAAAGACTACTACAACAACAATTTTTTTCTTAAAGATCACTCTTCAAGCAATATTCAAGAAAAAAGAGGCAAATATAGGAGCATAATCTCCCAACAACATATTTTGTTAGTGTGCGGGATGCATTCATTTCATTAGCCTGCGAGAATGTAGCTTGCGAGAATGTAGCAATAACCTGCGAAGATGTAGTAAGAGCCTGCGAGAAATTATGATCTGTATGTGAGCTGTAATCCACTAGGTAAGCACCTATATAAAGAGGAGAGCAGGAGAGAGAAAAAGGAGGACACACATTTTTTGTAAGAGAGAGAGATTTATTTTCTTTATCATCTTCTTCCCCAAAAACTATATCTAGAACTCTATCCATTAATGGAGATTCTCAATGTAACCCAAATGTAATTTCAATAATCATAGTGAATAATCCTAACCCTGTGGATGTAGATCACATTGATCGAACCACGTAAATCCTTGTGTCTATTTATATTTCTAGTACTTAAATTCGATATTTAGATGATTAACATGTTTAGATTTAGAAATTGTTATCATAACATGATATGGGTGTGTTGTGAATGTTTTATTCGCATGCTCTCTTCTCTCCTGCCTTGTTGACTTGATCGTCCTTATGTAACATGGCCAATATTATCTCTTCTTCATGTCTGTTTCTTTGGTCGGCCATCTGGCGAGTTGAACTTGAGATGTTACATCTTTGCGAATTTGCTGATTGTTGACAAAGTAGGTTGGCGAACAGCTAATGAAGATTTGATTTGACGAAGTGAACCGATGAGATGGGTCTGATGAATCGATTTTAAGTTGCTCTATTCGCCAGGGATAAACTGTTTTGTCTTCGTTGGAGAAATTGGTATACTATTTCTTCTTTCACGAAGAAATACTTCATTCACAATGTAAACTTTACATAGAATCTCCTATTTTTTTATTTGTTGCGTCTGTGGCAAGAATTCACATTCACCTAAGTTGCTGACTAGTTTTCATCCTCCTTGTTTCTAACCGATGTGATGTGCCAACCTCATAAACTGCGGTTTTCTTCGCAGAGGGGATCTTATTTTCGAATATGCTACAAAATTTTATTACTGGAGTTGTTGCTTTCTTCGCCATGTTCTCCTCTTGCTCTCTTGCTATTGCTGTTTGATCTATTGACAAAGTTGCATTAAATCTTTTTCGTTGAATATCTTCGCCTGTATTTGTTTATCCCAAAAGGTATTCTCGATCCTTCTTCATATGGTTATAGCCTGAGTTGCCGTGACTTTGTTGTTGCTTTGCTAACTTGAGAACTGCACGTGATGAGTTTCACAAGCTTTATCTCCACGGGACATATTCTTCTATGATCTGAACAAGTGTAATTGGCGGCTACTTCGCAGCAATCAACCGAGTTAATCCAATTAGCAATTCAGATCGTGCATTCTAATACATCGTTGATAGTCCCCATAATTTCGCTCCTGGGAAAAACCCCAAATCAAATTGAAATTTAAACGTATAATATTTTCAAAATCAATTAAACAGTTTTTTTGAGAAAGATTTGGTAGATGAAAATGAAAATATGTATTCAAAATTTGTCTTCAATCTTGGTTCGGAGAAATATCAATTTTGCGAAAATCCTAACATAATGTTTGTGTGAATCTTGTCAAAGATTTTTTGTTTGAAAACGCTAGATCTGGGAATTTAACAAATAAGATTTAGAGAGTAAAAGAAAGATATACCCTATTAAGATTCAATATCGGCGAAGATTCCGTTTGATTTCATTTTTCATGATTCTCTTTCCCAATCAGCATCTGCTCCTGGACATCACCATCTTTTCTTATCTTTGCTTTCAATTGCTCATGTTATTTGTCACCTGTTAATGTAAATACTCCCTTAAACTTCCTATTTTACTCTTGTAACTTAAATGTCCAGTGAGGTCCAACTTTGTCGGTCACTAATTTCTTTGAATTACCTTCAATATAATAAGTAGCAGTCCCTGATTCTCAATGTAACCCAAATGTAATTTCAATAATCATAGTGAAGAAGCCTAACCCCGTGGATGTATATCACATTGATCGAACCACGTAAATCCTTGTGTCTATTTATATTTCTAGTACTTAAATTTGAGATTTAGATGATTAACATGTTTAGATCTAGAAATTGTTATCATAATATGATATGGGGTGTGTTGTGGGATTTCCTGCAACTACAGTTGTCAAAACTATAAGTCTTGATTTCTAGTCTACTTTTAGCTATGTCTCGGATTAGGATAAAATGTGTAGTTGAGCTTTAGACTTCACAGCGTTCATCGATTGAAGACGAATAACTACTAAGGGGATCTTGTGGAACTTCATCAACAAAAGGTATGTGGAGACTTGAACTCATCTATCACTTAGAAGTTTATTTCTATTCTATCACCGATTGAGACAAAAGTCGTATAGCTATACAGGCTTTACTTTATACACATTTGATATTTCGAGCTGAATTTAACTCGCTTACATATTTCTCGAAATATGTGTTGGTAAGCTTTTTCTTTAACCAAGTTCATATTTTATTCTTGACGAAAGTCAAAAGATAATCATGTGAAAATCTCTTGGTAACATCTTACATGATTTGTGTGAGAAAGTCATTTGATGTAGACTCGGAATGTTTCGTATTGATCGTTTGATCACTTGCAAATTGCTTTGAAGCTAATAATTTGTGTGAGACAGCTATTCCCATCTTCTAAGAATGTTTCAATGACTAAAATAGAGTCTAGAAGGATTAACCATTGACTGGATATAGCATAGTATGCGTTCTTGTATGCTAACTGTTGTAAATATATTCCAAGTTCGGGAACTTAGTATGCATACCTATATGCGCGCCAGTTTAAATAGTTGAAGTCTGGGAACTCAGTATGCATACCCGTATGCGTACTGGCGTAACAGCTTAAGTCCGAGAATTCAACTGAGTTTGGTTGTGAACGACAATATGCGTACCCGTTCACATACTGACGGACAGATCAAGTCAGGAACTCTAAGTATGCGTACCCATTTGCATGCTTGAGCGGATTATGTTCTAAAACTATTTTTTAATGAACAAATATATTTATTTAATAAGGAATGCAATCTTTTGCAAACCGTGGCTATAATGTTCATGAATTGATTCGAGTGAATCAAAATCAATTTTTCTTCAATTGTGTCTTGTATACTTCAATGAGAATATAAACAATTGAACAACTCCATAACTAGCTTCATTTGAGTCATTTGAACTAGTTTTATTCAAGATGAATAAAGTTGATATGAAAGTGTTCATATGGATAACTTTGGTTAACTATTGTTGAGGTAACAAGGTGTACACATTTAGGTACAGTTACCCATATCTAAATTAAGTCACATTTTATTTATGTGTAACAAGCTATGTTCGATCTAACGGTTGACAGATATTAGCTTGAATATAATTTCATCTAACAGTGAATATTGAATGCTTTGTTACCAAGGTAACATTGATTGCAAACCCTGATTTGAAGACTATATAAGGGAGAACTCTAGCCACTGGAAAACCTAATTCCCATACCTTTTGTGTGATACTAGTTGCGACTAGAGTCGATTCTCCTTTAACCTAGGTTTTTCTAAATGACTTCATTGGGATTCTGAAGCCAGAACCAACTATTTTCTCTGTAGTTGAGTGTTCTGATCTTACTTTTTTCTATCGTATTTAGTATTATCTTTTCTAAGATTTACTCGAGATTTAATCTCCGATAGGTAAGATAAAAAGAAGTCACAAACATCTTCGTCTCATCGTTAGTGATTCCACAATATTTTGATTCGCTTCCATACGATTAAGATTATGTGAGATGATTGATATTAATAGGTTTTTATTCGGGAATATAAGTCCGGTGTATCAATTGGGTTCCTGTTCACCTTGATTTATCAAATGACGGAACTAAAACTCGTAGGTATTTCTGTGGGAGATAGATTTATCTATTCAATATACTTTTCAGTGTGAGACATATTTGTTTATTAAGTCTTTGACTTTGGGTCGTAACAACTCTTAGTTGTGGGTGAGATCAGCTAAGGGAATAAAGTGCGTAGATTCCTGCTGGAATTTAGAGGTGTAAGGAATGTGAATATACCTTAATCAATATAAAATTGGTTAGGGATCAACTACATTCCAGTCCGAAGTTAACTTGTAGTATGCTAGAGTCATTAGCGGTTTAATACAGTGTGGTTTTCAAATCTGGACTTGGTCCCTGTCTTAATACAGTGTGGTGTTGATATAAATTGATTGGCACTTGAATATTTATCTTTGGTACCGTTCAAGTTGTTTCTCATAATAATCAGGCTCATGGATTTATATTTGTTTGATTTCCATATTATATTGTAAAACATAGATATAACTCTTGGATGTATATTCTTTGATTGAGTCTGACTGCCTAGTTGATTCTCTTGGAAGTATATCGGAGTTTGTCCATACAAATTTTCTAAACGAAATATTGGGTGTGGTTGTTATACACCCCGTTTTTTCAATTGCTTTAAGAGCAGGCAAACATTTTTAAGACCTCATAAGTATGTGTTTTTAGCAATCTGATCTCTGAGGACAGAATATTGTCTCAGTCTTACGCATATAAAATGTCTTCCAAAGTTTTTGATTATGCCAAATATTTTGGGCTCACCTCAAAGGATTACTCCTCAGCTGATTCTTCCGAATCCCGAGGTAGAAATTTTTTTCTATCAGATTCAGATAACATTCCCTCTGATGTGACATTTGATACTATGTTAGAAGCTGAAATGGAACTCAGCAAAACTTTAAAAATATCTGCTGAGATTATCGATATTCAAGATTCTAAGATAATGTCTCTTGAAGAAAAACATGCCAAGCTCATTGATGAACTTGAGAAGTCTATTGATTGAGAACGGGAACTCTATAGTATCGTTGAGTCCTTCTCTAACAATATCGAAAACCTTGATCAATAAAATAATTTACAGCATGAAAAGATTGGTGTTCTTGAAGATATTGTTAAAGAATATTCAGTTAGAGAAAAACATTTGATCGAGACTCATTCACCAAACTTGAACAGCGTTCGTGTTGAAAAAGAAAAACTGAGTTCATCACTTCTTCTAGCCCAGGAACAATGTAAATCCTTAAAAAAGAAAAAATCTGTTTTAATGAGTAAATATTCTTCTGTGCCAATCTCTAATTCTCATATGGGATTACAGTACGTGAAGAAAATTACTCCAAAGAAAGTATCTTCTAAGTAATGTTTACATAACTTGCAATCTTCTAATAGGGCTACAAATCTAAAATAGGTTCCTTCTGATGTTTCTCTTCCACGAACTTGTTCCTTCTGTGGGAAAAGAAATCATTATGATTCACATTTTTTTACTAGAAAGAAACATATTTATGATCTTCAGAATATACTTCTTTTCACCATTGACAGAGTGAATAGTTTGACGACATCTACAATAGATTTCATTCCTACAGAAAACCAAAATTCTCGTGCACAAGGTTTCCAAAGTCACCCCTCTAGAAATCTCTACAGGAATCGTGTTCCTCTTAATGGAGCTAATTTTTGCGCTACAAATGTACACATTCCTAATGATAATGAGAATAAGTCTGCTAAATCTAAGTCTATGATGTGGAATTCTCTCAATTCTGATCCTTTGGAACTAATCTATAGAGGTCCTAGATTTAGTCCTCAGAAAAATCCTTCTGATGGATACTCAAAAAGGTTTATGTATTATTTCTCTTGGATAAGAAATAACCGAATGAAGGTAAGAAATACTAGGCTCAATCATTCAGATGGTATTTGCAACTTATCTCTCGATATTCATGGTGGGATTATATCTCGCTTTGCTACCTAGCTCTAGGTAATTTCATCCTTGTATCTATCTTGAGAGTTGCAAGGATGATATTTGCGAGATGCTCAAGTCTACTATAGATTACCATTTGTCTTATGCTTGAAATATTTGTTTTCTTCTTTTGTGAATGTTGAGTCATATCTTGACTCCTAGTAACTTTTGTATCTTTTTCATATGCTCTGATTTAAAGTAAACCTTTTAATAATTAAGCTATGAAATTATAAGATATCTGAAAACAAAGTGTAGTTCCTTATTATTGGATCCCTTCTGATCTATTAACTTTCCTCAATTGGTCCACGAACATCCGTGTCTTTGCTTGGAAGTTTTTAGGGTTTCCTTAACAAAGGTGTTCTTTTCTTGTTCATATATATTATATTGTTTTTCCATCCCTAATTAAAAAATGGAGAAATCTTCAAGACCTCAGGAAGTGGTGAATCTTGAGATGGAAGAAGACATTAAAGAATGCGATTTAGTTCAAGAACTCGTTTGAAAAAGATGATTGCAAGGAAAGAGTACAACTCCTGGATTAGTGAATCCGTCAAAGATTTATTTCTTTTTCAGAATGACTAAAAGGTCGAATTTGCAAATCTTCAACTGCAAATAAATCATCTCATTGATGGTCAGACCAAAATCCTTGAAAATCAAAATATCTTGATTCAGAATCATATAAGAAACTCATCGTGGACTGCGTCAAAGCTAGGAATCCTACCCGCATTGTTGATCGAAAAGTTAATGTTCTAACCCATGAACATGGAGTCTCTACGGTCAAAAAAATCAAGGATATCAGTGATACCTTTTATGATAGAGTCTTTCAAAGGTATGAGGTTATCAAAGAAACTTCGTTTTTTTAATGTCTAAGAAACTTCTTATGAGAGAGAATTTATTCTTGTGTTTTGAGAAAGATAACTAGGGTTTGGAATAACATATATTGTGATTACACATTGTTATTGCCAACAATTTTCATCTTGCAATGTTTTTATATTTATTTATTTAATGAAGTTTATTTGGAAGATGATTTTGCAGTATTAATCTTTATTGGTTTTATATATTACAAATAATATTATGGGATATATGTGTTTGCGGCCGTGAACTATGATTGTCCCATATATGTCAAAAGTTAATTTTATTATGTCGGTATGCAAAAATTGATGGAAAATAGAATGAACTTTTGATGTCAAAGATTAAGTCTATTGTGTCATTATGCAAATATTGATGAAAAATAGAATGAATCTTTGAATATTCCGCAGTATTGATCTTTCCCTGATTCACTTCTATGTGTAAGTACTGTACGGCTTCGTAAGTTTTCTTATGTTGAGTATTTCCGATTAAATTAATCATTGAGGTTCCTTTGTGGTTAATTTAATTAAGTTTTCCGGATACAAATTCATGTTTCATGTGATTTATTAATTTCCAAAGAAATCCTTCTTTTCTTGTGAAAGTAAGGTTGCTCTTTTTTTTCTTTCCGGAATGACATTTTATGGGGGAGAGTTCTTAATTGAACTTGTGTTTAATTGCCAAATATTTGTGGGGAGTGCGACCGTGGAATATTGTAGGAGTTTTTTTGTATATTTATAAACTCCTTGATGAATACACTAAGTTTCGACTATGTGAAATCATCGAAACAAATTTGATATGTTATCTTTTTAGTCATGCAGTATCTCTATGAGAATTTCATTATGATCCCGCTAGTTTTTGTACTTTTGCCAATTTACATTGACAAAAGGGGGGAGAATTATTGTGTAGTTCACACTACAAATACATATGGTTTACTGATCATTATGTAAGGGGGAGTGTCTTTCATTGTGTGATGAAGTATTGACTAAGGGGAAATGATACATATCACCATAGTACTGTTTTAAAAGTTGTGATATGATTGGACTTTGATGTTGTGTAATAATACTATGACATTGTATAACAATGATTGAGAGCAACTGTTTTCTCATTGTTATGGCTACAGATCTTCAACAACTATGATGCCGAGTTGAACACGTTCAAAATCACTGGAATACTTGGAAGTGGAAAAGATTTCGAGTAATGTTGAAGAACCAAGGAAATCAAGCATTTGGATGAGAAGCTATTGTTTATGGGTGAAAACTACTCCTACCGGTTTTGGTAATTTGGGGTATGCGGATGAGGAATGAGTCTAAACCCTAAACAAATGCACTGCGCGGTGAGTGCTTGTAGATTCGAGAAATCAATCTGTGCAAATCCGGCCTAAACCAAGAAATGGTCGTTCCAAACTTGTTTCGGCCACAAAGTGAAGGAGATGCGGTTAATCTTAGGGAGGGAAGCGAAGAAGATGTTGAGATTGTGAAGGTGTTGGCTATGTATGACTTGTATCAGAAAGTTGAACTGTCTTGAAGGATGTAAGCTATCAGTTCCAGTGTTTGAATACGATTGTATCAACACTTGCCTCTGTTGTCTTGTCTTTTCCTGTTTGAAAAATAAGATGGAGAACCTATTTATACAAGTATTTTAGCCTAACCTTCGTATCTCATGGGAAGTGGAGAAAGTGGAGTGATGGAGTAGTGGAGTAATGTGTTAGTGTCACATGACCAGGCTTGCCCATTTTTCCCATCATCACTAACCGTCCATGACTTCCTGACACGTTCTTGTGATGACGCGTTGTGCGCTGCACGCTGTAAACCGCCAGACCAATACCCTAGTATGTATCCCCCAGTTTGTGACATGATTGATGTCTTGAGTGAGTGGATCGTGGGATCCATAGAAAATAGCATGTAATGCTAAATTGAATAACTGTGTTATTCAGGAAGTCGATACATGTGAAGTATCGTGCGTATTCTATGCAGGTACTGCATCGAGTGCATCCAACATGTATGAAACATCATTTTTTGAGCGTCTCAAAATAGCCTCATATCCTGCCTACTTCATATGATGGTTTGGAAGTTGCGCCAGCAAGTCCTTCCTTGACCGTCCATATGGTGTGGTAGAGTGACGGATGATGATCACCATGATGACGCACTGACCAATTAACTCCTGACCAGGGATGTATAACCAATCCGGTGAATTTGAACGGACGAGATGATGTTTGAGACACTCATCTGCGATCGTTGGTGAAATTATGGTTTTGGGAAAAGATGCGCAAACACCACTTTTCACCTTGGTCGAATCCAATCTTGGGACATGGTTTTGGTATGGCCGGTCGGTCATGTATGTTGACGGCATGCCGATATACATGTTCATACCTCATTGTCCCATGAAAGTGTGATCTGGGACACTCAATTTATCCAGCGAAGTTAAGTGGTCGAGATCAATTTGCGATAGAAATCTGGTGCCGCGAAAGCCGCGCATCATGCCAACTTCAGGCGCGCATTTCAGGACAACCAGGCTTGGTCGGTCCCAGCCGATCGGTTCGACGTTTGGGTGGTAGGATGATGTTCACTCCCATACCCTAACTTCCCATAGAAACATGATCTAAGCCACTCAATTTGTCCGGCGAAATCGAGTGGCCAAGATTAGTTTGCAATTTGGAAGGTGCGACCACGCTTATTTTAGGCGCGCGAATCGAGGTGTATAGCCAAGTTTGGTCTTGGACGGTTGGGTGTGGAGATAGGTGGGCCCGCAGTGATCGTGTTGATACTTACCGGACCTGCTTAGCCTATTCCTGGACCCTCCATCCGATCAAGATAAAATGGACGCTCGTGATCGCGAGACAAACCCTAGTTAGGAAATTGTCGGCCGTGTGTCACACCTGGTTTGGAGCGCACGAATCAAGGTAACCAACTATAATTGGTCCTAACCGATCAGTCAGGTATGTAGGTGGGCCCACGGTGGTTGTTTTGACATGCTCTGGGCCCTCTGAATCTACATCTACACCCTTTATCTATTCCTGCGAAGATGGATGGTTGAGACTGTTTTGAGACACATATAATGTGCCGCAAACCCTAATTTAGGGTTTTTTGTCCATACTTCTTTGATTCGGACGCTTTGGCAAGTTATGCCAATCTTTTGGGGAGGCCGACCATGCGGGGCCCGCGTTGGTTCGGCAGCGGATATTCCATACCTGCTCGGGGGTTATGGAATCGATCTGTACCATCCAATCATGCTGGTGGAGTTGGATGGTCGTGATCATATCCAGACTGATACGGACAATCCGGATGCTCAATCGGGCTAGTATAACACACCGAGAGTTGCTCAATCGGGCTAGTATAGCACACCGAGAGTGACAGCCTGTACGGGTATTTCGTACATGCTTTCATTATAATGCTTGGAGATTCGTGTTGCTGTGCTGAGAGCAACACTCAGTCGTCATGCCGCACTGATAATGAGTACAGGAAATACAAGGCTGGTTATGCATTAATTAATAATGTTGTATTTAATTCACAGACTGGGATTGTTGCCACATGCTCCATTCTAGGTGAATTAGTAAAGTGAAGAAGTATTCAACACTTACTAATGGCTTTATCTTTTACAAGATGTTAGCGCATAACTTTTTGGCTTTTACAATTTTAACCTTTAAATGAAAATCCACCGTCAACATTAAGTCCCCTGCCTATCATATAATGGTTACACTATTGTGGGGTAGGCATGAGATAGTGACATACATATGTGAGAAAGACAGGATAAAGAAAGTTTACCCGGAAGAGTATTGACCGACCGCTAGTTGTCCATGCCGTTGTGCTTGTATGGAATCCTTTGGTGGGACCGGTTCCCTTCTTTAAGTATTTGAATCAAAAGAGGAATCCTTGTTCTTCTAGGATTCTTCCAAATGTTGTCGATAAAAGGGAGCAACCATTTTTCTTTTTCTCACGAGAGATTTTTTTTTTGTTCGGCCAGCTCCCGTTCGTGATCTCCACTGCCGTTGCCGGAGTTGCTGCCGCTAGACGTCCACCGCCGCCGTCCGTCCATCCAAGGTAAGTTTCGTTTTTTTTTTTAAGGAAAAACCCTAATTTCTTAGGTAAAAACCTTTTGATAGATACATCATGCTTAGCTTTCCCATCAAGATTGATAGTAAAATCGCCCATTTTTGCTAGAATTTTTTAGTACCACGAGCCCATGAATATGCCGTTTTTGCTTTTTCTTCCATTGTTGCATGCAAAACCTAGCTTCTTAGGTTGTAGCTTGGAGAGAATTTTGGCTTGAATTTCGTAAACACGATTCCCATGAATATAAGAAAACCGTGTTATAATACGTGATCATGAATGCGGCCCCTATCGTGTGCGTTTGATTCGAACATGAGTCTTACCCACATATGCCTGACTGAAAGTCGACCTTATATTAGTCTTGTTCCCTGAACCAACACCGGACTTAAAACTCGAGCAATACCAGACTTGAAACTTGAGCAATACCATACTTGAAACCAATACCAGACTTGAAACTAATACCGGACTTGAAACTTGTGAAACCAATACCGTACTTGAAACTAATACCGGACTTGAAGCTTGAGCAATATTGGCGTTTGGATCCAATCCCGGCTTTGTGCATTCAAAACGTGAATTATGTCTTGTCGTGTGTGACTACATCTCATGTATTTTTTATACGAGTTCTAACTCCTGTCTTTTATTTCATTGCGGAATGAAGAAAAGAATTCCTGTTGAGATGTCTTTAGGAGATAATGTCGGTGCCAAGTCAGGAAGTGTTGACAACTTCAAAGATATGCCGAACATCGATGATGAGTTGTTCACCTCGCATTTTTCAAAAATTAGGAGACACCTTTCTCACAAGATAGTCCTGCTCTCCGGTTCAGAAAATATGGAAGCTGATCCATCTTCTTCTTTAGCACTTGTGATGAGATTTTGTCTTCGAAGAAACGAATATCCGCCTTCTCCTATCGACTTCAAGATTTTCCATACTCCACTGGGTTCTTATGAAGGATGGATGATACGCATGTTGAATAATAAGGTTGTTAAAGCCAATTTGACCAAAGCGCGAATCCTTAATGCGGTCATGGCCTCTGCTGCTCTTGAAATTAAGAAAGACATTGCGGGTTTGATTACCTTCATTTCTCGGTGGCGCCCTTCTACTCATACATCTATATCTAGATGGGGATAGATGACTATTACTTTGGAGAGTATAGCTGCATTAATGAAACTGCCTGTCGCCGGAAGTCTTTATTACGAGCTTTCTGACACGGAACAACGTAATTATGACGCCATATTTCAAAAGGTGGTAGGTTTCGATAGTCTGGACAAGGAGGAGAAAAAAGATACGAGATGATTTTACACCTGGTGGGTGTTGGAGTGGTCTCCTGCAGACCCAGAACCGGATCAAGAGTTGGAAAACGAGCTCAGCGTGATTGCGTTCATGTCTCTGTGGCTATCCAGAGAGATATTTGACGACGGTTCTGGAAAGAAGACCATAAGAAGTGACCTCGTTAGGATTGCTATAAATCTAGCAAAAGGTGAAGTTCTTCCCCTAGGTGCCTTATTCCTTGGGTCGTTGTATTCTCATCTGGACACCTTAGCAATGGAATGCATGTTTCCAGCGGGTACAAGAAGGTGGACTCGCACGCTCACTTCGCTTTTCTTCAGGCATTTTTATGGGAACATTTCAAAAGCTATGCTCCTGCTCTTGTAACCTCGCTCAGCAGTTTGTATGGCGGCTCGAGAATACTCCGTTGGCATAGGAGGCATCCCAGAACCGGTGCGAAATTCGTGGACATCTTTGACAATGTATCTTCAGTAGATTTTCGTCCATGGGGGGCGATCAATTCTTCCATTGTTGAACCGAAGACCTTTGTTATTGCTTCTGACGGTCTTGATGCTGCGTTGTACCGATGCTAAGACTATGAGATTTGGAAAACTTATTTATCTACACAGCTGCATCCCGGGATATGTTCCGTCTCTATTCAACGAAGCATTTATTGTGACTCCGTAATATTGACAGGGATGCTCGTAAAATGGGGTTTGACCAGGGCGTTCCATTTATCCATCCATGAGAGGCTCCGAAATAATTTCTCCCGGATATTCTTAATGCTAACGTGTTTTTAGAACTGCTGAGTCTTCCTTTCTGGCCTATTGGGAGAAATCCAGTGGTAATCGATATAAGGAATTTTGGAGGAAGCAAATTTTGGCTTTTCAGAAGTTATCAGAGGATGTTGTGATAAATTCTCGTGGTGAGCCATCTTCTGACATCTTGAAGAAGCATTTCCGGTTGAAACCACTCCTAGGCGAACGGACCAGAGCTGATGACTGCAGTCCCCAAGCAGAAGGGAGATCCAAAAGGCAGGCAAGCAATTCAGTGATCCTCAAGTCCTCCAATATGCAGGTATTTAAATCTCTTTCCGTCGACTCCTTCATTTCTCCAGAGTGATCTCTTCTAAGAGTGATCCTTGATTGAATTCAGGTAATTCCGAAAGAAAATGTTTTCACAAGGTTGGCGCGCATTCAGAACGAAAAGTCCGGTGACGTTGGCCTTCGTGTTGAGAAGTCTGGTGAAACCGAAACCGCTCCTTCATCGGACAATGACAGAGATGACGCAAGCTCGGCTGGACAAGGCGCCTTTGTAAGTGATATTGTTGATGAGGTGGTGATGGAAATCAGTACCCAGAGCGAAGTAGACATCAGGAGAAATGTAGGATAGGCAACATATTCTATTGTTGAGACGAATCCCCTTGAAGCACGTTCTGAACAGTTTCTGATCAATCAAGCTGTGGTGACTTCTTCTGAAAGGCCTCCTGTAACTGACACAACTTCTATGATTGGTGAGGTATTGGTAATGCAAACTGGGGCTTTGTTCGATCATCCTTTCACTATACCCTCTCCAGGTCATGTGTTGGTTAGAGGATTCAGCGTGCCATCTCAGTTCGAAGGGTTGTACAAGGCGATATGGGAGAAGCACGTCCGCATTTCTACCACTATGAAGATCAAAAGTCGTCTTGCATTGGTCAATCACGTCCAGAAATCTTTATTTTATATCCATGGGATGAGCGTCACGACTGGTCGAACAGTTTCTGAGGAGATGATTGATGATTGGAAGTTCCATCGAGATGTGTTTGTACAGTATTGCTTCAATGCTCCTTGGTTCTTCAAAGGGTTCTCCGAGATTTAGGAGCTCCAGAAATTACAAGATGAAGTCCCTTCTGCAGACTGTGTTACTCGCCAGAAGGAGAAGATTGAAAGGCTACATAATGAGTTGAAGCTGGAACATGCCGTTCTTCATAAAATGGAAGTTTCTCTTGCATAGAAAGACGAGTTGATGTTGATAGACTTTCCTTGAAGGATTCACGCCTCCTACTTGTTTTTTCTTTTAGATGTTTTCCTTTTTGAGTGATAGTGAGGATTTCCTTTCACAATTTGACTTATGGTTTTGAATTAATAGGTAATTGAATTGGTTTATTTTGAGATAGTTTTGTGAATCAAATTTTCTGAAAAGGGATTATCTTAAATGGAATTTGCATCTTGGTCATGAATGATTGCACATATCACATGAAATTGCAAATGTCGCGTAAAAGGGGAGTACAAAAGGAAACAAACATGGCGTTTAATTATTGAGCCACTTTTTTCCATGTCCGGGATGCCAAGTCTCCAGTGAACTTTAAAACTATCTTTCTTGTAAGATTGTTGGATATAACTTACTTGCTTTCGAGACCTCACTTGTGTCAAACCGAAGTAGCCCATCCAAGGAAGTCGTCTGTATTTATTTCTCAGAGAAGGAAAGTTGTCCCTCTGAACCAAGCTTCTCCTGAACAATGCGCTTCAAAGCATTACATTCACTGGTGGGGTGGTGAAGGAACTGGTGGAAATGACAATACCTCGGGTCCATTACTTCTTGATCAGTTGGTGGACGCCATACCGGAGGTAACTCCACCTCTCCGTTTCTCACCCATGCCTCCAGAAACTCCAAAATCTTCTTCATTTGGAAGGGAAAGTGTAGGTACTTTGAGTCTAGCTTTTCCTGCGTTAGTGGGTGTTGTGATGTCTCTACATGGCTTTGATGTGGAGCACGTTTTGGAGATGAAGTTGGAAGATTTGCAAGTACCATCATATCCGCGGATCGCTTGCCTAGGTAAATGGATGTGGAAGGTGTCGTAATATCACTGCTGAGTGATCGAATTGAACGCCCCCATCCTCTGTATTCACGTATTTATTGATTGATCTCTCCTTCCTCAAGCATTTATTCACGTGGTTGAAAGGTCGATGCGGATTGGACAGTCTTCCAGGCTTCAACAAGAGTCTTGAGATATAAATCTTCTAGTAGGGCTCCGTAGGATGCAGGCTCCCTTTCTTTATCCGGCAGACGTTGTGGTACTCCGGACAAGTCCTTTCCTCTATGGAGTTTCCTCGAGTCTTCATTGTCGGCTGGACCATGTTGTTCATCTTTCCTAAGTCTCCTGCGATTACGCGCTCTTTTCGCTTCTCCACTGGTAAAGGTGTGACCCCTGGCTAAAGATCCAGCGTTTCTCGCACTGTCTGAGTAGATGTCTGTCGATCCTTCTTGTAATTATGTTGTTATACCATTCAAAAGGCGGAATGTTTCACTCTGTCTTCTAGCGATACCAGCTTGATTTTCCAAGACATCCTCCAGTATTCTAGCTATACTTCCCATTATATCTGAACCACCTGTGGTTTCCTGGTGAGGATACATCGCGAGATGAAAATTGAAAAATTGAGAATTTAATTTCTTGCAACCGAGAGATTAACCTCCCACTGTGGTCTCCAATTGTTTATGGGTGAAAACTACTCTTGCCGGTTTTGGTAATTTGGGGTGTGTGGATGAGGAATGAATCTAAACCATAAACAAATGCACTGCGCGGTGAGTGCTTGTAGATTCGAGAAATCAATCTGTGCAAATCCGGCCTAAACCAAGAAATGTCCGTTCCAGACTTGTTTCGGCCACAAAGTGAAGGAGATGGGGTTGATCTTAGGGAGGGAAGCGAAGAAGGTGTTGATATTGTGAAGGTGTTGGCTATGTATGACTTGTATCAGAAAGCTAAACTGGCTTACAGGATGTAACCTATCAGTTCCGATGTTTGAATATGATTGTATCAACACTTGCCTCTGTTGTCTTTTCTTTTCCTGTTTGAAAAATATGATGGAAAACCTATTTATACAAGCCTTTTAGCCTAACCCTTGTATCTCGTGGGAAGTGGAGAAAGTGGAGTAGTGGAGTAATGTGTTAGTGTCACATGACCAGGCTTGCCCACTTCTCCCATCATCACTAACCGTCCATGACTTCCTGACACGTTCTTGTGATGGCGCGTTATGCGCTACACGTTGTAAACCGCCAGACCAATACCCCAGTATGTATCCCCCAGTTTGTGACATGATTGATGTCTCGAGTGTGTGGATCGTGGGGCCCACAGAAAATAAAATGTAATGCTAGATTGAATAATTGCGTTATTCAGGAAGTCGATACCTGTGAAGTATCATGCGTATTCTATGCGGGTATTGCATCGAGTGCATCCAGCATGTATGAAACATTGTTGTTTGAGCATCTCAAAATATCCTCATATCCTGCCTACTTCATGTGATGGTTTGGAAGTTGCGCCAGCAAGTCCTTCCTCAAACGACCATATGGTGTGGTAGAGTGACGGATGATGATCACCATGATGCCGCACTGACCAATTAACTCCTTACCAGGGTTGTATAACCAAGTCGGTGAAGTTGAACGGACGTGTAGGACCATAATATCACTACAACACTTCTCTGCGAGATTAACAACACTTCCTAGCGAACGTTACCACAAGCTCTTCAACAACACTTAGCGAATAACACAAAAGAATGACGTAATGGTTGACGATTGAAGAAACATGAGAAGAGCATAATTGTTCTGCGATGGTTACAAAACTTGCAAGAACCAATGTTAGGACTCTCGCGATATGATCATAGAGTAGATCCGAAATAAGAGGAAAACTTAGCTGTCATCCATCATGTCATTTCCTATATAAAGGGTTCCAATAGATTCAGAGAAGGAGAGATGTATTTTTTGAGAGTTGAGAAAGTCTTGAGGAGAGAGAAACTAAAAGAGAAAAGTTGTATTCCTGAGTTCTTACGTTTTCTGTAAACATTTCTGAAAATCAAATAATAAAGTGTCGTTTTTAATCTTCAAATTTGAGTTGGTTATTACAAATTCTTAACAAGGGTGTAGTGTAGGATTTCCTGCAACTACATTTTGGCGCTAGAAACATGGATTGAATTAACGAAAATCATAGAAAAAGTGAAGAAGAAGGTAAGAATTTTTCAAGGTTAAGAAAATCATTAAACAAATCGGTAAAATAATTAAAGGAAGAATGATTAAAATCAAAGAGGATTGTAGAAAATTGGAGTGTGGTATGGTAACAAGAACAATGATTGATAGATTTCATGAAAATATTAAGGGGAAGATACATAAACGGGATTTTGAAGGAAGGAAAATTATGACGGTGGAGAAAATATCATCATTGAAAGATTGGGAAAAGCAGGAGATCACATTCACAACAGCAGAAGTATCAGAAGAAAATTTGAGTCATGCATCTCCTTTGGTAATCACGGTATCTACTATACCAATGAGAAGAGAAGAATCAATAAAATCAGTAGAAGAGTGGGCTATGAATAGAACTTTGGTGGATGCAGGAAGTTCTGTGGATATAATATTTTATCATACTTTTAAGAAAATGGGATATAAGGATGAAGAAATGTCTTGTTCAACATATCATATTCATGGCTTTGGAAAATCTTTAACAAAACCTAAAGGCGAAATAGTGGTACGAATTCCGTTAGGAGAAATTGAAACACAAGTAACATTATGTGTGGTAGACGTGGAATCACCGTATAACATGATATTGGGAAGACCATGGATACATGCAATCAAGGCTGTAGCATCAACATTGCGTCAATGCATCAAATTCCCTATGCCCAGTGGAATTGGAGAAATTAAAGGAGATACAAATTTCGCGAAGTTGTGTTATCAAATTGAAGTAAGAAATTACGAAGAGCGTCCAAAGCTGCGAAAATCTCGCAGAAAATTGGCGAAAGAAGCGGAGAAAGAAGAAGAATTTAAAATTTACATGATAAGAGCAAAAGAAGGAAAAGGAATACCCAGCGAAATTTCGCGAGAAGTAGACGAACTCACGAGAATCATGAAAGCACCAACTCCAATGGGAGAACCTGAAGCCAGTTACACGGCAGCAAAACCAACAAAGGAAGTGAATATTGGGAGTAAAGAAGAGCCAAAAATATTGAGAATTGGGACTAAAATGGAGGCAGAAGAGGAAGAAAGAACTATAAATCTTTTGCGAGAATATAAAGACATCTTCACGTGGAGCATGGATGAAATGCCAGGGATAGATCCCTCAGTAGCATGTCATAAATTAGAAATCAACAAAGATGTAAGACCATTCAAACAAAGAATAAGGAAAATCGCAACAACATACCATTCCCAAATAGAAGAAGAATCACAGAAAATGCTTGATGCAGGAATTATAAGGCAAGAAAAATATCCAGAATGGATTGCAAATATGGTGGTGGTCCCAAATAAGAATAAGGGGATAAGAATTTGCATAGACTTTACTGACTTAAACAAAGCTTGTCCTAAAGATAGTTTTCCATTACCAGATATCCCATAAATGGTTGAATCAGCAGCGGGAAATGCTAGAATATCTTCATTGGATGGATATAAAGGATATAATCAAATCCCTCTCGCTGAAGAAGATCAAGAGCATACCTCATTTTTTGCTCCAAGAGGATTATATTGTTATACAAAGATGCTCTTTGGCTTACGAAATGCTGGCGCAACATATCAGAGAATGGTGGAGAAAGTGTTCGCAAAATGGATCCACAAAACATTAGAAGTGTATGTTGATGATATGCTGGTTAAAAGTAAAGAAGCTGAGAATCATGTGCAAGATTTGAAAGAGATTTTTGATCAAATGCGACAATTTAATATCAAAGTGAATCCTGACAAATGTACTTTTGGAGTGACTTCAGGAAATATTTTTGGGCATATTGTTTCAAAAGAGGGAATACAAGTTGATCCAACAAAAGTGCAAGCAATTCGCGATATGCCAACGCCTGCGACGGTAAAAGATGTGCAAAAATTGAATGGACCCTTAGCCTCGCTAGGAAGATTCATCTCGCGATCTTCAGACAAGTGCAAACAGTTTTTCGATATCCTCAAGAAGGGAACAAAATTCAAGTGGACAGATGAATGTGAAAAGTCTTTTCAACGAATAAAATAACATTTAATGAACATAACTATATTACAGAAAGCTGAACCGGGAGAGGAACTATTGATTTATCTCGCAACAACCACATATGCGCTAAGTGCTGTATTGCTGCGAGCAGATGCAGGAGTAGAAAAACCAATTTATTACATCAGCAAAACATTCAATTCTGCAGAGAGAAATTATTCAAAGATTGAAAAACTAATTCTAGCGTTGGTGCATGCAACTTTTAAGCTTCGCATCTACTTTCAAGCACATAAGGTCAAAGTGTTATCAAAGGTGCCAATTGAGTTAGTAATGAAAAATTCAAAAAGATCAGGCAGAGTTGAGAGATGGAATGCACAAGTAGGACACTTTGATATCCAGTATGAAATTTTATCCTCGCCAAAGTCACAAGTTATAGCGGATTTCTTAGCTGAATTTCCTTTAGAAGATGATGAAACCGTGGAAGAGATGATGGATATAGAAGAGGAACATGGAGATCCAAAAGAACTATTAACAGAACCCAACATATGGGAGATATTGGTGGATGGATCATCAAATGGAGAAGCAAAAGGGATTGGAATTGTTTTTATTTCGCCAGAAGGAGAAAAAACATCTTTTTCATTTAGATTGGAATTTGCATCCACTAATAATGAGACAGAATATGAGGCCGTGATTCATGCTTTAAAATTTGCGGTAGAAATGAAGTTGGAAAATGCTAGAATCACTAACGATTCACAATTGGTTATTCGCCAGATAAAAGGAGAGTACACAACAAATGAACCATCTTTGAGAAAGTATAAAAGACTAGTTGACGAATTGTCTACGAGGATTCCAAAAATAAAATGGAGACACATATCAAGGAAAGATAATAGGCTCGCAGATGCTTTTGCTTTCATATCCAGTATGATGACAAATCCAGCTGCAAGATGCATAAAAATTCAAACACTTTTATTACCAGCGATAAACAAGGAAGAAGAAGAAGAAGATGTGATGATGGTAGAAGTTGGCGAGGAAGAATCAAAGAGCAACATTACCGATTGGAGAGCAGATCTTCATACATACTTGGCAAGAGGAGAAATCCCAAGAAATCGATTAGAGGCACATAAATTAACAAGTAGGGCAACCAATTATGAGTTAAGAGATGGAGTATTATATCGCAGATCTTTTAGTGGACCATCATTGAGATGTTTGACGAGGGAAGAAGGACAAAAAATATTGAAGATGTTGCATAGTGGTTATGATGATAATCATAGCGGAGGAAGATCTTTGGCATATAGAACAAAAATGCAAGGCTATTACTGGCCATATATGCATGAAGATGCAAAGCCACTCTCAAGGCGTTGTGAAGATTGCCAGTGATATGGAAAGAAGATACATGCACCAGGAGCACCATTATCATCTTCAACAAGTGTATGACCTTTTGGGAAATGGGGATTAGATATTGTGGGACCATTTGTGCTTGGCTCTGTACAAAGAAGATATTTAATTATCGCAAAATATTATTTCACAAAGTGGGGAGAAGTAAAATCAGTACAACATATCCGCGATAAAGATATTTTTACATTCATATTTGAGAATATAATTTGTAGATTTGGGATTCCAGCGCAGTTGGTATCTGATAATGGAAAGCAATTTGAAGGGAAAAATATAGAATTGCTACTCAATGCATTTAAGATAAAATGTGGAAAATCTACTCCTTATACCCACAAGAAAATGGTCAAGCTGAAGCAACTAATAAGAAAATTGCAGATATCTTAAAAAAGAAGCTAGAAGGATACCACAGAGCATGGTGCGAGCAAGTGCATAATGCAATATGGGATTACAATACAACAAGACGAGAAGCTACTGGAATGTCGCCGTTTTGTTTGACATATGGGGTTGAAGCTGTGTTACCAATAGAAGTAGCTATTCCTACAACAAAAAGAGAGGCTTGGGAAAGAAATCTAAGTGCTGGAATGATTTTAAATAAATTGGATGAATTATAAGAAAAAAGAGAAAAGACTTTACAACATATGGAAAATTACCAGCGAAGATTAGCTCGCGAGTACAACAAATGTGTTAAGAAACGTGAATTCCAACTTGGCGATTTAGTGCTGCAAGAAAAACCAAGTTATCAACGAGAAAATGGTGGAAAGTTGGCGAGAAAATGGGATAGACCGTACATCATTAAAGAGATAGTTGGAACTGGGGCATACAAACTAATGGATCCTGAAAGAAGAGATGTTGGTCAAAGACTTGATAGACCATGGAATAGGCTATTTATGAAAAGGTATTATCAATAACAACTTCAGCGAGATAAGAGATACTGGTACGTTGAAACAGATAATAAATTCTTTTTTTTTTCTATTACAACTGAGAGGTTCTTATGATAACATAGCAAAACAAGAGTTGCGAGCATCATCGCAAGAAAGGCGTATAAAAATTTCGCAGAGATTAATAGAATGGGACGAACCTTTATGGCGTGCAACCTAGTTCGCGAATAAAATTTTGCAAGAGGAAAATGTAAGACCTAATAGTGCGTCATATGAGGGGGTATCTCTTTACATGACTCTGGGATAAGGTTATACCACTGCTGAAACCTGAGTCATGCAGATGTCGGGGTTAAAGAAAACCTATTCAGGAGAGAGATCTTGGATTTCCAACTATATAAGGTTATACCCTGGTTGGACGACTAAGAATCTCTTCTAAATAGTGCAGAGTATGACCAAGGCGCCGAGGTACACGATTGAGCCAAGGGTGCCCGGGGCGTACGAAACTACCCTGGCCATCCTTGGCAAGTCTTGGCTATGATGCACTCGGACCAAAGAAAACCCCACTTAGGGTGCAGTCTTGTAACTATAAGCCATATAGGCATAAAGGACAAGAGGCTGCGAAAACAACTGGTTGTTGGAAAATCTGGATGGGAGGAGCTAGTCTTGTATGGCCGATGTGCCCTCCTTGAAGGGGCAACCAGGGGGAAGATAAGCACGGCACCCTCTATTAGGGAGCTGATAAGTGTCTAAAGACGACAATGTCATGGGGATTTATGATCGCAAGAACATTTAGGCCTGTCATATTGTCACGTGACGAAAATTATACAGAGGCAACAAGCCAAAAGAGAAAAGTTAAGATGAGATCAATGGGTTTTTACATGAAAGTGTAAAGACGTCCTGCGATTTCATCGCAAGACGGCAATGTCATAAGGTTTAATTCTCGCAAAAGAGTTTATACTTATCATATTGTCGCAGAGATGTTGAAAAAATATGGATAAGACAAGATCAAAGGGTTTTTGCAAATCAATGCTAAGATATCCTGCGATTTTGTCGCAAACATAAAATTTGGAAAAATAAGACCTTTAATTAGGAAGGCAAAATAAGACCAACAAAATAATCTCAAACATTAACTATTTCATTTAATAATGCAGGAAAAATCACTTCAAAATTTTGAAGAAACATCATTCAAGGTCTCAGAGCAGGAATATTGGAAGAAAATATCGCAGCAGTATTTATCACATCGCAGATCTATTCTTAATATCGCAAGAAATATAGACACACAACCCACAAAAGGAAGATACAGAAAATGATTCATTATTACAAGAAAGATAATGAAGGGAAAGTAGGGGAATGGATAAGTAAAATGTCATTATCTTCCTTGAGAATATTCAAAATAGCAGGAGTAAAAGTTGAGTTCTAAAGTTGCAAAAAGTTACATTACTCGCAAGAAAGAGGAAAGAAAACAAAACAAAAAACAAAACTTAAGCTTCAACGTTGGTTTCGCCAGATTCATTATTGCCAGAATTGTCAGCTTCACCAGTATTCTTCTCCTTGCGAGTTTCTCCTTCTTTTAATTCTTCATCAGTGATTGCTTTACCGTCAGCAGTTACTTCTTTGAAGGGACTTCTTTATTCTTCACCATTTTCCTGAGAAGTATCTTCTTCAACACTCGGAAATTCTGAATCCTTATCCATGGGAAGAGGAACTTCATCATTATCAACTTTTAGAGGAGGAATAGATATAGGAGGGAGAGAGTGGGAAATCAGAATATCGTTCACAAAAACTTCAGCATTAAGATGAACCTTGCGAAGGAAACCTCTATCACGATTTCTAATTTCCATATTCTTGAAGTATTCAAGATAATCATATCTTCTCTATGCTTGGTCGCGGGATTTTACAAGATCGCAAGAAAGAACCCTATTTTCATTACGAGCTCTATCCAATTTATCAGTTAAATCAGAAATGGTAGAGTGAAGATTTCTTTCAGATTCTGCGAGTAACAAAAATAATAATAAAATATTCAAATAAAGATCTCGCAAGGAATATAACATAGAAATTTAACAGAAAAACCAACAAGTGAGGCAGTCAAATGACTACCTTCTTTTTGTGAAGTTAAATTTTGGGTTAGTAAATAACAATTCTCCCATTGATTCATAGCATCGTCAAACTTATCTCCAACTATACCCTTCAGGCGAGATTTTATGTTTTCTTCTCTGGAATGGAGATATGAATTTTCTTTTGCCAATAAAGAATAAGATTCTTCTAATTTGGAATATTGTTCTTGAAGTGTGTTGGCATTTAAACTAAGAGTTAATCTCCCCTTGATAAGTCTATCCATCTCAGCGGCAGATGATTCAGTTACTTCCTTAAGTTCATCTTTAAGATAACGCAGAGATTGCTCTTGATTGTCACATATTCTTTGAAGGTTACTCAATTGTTGCGAGGAAATCGCCATCAAGCTTGAAAATTTGTGTTTTTTTTTGAGATAAAGTTCTATTTTAATCTGATAAAGATTTCATCGCCAAATTAGCTTTGGTTAACAAGTATGAGAGGCGAGTAATCTCGCTATTTAATAAATGATGGCTCTGTGATAATTGATTATTCTCATTAGTGATATTATATATTTGATCAACTGAATACGTGTAGATATTATCTAATCTATTAAACTGATCCATCCAAGAATCTTTTTCAGCACGAGCTTCTCCAGCGATAGATTCAAATTTAAGTATTTCAATGAATCGATTCTGATTTAAAACTAAGTATACAAGCCAAGAATTTAGGAAAGAAATTTAATTACAGAGAAGAAGAAAACTTATTAGAACAGAAAGGCAAAAATACAGAGGCAGGAAAATTATACCTTTCAACTCACTATTTCTCCTGCAAAGATTCTCGCAATCAAGTGAAGAGTTGCGAAGCTTGTGATTTAGAGTAACGCATTCTGAAGTTTTGGCTTGAAGGTCTATCTTTAGAGCTTCAATTTCATTATCTAGAGACGCTCGCGAAGCAGTACATTCAGAGCCAAAATACTTAAGTAAAGTCTCACAAACCTCATATTTGAAGGGATTAGTGGAAGATTTCCTAGCATCATCTAAAATGTTAGATAAGACTTCGAAGACGGCATCGATTCCTACTGATGCTTCACTAGATGAAGGAAGAGATGCAGAATATGAAGTAGTAATAATAGCGAGTTAGGGATCTGGATTATTTGCGATGGTTGTATTATCAGAAGGAGGAGTTTCTGGGAAAGTAACAGTTGAAGGCAATAAGGGACCAGAAGGAGTTTCAGTCACAACAATTTTAGAAGTTTGGTTTGTCAAAATCTCAGTAGAGATGGGGGTATTGACAACGAGGTTCTCGAAGATAGAAGAAGAAGGATTCAATTGCGAATGTGTGGGAATAACTCTCGCAGATGTCAGCTGGGGAATAATGATATCATCTTCAAGAGTTTTAACTTGGCGGGATCTTTTGGAAGGTCTGACAATATGCTCGTCATTCTGCGAATAATAACTTAGATAAGAAACATAGGCAACAATATTGTTATTAAGAAATAAAATGCGTTTCTTACTACCTTATTACTCGCAGAATTCTTCTTCGTCTTTTCAGTTGGTCTTTTACGAGAGTTAGGGTTTTGAATTACAGACTGGGCGTTAGGGATGGTTCCACTAAAGAGAAAACATAATAAGAGTTATGAAGAATCAAATAAAGAAAAACGAAGAACATAAATAAAAATCGGTTCAAACAGATAAAGTAATTGAAACACATACCTTGATGACTCCATTAGAACAGTAGCAGGAGAATATGAAGAAGAAGAAAAGTTGCAGACGGAAAACAAATAAAACAGACGAAGAAAGTAGAAAAGTAAAGGAAGAAAATTAATTCAGTAACCTAACTCTACCTTTTAGGAAAAACGGAGACGACCTGTTGGGTGAAGACGTGTCGGTAAAAAGAATAATTACAACACGTGTAGGCGGTTAAGCTAAATCAACGGAATCTTGTCGAGAAGAAAATATGGAAAGAAAAGAAGCTGCGAGCGCTTTGAAGAATTGGAAGTTCTCATATCTTCTCCATTGTGCGAAGAAGACATGAGAAAATGCAAGATGTAGGACCAGAATATCGCTACAACACTTCTCTACGAGATTAACAATACTTCCTAGCGAACGTTACCGGAAGCTCTTTAACAACACTTGGCGAATAACACAAAAGAATGACGTAATGGTTGACGATTGAAGAAACATGAAAAGAGCATAATTGTTCTGCGATGGTTACAAAACTTGCGAGAACCAACGTTAGGACTCTTGCGATATGATCATAGAGTAGATCCGAAATAAGAGGAAAACTTATCTGTCATCCATCATGTCATTTACTATATAAAGGGTTCCAATAGATTCGGAGAAGGAGAGATGTATTTTTTGAGAGTTGAGAAAGTCTTGAGGAGAGAGAAACTAAAGGAGAAAAGTTGTATTTCTGAGTTCTTACATTTTCTGTAAACATTTCTGAAAATCAAATAATAAAGTGTCGTTTTTAATCTTCAAATTTGAGTTGGTTATTACAAATTCTTAACAAGGGTGTAGTGTAGGATTTCCTGCAACTACAGGACGAGATGATCTTTGAGACACTCATCTGCAACCGTTGGTGAAATAAGGGTTTTGGGAAAAGGTGCGCAAACACCACTTTTCAGCTTGGTCGAATCCAAGCTTGGGACATGGTTTTGGTATGGCCGGTCGGTCATGTATATTGACGACATGCCGGTATACATGTTCATACCTCACTGTCCCGTGGAAGTGTGATATGGGCCACTCAATTTATTCGGCGAAGTTGAGTGGTCGAGATGATTTTGCGACAGAAATCTGGTTCCGCGAAATCCGCGCATCATGCCAACTTCAGGCCCGCGTTTCAGGACAACCATGCTTGGTTGGTCCCGGCCGATCGGTTCGACGTGTGGGTGGTAGGCTGATGTTCATGCCCATACCCTAAAATCCCATAGAAACATGATCTAAGCTACTCAATTTGTCCGGCGAAATCGAGTGGCCAAGATTAGTTTGCAATTTGGGAGGTGCGACCACGCTTGTTTTAGGCGCGCGAATCGAGGTGTATAGCCAAGTTTGGTCTTGTTCGGTTGGGTGTGGAGATAGGTGGGCCCGTATTGATCATGTTGATACTTACCGGACCTGCTTATCCTATTCCTGGACCCTCCATCCGATCAAGAGAAGATGGACGCTCGTGATCGCGAGACAAACCCTAGTTAGGATAATGCCAGCCGTGTGTCACACCTGGTTTGGAGCGCATGAATCAAGGTGACCAACTATAGTTGGTCCTGATCGATCAGTCAGGTATGCAGGTGGGCCCACAGTGGTTGTTTTGACATGCTCTGGGCCCTCTGAATATACATCTACACCATCTATCTATTCCTGCGAAGATGGATGGTTGAGTCTGTTTTGCGACACATGTGATGTGCCGCAAACCCTAATTTAGGGTTTTTTGTCCATACTTCTTTGGTTTGGATGCTTTGGAAAGTTATGCCAACCTTTTGGGGAGGTCGACCATGTGGGGCTCGTGTTGGTTCGGCAACGGATATTTCATACATGTTCGGGGGTTATGGAATCGATCTGGACCATCCAATCATGCTGGTGGAGTTGGATGGTCGTGATCATTTCCAGACTGATACGGACAGTCCGGATGCTCAATTGGGCTAGTATAACACACCGAGAGTTGCTCAATCGGGCTATTATAGCACACCGAGAGTGACATCATGTACGGGTATTTCGTACATGCTTTCATTATAAGGCTTGGAGATTCGTGTTGCTTTGCTGATAGCAACACTCAGTCGTCATGCCGCACTGATAATGAGTACAAGAAATACAAGGTTGGTTATGCATTAATTAATAATGTTGTATTTAGTCCACAGACTGGGATTGTTTCCACATGCTCCATTCTAGGTGAATTATTAAAGTGAAGAAGTATTCAACACTTATTAATGACTTTATCTTTTACAGGATGTTAGCGCATAACTTTTTGGCTTTTACAATTTTAACCTTTAAATGAAAATCCAACATCAACAGCTACAAAGTTTATTTATTTTTTAATCCATATGTATTGGTAATTTTGTCACTAAAATTGACAAAGGGGGAGATTTTTAGAGAACTGCTCGGTCAAACTCGCAAGTGTTATTATCTCAAGCTTGTTTGTCAAGTTTAGTTGTCAAAACTATAAGTCTTGATTTCTAGTTTACTTATAGCTATGTATCGGATTAGGATAGAATATGTAGTTGAGATTTATACTTTACGGCGTTCATCGATTGATGACGAAGAACTACTAAAGGGAGCTTGTGTAAATTCATCAACAAAAGGTGCGTGGAAACTTGAACTCATCTATCAGTCAGAAGTCTAATTCTACTATATCTCCTATTGAGACAAAAGTCATATAGCTATATAGACTTCACTTTATACACATTTGATATTTCGAGTTGAGTTTAACTCGCTTACATATTTCTCGAAATATGTGTTGGTAAGCTTTCGCTTTAACCAAGTTCATCTTTTATTCTTGACGAAAGTCAAAAGATGATCATGTGAAAAACGCCTGGTAACATCTTACATGATTTGTGTGAGACGTTCATTTGATGTTGACTCGGAATGTTTTGTATTGATCGTTTAATCACTTAAAAATTGCTTTGAAGCTAATAGTTTGTGTGAGACATCTATTCCCGTCTTCTAAGAATGATTAAATTGGAGTGTAGAACGATTAACCATTAATTGGATATTGCTAACTGTTGTAGATATATTCCAAGTCCGGGAATTTAGTATGCATACCCGTATGCATAATTTTTTAAACCGTTGAAGTACATGAACTCATTATGCATACCCGTATGTGTATCGACGTAACAGTTCAAGTCCGGGAATTCAACTGACTTTGGTCGTGAAAAACAGTATGCGTACCCATTCACATATTGGCGGGACAGACCAAGTACGGAACTCTAAGTATGTGTACCCGTTTGCATACTTGAGTGGGTTATGTTCTAAAATCGGTTGTTCATGAAAAAATACATTTATTTAATAAGTAATTCAATCTTTTGCAAACCGTGGCTCTAAAGTTCATCAATTGATTCGAGTGAATCAAAATCAATTTTGCATCAATTGTGTCTTGTATACTTCTATGAGAATATAAACAATTAACAACTTCATAACTTGTTTCATTTGAGTCATTTGAACCATTTGTGATTAAGATGAATAAGGTTGATATGAAAGTGTTCATATGGCTAACTTTGGTTAACTATTGTTTAGCCAACAAGGTGTACACGTTTAGGTATGGTTACCCATATCTAAATTAATTCACATTTCATTTGTGTGTAACAATCTAAGTTCGATCTAACGGTTGAAATATATTAGCTTGAATCTAATAAGGTTTTCATGTAACGGTGAATATTGAATGGTTTGTTACCAAGGTAACATTTATTGCAAACCCTGATTTGAAGACTATATGAGGGAGAACTCTAGCAATTGGGAAACCTAATCCCTACACCTTTTGTGTGATATAAGTTGCGACTAGATTCGATTCTCCTTTAACCTAGGTTTTTCTAAAACCATTATAGGTTAACGACCTAAAGACTTCACTGGGATTCTGAAGCCAGATACAACTATTTTCTCTGTAGTTACGTGTTCTGATCTTACTTTGTTCTATCGTATTGAGTACTATCTTCTCTAAGATTTGCTCGAGATTTAATCTCCGATAGGTAAGATAAAAATAATTCACAAACATCTTCTTCTCATCGTTTGTGATTCCATAACATCTTGTTTCGCTTCCATATGATTAATATTATTGTGAGGTGATTGATATTACTAGGCTATTCTTCGGGAATATACGTCTGGTGTATCAATTGGTTTATGCTCACCTTTATTTATCAAAATACAGAACAAAAACTCGTAGGTATTTCTGTGGGAGACATATTTATCTATTCAATAGACTTTTCTGTGTGAGACTGATTTTTTTTATCAAGTCTTCGACTTTGGGTCATAACAAATCTTAATTGTGGGTGAGATCAGCTAAGGGAATCAAGTGCGTATAGTTCAGCTGGGATTCAGAGGTGTAAGGAACCCCGAATGTACCTTAATCAGTGTGAGATTGTTTAGGGATCAACTACATTCCAGTCTAAAGTTAACTTGTAGTAGGCTGGAGTCTGTAGCGGCTTAATAAAGTGTGGTGTTCAAATCTGGACTAGGTCCCGAGGTTTTTCTACATTTGCGGTTTCCTCGTTAACAAAATTCTGGTGTATGTTTTATTTCTTTTCCGCATTATATTTTCTATATAATTGAAATATCACAGGTTGTGCGTAATTCAATCAATTAGATAATCCAATCTTTGGTTGTTGATATAAATTGATTGGCACTTGAACATTGGTTTGTGGTACCATTCCAATATACTTTCTAGAGAATCAACTAAACAGACAGACTTAATCTAGATAAAAGTACATCAAAGAGTTTATATCTTTATCTCTCGATTTAAATCTTACTCAAACAAACTGCGAGTCTCAATTTAAATACAAGAGAGATAAACTTGGATGGTACCAAAGACCAATATCCAAGTGTCAATCAATTTAAATTAACAACCAAAAGGTCGGATATGCTAATTGATTGAACAACGTACAACCTGTATTATTTCAATTATATAACAAATATAATACGGAAAATAAATAACACATACACCAGAATTTTGTTAACGAGGAAACTACAAATGCAGAAAAACCTCGGGACCTAGTCCAGATTAAACATACACTGTATTAAGCCGCTACAGACACTAGCCTACTCCAAACTAACTTCAGTAAGGATTTTAGTTGAACCCCAATCAATCTCACATTGATTCAAGGTACAATTATGCTCCTATATCTCTGATCCCAGTAGGATACTGCGTACTTGATTCCCTTAGATGATCTCACCCACAACTAAGAGTTGCAACGACCCAAAGTCGAAGACTTTAATAAATAAATATGTATCACACAGAATAGTCTACGGTAATAGATAAATCCGTCTCCCACGAATATACCGACGAGTTTTGTTCCATCTTTTGAAAAATCAAGGTGAACAGGAACCAATTGATAAACCAAACTTATATTCATGAAGAACAGCTCAGTATTATCAATCACCTCATAATAATCTTAATCGATGCAACAAAAAAAGATATTGTGGAATCACAAACGATGAGACGAAGATGTTTGTGACTACTTTTATATCTTGCCTATCGGAGATAGAAATATCAAGCCAATTATTAAAATTGTACTCGTACGATAGAAACAACAAGATCAGATCACACAACTACAAGAAAAATAGTATCGGTCTGGCTTCACAATCCCAATGAAGTCTTTAAGTCGTTAACCTGGTTTAGAAGAAGAAACCAAAGGTTAAAGGAGAATCGACTCTAGATTAGGAAAACTAGTATCACATAGAATATGTGGGGATTAGGTTTCCTAGTTTCTAGAGTTATCTCTTATATAGTCTTTGAAATTAGGGTTTGCAATCAATGTTAGCTTGGTAACAAAGCATTCAATATTCACCGTTAGATGAAAACCTGATTAGATTCAAGATATTATTTATCAACCGTTAGATTGAAAACATATCTTGTTATACACACATGAAATGAACGTTTCTAGGCTTGTGTAATCGTACCCAAACTTGTACATTAGTTGGTTCAACAATATTTAACCAAATGGTTAGCCAATAACTTTCATATCAACCATATTCTTCTTCACCATAACTAGTTAAAATGACTCAAATGAACTAGTTAGAGAGTTGTTTAATTGCAAGGAAATATGATGTACTACATAAGATACAATTGAAGCAAAAACGATTTGATTCACTCGAATCGGTTCATGAACTATATAGCCACGGTTTGCAATAACATTCCTTATTTTATAAACATCATTTTTAGACATAACCTACTCAAGTTCGCGAATGAAGTTCACAAACTCCAGCATATATTCTTAGGTCGAGAACTTCTTCCAGTTCACGGATTGAGTTCGCGGACTTAGCTCACGCACTTCTCCGGTTCTCTTGATCAACAAAGTTCGCAAACTTCAGTTCAAGGAATAAGGACTTATACATATATGTGTTTCCACAACAATGTTTATATTCTCCAATGGTTATATAGTCTAAACTCTCATTTCAATCAATGAAACATCCTCAGAGGACGTTATATAGTTTTTCTTCACAAAACATTTTTCGTCAGAGCAATTTTCAAAGTGATTGAAAGTTAACATGACTTTCGTCACTAGGTAAAGATGAACTTGGCTAAAGCGAAAACTTTACCAACACATATTTCGAGAAATAGATAGGCGAGGTAAAGTCGGCTATAAATACCAAATGTGTATAATCTAAGTCTATATAGCGAAACAACTTTTGTTTCAAGATAGGAGATAAATAGACTTTTGAGTGATAGATAAGTTCAAGTCTCCACATACCTTTTAGTCGATGAAGATCCACCAGTTCCTTGAGTAGTGTTTGTGGGAGAAAACTACTTCTGCAGGTTTAGGTAATTTTGGGTGTGTGTGGATGAGAAGTGAATTTAAACCTTCAACAAATGTTCTGCATGATGAGCACTTTTGATTCGAGAGATAATCTGTACAATTCTGGCCTAAACCGAAGACACGGCCGTTCCAGATTTGTTTCGGTCACAGGTGAAGGATGTGAGGTTGATCTTAGGGAGGGAAGCGAAGAAGGTGTTGAGAGTATGAAGGTGAAGGCTATTTGATGACTTGTTAACAGAAGGTTGAGCAGGCTAGAAAATGTTGCAGGCAGGCTCTGGGTGTTGAATACGATGGTATTAACACTTTGTTTTTCTGCGTTGTTGGAAATAGGGAGGAGAACCTATTTATACAAGTCGATAAGCCTTCATCACGTCTCTCGTGGGAAAGTGGAGGAATTAGAGTGATGGAGGAAGTGGAGTTGTGTATTAGTGTCACACGGTTGCTTGCCCACTTCTCCTATCATCGCTAACCGCCCATGTTTCCCTGAAACGATCTTGTGATGGCGTGTTGCACGCTGTAAACCGGCAGACCAATACCCCAGTTTGTATCCCCCAGTTTGTGACATGATTGATGTCTCGAGTGTTTTTGGAAAACATGTTGCATGTTGTTGTGGCTTGGCAAGTCAGGATCAGGAAGCTTGCAAGCTTGGTGACCTTTGACGGTCGAGATTTTGCATCTTGAGAGGAGGGGCAACCGTTGATCGTTGCACCAGAAACCCCAATTAGCGCTCCTTACTAGAATCGTTGTAGAATTCTAGTACGGACTCGGATTTTGATGGTCCGCCCCTCCATTCCATACGGAAAAGAATTTCCTATCTCCGAACGAGGGAATATTTAGGTTTTAAGCTCGTTCGGGAGGAGAAAACAGCCTGAAAGAAAAACCCAGGAAGGAAATTGATAATTGTGAAGTATATTATGCAGGTACTGCATTGAGTATATCCAGCACGGTTTGGAAGTTGCGCATATTGTATGCATGCGGTGTTAGGTAAAATAATCAAGTTGTTTGTAGGCGCATATTGTATGCATGCGGTGCATTAAATATGCTTAACATACTTGAATCCTACACAACCTTGATGAAAAGATTACAAGTTGAAGTGACTCAACTAGCTATGTTCAGGCGTTGTTCGGAGGTCGCATGAGCGGGACCCTCCTTGGCCTGTTATGCCATGGGGAAGTGTGGAGGATGGTGATCACGGTGATATCTTGTTTGCCACCTAACTCCCTTCATAGGCTATTCATCCAAGCATGCGAACTTGGACGGACGAGATTGATGGAGGAATAACCGTTGGATTAGGGTTTGGAAGGCTTGCGAGCTTCCTCTTTCACCCTAACGGTTTTATGCCTTAGGAGGCGTGCAAGAGAGGGCCGATTGGCCCAGTAGGTAGGAGGGACGCCATTCTACACATTCATGCTTGCAGGACGTCCATCGGAGCGATCTGGGTCGCCCTTTCTAGCCTGCGATGATGGATGGTCGAGATTAGAAGGGACGTTACATGCCACCTTTGGGCACGAATTTCGAGACGCATAGCCACCATGGGTGCCAGCCGATTGGTGCACCGTGAAGGTGGGCCCGCGAGGAGCATGTAGGTGCTATCGGCCGGCAGCTTCAACACTCCTAAGACTCATGTTCGTTAAATTGAAAGTGGGTGGTCGCGCCTGTTGCGCAAACCATAATTTTCAAGTTGCGGGCCCGCAACTTATCCCTAACGAATTTGTGGTTTCCACGACTCTCACGTGGAGGCCGATTGTACTAGGATAAGGATGGGCCGGCGGTGATCTCATGCATGCATGCCACTCGGCCTCACATGCGATCTACGCCATCCAACCATGCCTGCGAAGTTGGATGGTTGTGATCGATTTGAACCTTTCAAGCCTTGTTTGGGTGGCTGTATGTCGCACCCTGGCTTGTCTATGAGAAATCCATTCGTGTAGGTGGGAAGGTAGACCGGTGGTGAGCATGTGCGTGCGTGCTACTCGGTCCCTCGCATGATCTAGGACGTCCAACCATGCCTGCGAAGTTGGACGGATGAGATCTATTTTGAGTTTGTTTTCAACAGGTAAGACTAGCATGGGTAGTCTTGCATGCGTTCAACGGGGCTAATATAACCCGCCGTCAGGTAGCCTACGGGTGTTTGCATGTCGAACACAAGGCTTTAATTAAAGTATTAATAGTAATGATGTATACCTACAGAAAACCGGGATGGTTGCTACATGCTCCGTCGGGATGGTTGCTACATGCTCCGTTCTAGGTATATTAAATTCACAGGATGGTTGCACATGCTTTGGTGAATTAATAAAGTGAGAAGTATTCGTCACTTGAATGGTTTTATCCTTTGTAGGATGTTAGCCTATTAAATTATCTTCATCCTTTGCAGGGTGGCAGCATATTAAATTTGGTTTTACAATTTTAGCCCTAAACTAAAATCCACCATCAACATTAAGTACCCTGCCTAGCACACAATGGTTACATCATTGCGGGGTAGGCATGAGATGGTGACAAATAAAGATAAACTTTTGAGACAAAGTTAGATGTTACCATGAGAGACGAGTTATCCTGTCCTCGGAGGATGTCACGTTTAAGAGGCGTGCAGGTGAGCGTTCCCCTAGCATGATGTAGGTCTTGCTTGTTTCAGTCGAACTTGTTATGCCTACTTCGATCGAGGGACTAATGCACATGCTCAATCGTGGGGGTGTGCCTAATCGACGGACTGTTGCACTTGCTTCGTTCATGGGTCTACTGCGCCTGCGTGATTGAACGTGGAACCTGATATGGGCATGTTTGCTTCAAACATGGGAAGTTGTGCATGCTTTGATCGAATATGGGTCCATCGTGTGCACGTTTTCAAACTTTGTCCATGTCCTATGATTTCTTGATATGCATATGGGCCCGCCTAATTCTCTTAACCGTGGGACTCATCATGCGCTTGCTTGATCTGGGATTGTTGTGCCTGCTTGATAGGCATGTTTAACCTTACATGCGCCTGTATGCTACCTGCATGCTCAACCTTGACTGCACCTACATGCTATGCTTGCATTCTTAACCTTGCTCCTGCATGTTATGCCTGCATTCTCAACTTTGCATTGCCTGCATGTTATGCCTGCATGCTCAACTTTTTCTGCGCCTGCATGCTTGATGTGCCTGCTTTGATGAACTTTGTGTGCTCGAATGTAAATGCGGGTCCTATAGAGAGCATTGAAACAGCTTCTTAAGCGAGCGTGGAGATGGCTCCCCGTGAGAGCGTTGAAGCAGGCTTCTGAAGCGAACGTGGAGGAGTCTCCTGGTGAGAGCGTTGAAGCAGGCTTATGAAGCGAACATGGAGGAGGCTCCTGGTGAGCGTTGAAGCAGACTTTTGAAGCGAACATGTTGGAGGCTCCTGAAAAGTGTTGAAGCATGCTTCTGAAGCGAACATGGAGGAGGCTCCTAGTGAGTGGTGAATCAGGCTTCTGAAGCGAACATGCTGGAGGCTCCTGAAAAGTGTTGAAGCAGGCTTATGAAGCGAACATGGAGGAGGCTCCTAGTGAGAGCGTTGAAGCATGCTTCTGAAGAGAAAATGTTGGAGGCTCCTGAAGAGCGTTGAAGCAGGCTTCTGAAGCGAACATGGAGGAGGCTCCTGGTGAGAGCGTTGAAGCAGGCTTCTGAAGCGAACATGCTGGAGGCTCCTGAATATTGTTGAAACAGGCTTCTGAAGAGAACATGGAGGAGGCTCCTGGTGAGAGCGTTGAAGAAGGCTTCTGAAGCGAACATGCTGGAGGCTCCTGAAGAGTGTTGAAACAGGATTCTGAAGCGAACATGGAGGAGGCTCCTGGTGAGCGTTGAAGCATGCTTTTGACTGACCATCTCTTGGATAATTCCTTGACTGATGGCGAAGGAATCTCATGCTGAACCTCAGTCTCCAAGTGTGATCTAAATGGATCTATCTTGTATGCCCAATGGGTCTTTATACGCGGTGTTCGTTGATACGGTGAAGCTTTGGATGTTATCAGAAACAACGGTTTTTGGCAGCATCAGAAGAGACTGGAATGGAGAGGCGTGATAGTTGCGGGTACGGACTTGACAGTCTTCATATAGTAGTGGAGCCAAACTAGAACCGATGGCTTTCTTGACATTTATTCATGAAATAGAGAAGGGGAAGACAGTCCCCTGCCCACGAGTATCCAGAGATTTCGACTTGATAGGTGTTGCCATGCTAGGTTCATGATGATGTCTTTGAGATGGGCAGTGCTCCCAGTCACACTCCTTTGTTAACACAACTACTTCTTCTACGGGAGACAAATTCTGAAAGCGTATCTCACTGATACAGTTACCGTCGATCCAGATATGGAATATCTTGGACGTATTTCACCATTACGGCAGTTGTGCATAGGGTACTGGGGTTGGAGTTGGAGTTGGCGATGTTGGACGCGCAGGACGTTGCATCTCAGTGGCTTTCCTCTTGCTGCTTCAACTAAACTGCTTATGGAAGGATGAAGATTGTATTGCCTACTGGTGGGATGTATGCTTCCAAAAACATCATGAGGCTCTTCATTACAGGCCTGGTTCTTTCCAGCAGGGCGGATGCTGTCGTTGATGAGTGTTCAATAGCTTCACGAATTCTAGAGGATGACTAAAAGTGCAGATTCTCCAATATAGCATGTTAGGCATGCACCATTGTATGATAGAGTGACTAGATCTTGTTCGACATGACGTGTGGACATTATTATCTTCTTGAGGCTGCTCCCTTGAGGTATCAATTCCAGTGGAAGATTGCCGCCATAAATCGTTGATACGTTGTACTGGCATTCTTTAACCAAATGGCAGTATAACATACCAAAAATTTCCGAGAGAAGTTTGAAAAGCTATCTTACTTGCGTCATGCTCGTACATCCTTATCTGGTTGTAGCCGCTGTAACCATCCATGAATGAGAACATTCCGTGTACGCTGGTGACGTTTACTAACATTTCGATGTTAGGAAGAGGAAAGTCGTCCTCGAGGCGGTTCACGTCTCTGGAATTTATGCCACACCTGATCTCGTGCCTGAATTGCCTCGGAGGTTGTTTGACATCTTGCAGCTGTTGTGGAACGTCTAGCACTTCTTCTTGTGGCTCTTCGTTGTTGTAGCATTCCAGTGGGAAGGGAGAACGCACATCAGTCTCCCTCTTGGTGTGAATGTGGGTCGCTGCTTCACCAGATGAAGAAGAGTGTCTTGTTAGCAAAGATTTGTTGTGAGGAATAGCCCTTAAGGATGCAATTCGGTCCTCCTCCTGGATTGACATCCACACAAGGAATGGTATGCAATGAACTTTGTCTGATTCTTCCCGTAGAGCTTTTCTTGGTTCAAATAACTCCACTCCATACATCGGCGCGTAATGAGATAGTGATGCAGGAATACAAACATCTTCTTTATCCAGCATGGTCTTCAGGCACTGGTGATATGTTGAAGGGACGACCCGTATGTGCTGGTCTGGTTTCCTTCAAAGTATGTCATTGTGGTAGGCTGTCGTATTATCTTGTATGGGCGGACCTTGGCTGTCCTTAGAGTCTTGAGGGTAATCACATTCGAAGACGCTCCTGTGTCGATGAGGGCCCTCCTGAACTCTGAACCCTTGATGCGTGCAGTAACGTGTAGGGCCCTATTGTGACATTCTTCCGCCATCACGTCGTCTTTTGTAAATGTAATATTATTCACAGATGTCTCTGATGTGATGGAGGCCTCTGGTCGTAAAGGATTCAGGTGCACCTCTAGGGGTATCTGGTTCATTATAACAAACGTCTCCGCCTGATGATTTTTCGAGAGGTGTAAAAGCTCGCATAAAATTTTCACTAGAGAAACTGCTCCCTGATCCACCGGCCTCTGGCTCATGATGATACTATTGACATTAATAGGATCGTTGTGACGATCAGTCCCCAGTGTAGTAATCTCCATGGCAGGACCGTTCACGTCTGACGTCGCTTCCTTGATTAGGTCTATGCAGGTCAGCGCCGCTGCAGTACCTTTCCAGGGTACGTTGAATGCGTTCCTTGCTGTCTCCAAGGGATGTTGTTCTGCCACCGCTGGAGCTTTTCTCTTTCCGCCTTCGCTTACTATACTGACAGAAGGGCTAGTATTATACTGCTTGTTGATGAGGAGCATGTTTCCCCTATTATCTCGTGAATCATCGCTCCGAACGATCCTGGTTCTTTCCAATAATGCTGGGGCAGTAGTGGCTGAACGTTTGGCTGCTTCATGGATCTCTGAGAACGTCTGTAATCCCAAGTTTTCCAGCAGGGCGCGATATATGGGTATCATTCCGTTGATGCATAATTCCACCAACTGTCGTCCTATGACATTTGGTTCATGGCAGTCCAACGCTTGTGTTCTGAACCTCTTGAAAAAATCATTTGGATGTTCGTTGTTCCGTTGGGAGATTCTTCCCAGGTCTGAGAAAGTAACTTGCTCAGACACAAGTACTTCTTGTAAAACGCGCTGACCATCTCACTCTAATTAGATATGCTGTCGGGTGCGATGTTGTTGTACCACGTATAGGCTCTCCCCGTAAGTGATTTGGAGAATTACTTCAGGCGGAGAACGTGATTGTATTCGTGTTCTCCTAAGGATTCTAAAAATCGAGAGACATGTTCACGAGCATTACCGGTACCATAGTAAAGGGTGAATTGAGGGGAGGTGTATCCCCTGGGAAGAGGAATCCGCTGCACGTATTGTGGATATGGAGGCTGGTGTCGATGCGCGTCCATCGGATTTTCTTTGCCACGATTTTGGAGGAGTCTCTCCAGATATTCACGTGTAATAAAGTTGGATGGTCGGATCCTTTCCCTGAGACGCTCCTGGTCCCTTTCTCTTGCGTGGTCAGCAGCATAAGACTCTTCGTTCAGGTAGGCTTGCGTAACTGAGGCACCTGTTCCAGGTGTGCTGAACGTATTTCTTGTTGGCCCTTGGGGCTGTCTTGACTCTTGCGGTAATCGATCGGTTAATGTTTTAAGGAAGGTGAGTACCTCCTTCTGAGTGGTTTCCATGTCTGCCTAAGCTTTAGCGAGGGTTTCTTGTCTCTCCATCAAGTCCACCATGGTGATAGGAGGTTGTCCTCCTTTGGGTCCTCCAGATCCTCGTCTTGAAGGGGGAGTAGCAGTAGTTCTGGTAACGGACGGAGGTGTCATGCTTGAGGAAATGCCTGGATTTTCAGATGCTCTATCTCTTGCAATGGGAGTTGTCACACCTACTGGAATGTCCTCTCCTGCTCCGCTGGTACTGGTGGTACTGATGGTAGAAGACGCAATTCCACGGGACACGTTGGTTGTACTGGCGGGTTGTATAGTGACACCAGTAATTGGGATAGCGCTAGAAGTGTTGTCGGCGCTACCTCCCTCAGGATTGGTTGCTGATCCAGATCTAAGATCCACCCTTCTTGAAAATTGAAATGGTATTGAAGAGATCGACTTCACAACCGATAGATTAACCTCCCACTGTGGTCGCCAATTGTTTGTGGGAGAAAACTACTTCTGCGGGTTTAGGTAATTTTGGGTGTGTGTGGATGAGAAGTGAATTTAAACCTTCAACAAATGTGCTGCACGATGAGCACTTTTGATTCGAGAGATAATATGTGCAATTCTGGCCTAAACCGAAGACACGGCCATTCCAGATTTGTTTCGGTCACAGGTGAAGGATGTGAGGTTGATCTTAGGGAGGGAAGCGAAGAAGTTGTTGAGAGTATGAAGGTGAAGGCTATTTGATGACTTGTTAACAGAAGGTTGAGAAGGCTAGCAAATGTTGCAGGCATGCTCTGGGTGTTGAATACGATGGTATTAACACTTGGTTTTTCTGTGTTGTTGGAAATAGGGAGGAGAACCTATTTATACAAGTCGATAAGCCTTCATCACGTCTCTCGTTGGAAAGTGGAGGAAGTGGAGTTGTGTATTAGTGTCACACGGTTGCTTGCCCACTTCTCCTATCATCGCTAACCGCCCATGTTTCCCTGACACGATCTTGTGATGGCGTGTTGCACGCTGCACGCTGTAAACCGGCATACCAATACCCCAGTTTGTATCCCCCAGTTTGTGACATGATTGATGTCTCGAGTGTTTTTGGAAAACATGTTGCATGTTGTTGTGGCTTGGCAAGTCAGGATCAGGAAGCTTGCTAGCTTGGTGACCTTCGACGGTCGAGATTTTGCATCTTGAGAGGAGGGGCAACCGTTGATCGTTGCACCAGAAACCTTATTAGCGCTCCTTACTAGAATCGTTGTATAATTCTAGTACGGACTCGGATTTTGATGGTCCGCCCCTCCATTCCATACGGAAAAGAATTTCCTATCTCCGAACGAGGGAATATTTAGGTTTTAAGCTCGTTCGGGAGGAGAAAACAGCCCGAAAGCAAAACCCAGGAAGGAAATTGATACTTGTGAAGTATACTATGTAGGTACTGCATTGAGTATATCCAGCACGGTTTGGAAGTTGCGCATATTATATGCATGCGGTGCATTAAATATGCTTAACATACTTGAAGCCTACACAACCTTGATGAAAAGATTGCAAGTTGAAGTGACTCAACTAGCTATGTTCAGGCGTTGTTCGGAGGTCGCATGAGCGGGACCCTCCTTGGCCTGTTATGCCATGGGGAAGTGTGGAGGATGGTGATCACGGTGATATCGTGTTTGCCACCTAACTCCCTTCCTAGGCTATTCATCCAAGCATGCGAACTTGGACGGACGAGATTGATGGAGGAATAACCGTTGGATTAGGGTTTGGAAGGCTTGCGAGCTTCCTCTTTCACCCTTACGGTTTTATGCCTTAGGAGGCGTGCAAGAGAGGGCCGATTGGCCCAGTAGGTAGGAGGGACGCCATTCTACACGTTCATGCCTTCAGGACGTCCATCGGAGCGATCTAGGTCGCCCTTTCTAGCCTGCGATGATGGATGGTCGAGATTAGAATGGACCTTACATGCCACCTTTGGGCATGAATTTCGAGACGCAGAGCCACCATGGGTGCCGGCCGATTGGTACACCGTGAAGGTGGGCCTGCGAGGAGCATGTAGGCGCTATCAGCCGGCAGCTTCAACACTCCTAAGCCTCATGTTCGTTAAATTGAAAGTGGGTGGTCGCGCCTGTTGCGCAAACCCTAATTTTCAAGTTGCGGGCCCGCAACTTCTCCCTAACGAATTTGTAGTTTCCACGACTCTCACGTGGAGGCTGATTGTACTAGGAGAAGGATGGGCCGGCGGTGATCTCATGCATGCATGCCACTCGGTCCCACATGCGATCTACGCCATCCAACCATGCCTGCGAAGTTGGATGGTTGTGATCGATTTGAACCTTTCAAGCCTTGTTTGGGTGGCTGTATGTCGCACCCTGGCTTGTATATGAGAAATCCGTTCGTGTAGGTGGGAAGGTAGACCGGAGGTGAGCATGTGCGTGCGTGCTACTCGGTCTCGCGCGTGATCTAGGCCGTCCAACCATGCCTGCGAAGTTGGACGGATGAGATCTATTTTGAGTTTGTTTTCAGCAGGTGAGACTAGCATGGGTAGTCTTGCATGCGTTCAACGGGGATAATATAACTCGCCATAAGGTAGCCTACGGGTATTTGGATGTCGAACACAAGGCTTTAATTAAAGTATTAATAGTAATGTTGTATACCTACAGAAAACCGGGATGGTTGCTACATGCTCCGTCGGGATGGTTGCTACATGCTCCGTTCTGGGTATATTAAATTCACAGGATGGTTGCACATGCTTTGGTGAATTAATAAAGTAAGAAGTATTCGTCACTTGAATGGTTTTATCCTTTGCAGGATGTCAGCCTATTAAATTAGCTTCATCCTTTGCAGGGTGGCAGCATATTAAATTTGGTTTTACAATTTTAGCCCTAAACTAAAATCCACCATCAACAAGTAGTCCTTCATCTTGTATGATGATTGCCATGGAGTTCTTGAGCTCAACTATGCTTTCTATCCTAGTCCGAGACCTTAGCTATAGTAGACTAGAAATCAAGACTTATAGTTTTGATCACTAACATTAACAAACATGCTTGAGATAACAACACATGCGAGTTCGACCGAGCAATGCTCTAGCAATCTCCCCCTTTGTCAATTTTAGTGACAAAACTATCAATACATATGGAATACAAAAAATATATAAATAAATTTTGTAGCTCCTATCCCACATGTTTAATCTTCAACATTACTCGAAATCTTCGTCACTTCCAAGTTCTCCAATGATCCCAAAGGTTGTAAGTTTAGCATCATCGTTGTTGATAAACCATAGCTATAACAACGAGAAAACAAGAATTCGCAATTATTGTTATAAGTGTCATAGTATCATTACACAACTTCAAAGTCCAATTGCATCACAACTTTAACAACAATACTATGGTGATACTTCACTCCCCCTTAGTCAATACTCCATCTCACATGGAAACCACTCCCCCTTACATAATGATCCGAAAACCATATGTATTTATAGTATGAACTACATATTAATTCTCCCCTTTTTAGTCAATAAAATTGGCAAAGGTACAAGAATGGATCCTAATGAAATTTCCAAACGTGACATTTCATGACCAAGAGTAAGTGTATCTTATTTAGATGCAATCATAAAGCCTAAGCTAAGTGCATTCATCAAGGAGTCTATAGAGATACAATATAACCCCTATAATATTCCACAGCCGCACTCCCCACAAAGATTTGGCAATTAAGCACAAGTTCAATTAAGAACTCTCCCCCATAATATGTCATTCCCGAAGGAACAACAAGAGCGACCTTAATTTCAAAAGAAAAGAAGGATTTCTTTGGACATAACAAATCACATACAAGTATGAATTTGAATCCAAAAATATTCAATTAAATTAACCGTAAGAGAACCGATGATTAATTTAACTAAATATGCTCAACACAAGTAAACTTATGTAGACTTAAAAATGCTCAATTAGGTTAATCACAAGAGAACCCATAATTAATCTAATCAGAATACACAACTAAACTAATCACAAAATTAATCAATTTAATAGTTCATACTAGACATAAGAAAACTTATGGAATCATAACTAAATAACCAAACAAGATGATTAATTTAGTTCAATATGCTCGACATAAAGTACCTTACGGAACAACAACAAGGCTAATCATAAAAATAATCAACTTTGGTTGTTTAGTGCTCAACATAAGACACATTACGCAGCCTCACAGTAATACAAAAAATATGGATAAGGGAAGATCAATTACTGCGGAATACACAAGGATTCATTCTATTTTCCATCACCATTTGCACAATGACGTATAATAGACATAATCCTTAAAAACAAAAGATTTTAACCTATCTTCCATCAAAAATATGACATATAATAGGCTTAACTTTTGTATTTTTCAAAAGTCAATACATTCTTTTATCAATATATGCATATCAACTCATGAACGACTTTACTTTTGACAAGGTATGGGACAATCAAGTTCACGGATGCAAACACACATATCCCATAATAATATTGCAATATATGAAACCATAAAGATTAATACTGCAAAAATCATCTTCCAAACAATTTTAGAATTTCAACAAATAAACCTAAAAACATGAAGATGAAAACGTTGGACACAACTATATGTAATCACAATAATGGCTATTCCAAACTCTAGTTATTCTTCTAAAAAAAGATAAGAAAAATAGAAGATTTACTAGGTAAACAAACTACTCAACATCCTCATCATCGGAGACACTCCAAGATGCTTGAATCATGTTTAAATCTTCTTTGAGCTCGAGAAACTTAGTTGCAACCAAAGACAATTGTTCTTGAACACACTTCACCCTTGAATTCATCTTACACACTCCCTTGTGAATTTTTTGAAGAAGACTCAAGGTGGTAGGGTCACAATCATTAAGTGACGCATATCTTTGTCTTTTGCATACATTCTCCCTTATGCGTCTGAAGGTACACATGCGAGCCGGTTTGGGAACCCCGAGAGAGTTTCCAATTGAATTAATACCACGATCATGGAAAATTTGTCCAATCAAGCAAGGATAACCTAACATCTTGATGGGTGAAGTCATCGAAGTCATTTGATAAATGATAAAACCACAAATATCGAGACTTTGAACATCTGAATCAAGGAAATAGATTAATTCCTCAAACTCATGACTCCACCAAGAATTCTCAATTGTGGAGGGACAAAGATTTGGGATACCAAGTTTTCCAAATGCCATCAGCGGGATACTAAGATCATTAGTAGGAAATTTTCCCTGATTCCAAGCTACCATCTTACCACTAAGCCTAAGAGATATTTCATCAAATGATGGATGTTCATCAATTGGTCTTGGAAGACGCACGTTTCCCAATGGAATGTTGGTAATCCTTGATATTAATTCTCTATCAACAAGAAATCTTTCTCTATTTACCATGGATTTGAATTCCATCTTATTAAGATCAACATCATGAATGTTGGCATAGAAAATTCTTGTGAGAGAATCAAATCCTTGACCATGACCATCAAAGATATTTCCAAGATTGAATTTTTTGAAGCAAGCTAAATCCTCTTCATGCCCACTAGATAGCTCCAATTTCTTTTCTAGAATAAAACCTTTAGATGAAATCTTTTCAAAAATTCTAGCACAAGAATCATCCACAAACCTAAATACTAAGAGAATTTTGGTCACAAGGAAAATCCATGCTAGAGGTATTTGAGCTTTTGGAACTCCTTTTTGATCCCTTAAAATTCATCATGGGATCTAAGAAATTAAAGGGAACATGAGGAATTTACTTACTTGGAGTGAATCTTGAACACCCTTTCTTTCAATTTCTCCAAGGAAGCCTTTAATGGAGGAATCACACAAAACCCTAGAGGTTCACGTACGCGGACGGGTGATGAAGAAGAAGAGGGTGCACAAACTTCTTCTTTATAAGACTAATAATGGGTTTGGACCCGTTTGTGAACCGCGACCCACAAAGAACAAGTGGGGTTTTCTTAGATGTTTGCACACCTTGTGAGAGACGAGGTATGCATTAGAAAGCTTTATTTGATATTCTAAAAAAGAATAACAAAACTGTACACGATTCAAACTATCTCTTGCCCCATTTCAAGATATGTACAAATGGGGTGATGCCGAGCTTGTTACCAAGAGGAAAAACATGCATAGGAAGTCTCATGCAACATTTCTGGTTGATATGTGTGAACAATCCCCATGGTAAAATAGAAATAATGATGATAGTCAGGGCAGATAGAGCTTTCTCTCCTTTGTTTAATCTGATTAGAGGGAAAATTCTTCCAATTCCTGGGTTGTACAATATTATTTGATTCAACATGTACATAACCCTTTACGGAATGATTCTTAGACTTAAGTTTTTTTAATAATTTAAAAACGCCTTCGAATGCTCTGAATAGATCTTTATCAATTGATCCATTATGATAGTATTCCTCATAAAGATCAAGAGTTAATCTAGTGAGGATCCATATCCTTGAGCGCGATGAACGTTTCCTCAATCTTTGACCATAATATTCTTTGAGCAATCTTTAAGGAATTCTGGCGTGCGTTATAGATGCCAAGAGAAAGTTTTCCAAAGAAATTTCCCATGGGACAATTTTTTAAGGAATGAACAAACACAAACTTATTAGGTTTAGAGTGTTTGCCTGCTCTGATACCAATTAAAAAAGCGGGGGTCTAACAACCACACCCAATATTTCGATTAGAAATCTGTATGGACAAACTCCAATATACTTTCTAGAGAATCAACTAGACAGTCAGACTCAATCTAGATAAAAGTACATCAAAGAGTTTATATCTCTATCTCTCGATTTAAATCTTACTCAAGCAAACTGCGAGTCTCAATTTAAATACAAGAGAGATAAACTTGTATGGTACCAAAGACCAATATCCAAGTGTCGATCAATTTAAATCAACAACCAAAAGGTCGGATATTCTAATTGATTGAACAACGCACAAGCTGTATTATTTCAATTATATAACAAATATAATGCGGAAAAAAAAAAAAAACAGACACCAGAATTTTGTTAACGAGGAAACCGAAAATGCAGAAAAACCCCGGGACCTAGTCCAGATTAAACATACACTGTATTAAGCCGCTACAGACACTAGCCTACTCCAAACTAACTTCGGTTTGGACTGTAGTTGAACCCCAATCAACCTCACATTGATCCAAGGTAAAGTTATGCTCCTTCATATCTGATCTCAGCAGGATACTACGTACTTAATTCCCTTAGATAATCTCACCCACAACTAAGAGTTGCTACGACCAAAAGTCGAAGACTTTAATAAACAAATATGTATTACACATAAAAGTCTACGGTAATAGATAAATCCGTCTCCCACGAATATACCTGCGAGTTTTGTTCCATCTTTTGATAAATCAAGGCGAACAAGAACCAATTGATAAAACCAGACTTATATTCCCGAAGAACATCTCAGCTTTATCAATCACCTCACAATAAACTTAATCGACGCAGCGAAGAAGATTGTTGAGGAATCACAAACGATGAGACGAAGTGTTTGTGACTACTTTTATATCTTGCCTATCGGAGATAGGAATCTCAAGCCAATTATTAAAATTATACTAGTACGATAGAAACAATAAGATCATATCACACAATTACAAGAAAAGTATTATCGGTCTGGCTTCACAATCCCAATGAAGTCTTTAAGTCGTTAACCTGGTTTAGAAGAAGAAACCAAAGGTTAAAGGAGAATCGATTCTAGCTTTGCACAAATAGTATCACAAAGAATGTGTGGGGATTAGGTTTCCCAGTTGCTATAGTTCTCCCTTATATAGTCGTTCAAATCAGGGATTGCAATCAATGTTAGCTTGGTAACAAACCATTCAATATTCACCGTTAGATGAAAACCTGATTAAATTTAAGTTAATATTTATCAACCGTTATATCGAAAACATAGCTTGTTATACACACATGAAATGAAAGTTTCTAGGTTTGTGTAACCGTACCCAAACTTGTACATTAGTTGGTTCAACAATAGTTAACCAAGTGGTTATCCATATGATAACTTTCATATCAACCATATTCTTCTTCACCATAACTAGTTCACATGACTCAAATGAACTAGTTAGAGAGTTGTCCAATTGCAAGGAAATATCATGTACTACACAAGACACAATTGAAGCAAAAATGATTTGATCCACTCGAATTGTCTCATGAAATATATAGCCACTATTTGCAATAGCATTCCTTAGTTTATAAAAATAAGTTCAAAAACATCATTTTTAGACATAACCTACTCAAGTTCACGGACTGGGTTTGCAGACTTAAGTTCCCGGATAGAGTTCATAAACTCCATGAGAAATTCTCGGGTCGAGAACTTTTGCCAGTTCGTGGACTGGGTTCGCGGACTTATCTCGTGCACTTCTCCAGTTTTCTTGATCAACAAAGTTCGCAAACTACGGTTCAAGGAATAAGGACTTATACATATATGTGTTTACACAACAATGCTTATATCCTCCAATGGTTATATAGTCTAAACTCTCATTTTAATCATTGAAACATTCTCATATGACCTTATATAGTTGTTATTCACAAACCATCTTTCGTCAGAGCAATTTTCAAAGTGACTAAAACTTAACATGACTTTCGTCACTAGGTAAGATGACCTTGGATAAAGCGGAAGCTATACCAACACATATTTCGAGAAATAGATAGGCGAGGTAAAGTCGGCTCGAAATATCAAATGTGTATAATCTAAGTCTATATAGCGAAACAACTTTTGTTTCAAGATAGGACATAAATAGACTTTTGAGTGATAGATAAGTTCAAGTCTCCACATACCTTTTATTTGATGAAGATCCACAAGTTTCTTGAGTAGTCCTTCATCTTGTATGATGATTTCCATGGAGTTCTTGAGCTCAACTACACTTTCTATCATAGTCCGAGACCTTATCTATAGTAGACTAGAAATCAAGACTTATAGTTTTGATCACTAACATTGACAAACATGCTTGAGATAGCAACACATGTGAGTTTGACCGAGCAATGCTCTAACATGGTTGTTGTACCCACACTTTTTCAATTGGTATCAAAGCAGGTAAACACAATAAGACCTCATAAGTCTGTGTTTGTAGCAATCTGACTCTATGGAAAAAAATGTTATCTCTATAAACGTATTGCCAGTCTTCGATGGCTCAAATTACATATGGTGAAAAAAATATGTGTGTGCCTTTCTCTAAGCGCATGATTTTTGATAAACACATAAGTGCTACATTTTATACCCAAATTTATATTAGCTAGGACTTGATATTTTGGCTAATAATACTATTTTAGTGCTTTTGTAGAAAGTACAAGCAATTCTGATCACTCGGAAGATAAATGTTGAAATGTGAAGCTAAAATATCGGTTGCGACAAAAAACCTCCTTGGCAGTTCACAACACCTGGGAAGAAGCTTAATTTATCATGGCTAGCAAAGTTAGGAGCACTGCATGATTTATTCACGGCCAGAGAGAATCCAAGGAAACAAAGGTTCTCTTTGTTCATTAGAATGCCTACCGTGCACCTAAGGAGTATCACTGTATAACCCATTTGAATGACACATGGTCTAGTTGAGTATATACTACCTGGTAGTATAGTGAGGATATTAATCCTTATCTCACATTTCCATCAGAAGGTTTCAATCAAAATTAAAATGACGTATTCTTCATGTTCTTCCACCAACACAAGGAAACACCAGGTTGAATGATATTTATACATATCGATTCTCGGTATCTAAGAAGAGTGGTGTTGGCTAAGTCTTGACCGAATGCTGGAAGTCGGTTAGAAAGATTTGGTTGGGGTCGAGTTCGGTGATGATGGATAAAGATAGTTGGTGGAGGTAATGGAGACAGTTGTGGTTACAAATTACGATGTTCATATTTTCAAGTGGCTATTCTCGCTGTGAACTAATGCTCTCGAATATTGCGAAGTTGGTTGTTTTGGAGCTTGGAAGTACGCTGGTTTTTGTACATCGACTGCGCTGGGAATTCAAAGTGAACGGACAGAATGGGAAGTTCATAAGATTGTGCAGGCATCAATGATCGATAGAGTTGGAATGAAGTTGCTCAAGGAGTAGAGAACTGGTTTTGTAGTTACATTGGTTTGATTCGTGCAGTCGATGAAGGAGCTACTGGCATGTACTGAAATAAAAATGGTCTGAGATGGGATGTATATGCGAAGGAATTTGGAGATGAGGTAAATCAACTGTCAAAACTGGAAATGAATTTGAGCTTCTACCGTGGTTAAATATGATGATATATAGCCGAGATTTAGGGGTGCAGTGACCGGGAGAGTAAGAAGACAAGAGTTTGATGCTGTGCATAGAATTTGAATAGTGATGCAGCTGTTATGGGTAGGTTATGCCCATGAAGGGAACTGCTCAATGGTCCGGAGATAGAAGTTGGTGTTGTAGAAGAGGAACCAGTGCCGCTGCCGTTTGTTGCGTGGCTATGATTCATGAGGGTTAGTGGCCTTAATTGGGTATTCGTCAGTTGATTGGGCCCGTTTAGCATCTGGCTAGGTTTCTTCGCAACAGACTTATATCAACAAAGAAGGAAAAAAAGTGAGGAGAGTTCCGACAACTAGAAGTTGCGGCTACAGACAAGAGGATGAGTAGGATTTGAAGTTTTTCCTCCCATCTTGGTTTGTGTTTGTGATTAACAAGTTTTCTTTCAATTTATTTATGACTTTTGAGAAAGCCATGGCTTGCTAGTTTTATCGTAGCTAGGGTATATGTTGAAACCATATGGAGTATTAGGCTATTTTTGAATTGAATCGAATAAAATTTAGCAATAGACTATTATGATTTGAATGGATTAATTTCTTGATATTTTTTATCGATTTATCAAAGTATGAGTTGTTGCTTCACCGGTTTCGTATAACCTTTGTGCATAATTGTTAGGATCGAAAATATATTTGTCTACTTATTTGATATTTCCATGCTTGGGTTAAATCCTTTGATGGGGTATGCTTAGAATAGCCAGGTATTATTTATGAATCCATTTTTAGTTTCGCATAACTTTCTCGCTAACGCAATTTGATGGTTCATGCTTTGGTTTAATCTTTTGATATGCCATGCTTAGGGTGTCCCAGTGATATTTGTGACTCTAATACATATAATAGGTGATGTCGATAGAATGAACGATAAACAAATATTCATGAATTATGTTTCATTTAAGTAATTGGATAGAAATAGTGGTGGATACTACAAACCCTGGTTACCAACTTTTTCATTGGATTCATTTTATTAGTTTAATTTATTTTCTTTGTTTTTATAATTCTTAAAATCCAAAAATATCATTCTTGGTTAATTTATTAGATATTGATCACTGTATTTCCACCGCTCCCTATGGGTTTGACCCGTACTTGCCTTTGTCTACTAGTTAGACACCATGCGATTGTGGTTTATTATATATAGGCAATCCCAAAAGCCTATCAATTCTTGGCGCCGCTGCCGGGGAGCTGTTGCGGAATATTGTAATTGGCATTTTTGATTTTGTAAATAGTTAGGTTTTTATTTTATTTATTTTTATATTTGTACAATATTATTTTATTTTATTTCCTTTTGACTTGTATTGTGTGTCAGAATTTTATTGCAGGTACCTTTTTGAGAACGATGAATGCTTTGCGCGAAACGTCGTCTATGACGCTTGGTGAATACATGTATGGGTCACGGTATAAGGAATTTCTTGCTTAAAATCGTCTCAGGTATGGAACTTGGAATCCACGTAATTTCGATATGGGTGGTTATTCAAATGAGTATCAACCCCAATGCCATGAGGGTGAAAATGAAGTTGACACTAGAAGTGATTTTAGGAATTATGATACCGATATAATATCTGAATCTATTGTATCTTACCCAACTCATGATCATTTGACTGATTATATGTCTATTCAAAAGGACGAGAGTTGTGTTAGAGACGCCATTTATTCAGATAATGATGATTTAGAAGAACATATTTATACAGAAGATACTATTGTTGAGTCTGATGACTTAGAGACAGTAGACGTGCATAATGAGATATTTTCTAATCATCTGAATAACGAGATTCCTATAAGTCACTTAGTTGCAGATAATAATGAGGCGATTATTCATGATATTGTTGTTCCTTTGAGCTCATGTTTTGCTGACCCATCTTGTGATTTTCTGATTGTTGATGTCGATGTGGAGGCAATTGGTACTGGTCAGGTAACTACTGATTTTGAACCAATCTAAGTCTGTTTAGCCCACTTTGCATATTCCTATGATCCTATGCTTATTGACATTGTCAATGCATTGCGGTCTCCAATGTGTAATCAAGGTAACTCAACTATGGAAGTTATTTCCACGGACTTAGAACCAGATTTAAGAGTTACTGATTTTCATAAACTTGAACCATTAGATACAGGTTTAAACAATTGTGTTGAATAATCAGGTACCTTTTTACGTTGTCAATGCATTTATTCCTATTCTAGTGAAGATAATGTGTCGACTGAACGTATTTCAGCTGATTTAGAACCTGATTTAAAGCGTTTTTCCAAAATAGGAACTAATATGTTTGTTTTACATGAGAGTGATATGCTTATCTTGACTAAGGATTGCTTTCTATTGAGAATGGATTTACACGTTTGTTTTGAGGTTTATAGTGTTTGCAGGTTCACTTTTGCAGCTGACCTGATTTGTTGGATTGATCCCCAACTTTTCAGACTTTATATATATGCTTTACAAGATACTTTGGTGTATTATCACCTTGTTTGAGATTCTTTGCTAGCACAAGCAGGGAAACAAATATCTTTCGCTTCATGGGAGTCAACCCATCAGATTTGTTCCCTTCACTCTATCTTTTATTTTTATCTGTTTAGTATTTTAGAATTCCCACCTTAATTTCTACGTTGGATAACTAAATTACATTGATGACAATGTAATTTTTAAGTATGGGGGAGTGGCACTGTCGTTAGGAATTTTGATAAAAAAAAATTGAATATTATGACCAGCTGTGTAGCGGGTCTAAATAAAAAAAAATGATCAGCTGTGTAGCGGGTCATAAATTTTTTTTATTATCATTTTTATTTTTAGGGTTATGACCAGCTGTGTAGCGGGTCTTGTGTATGGTACTTGTCATGACCAGCTGTGTAGCGGGTCTTTTGTAGGGTATCTTCTATGACCAGCTGTGTAGCGGGTCTTTTGTAGGGTATCTTCTATGACCAGCTGTGTAGCGGGTCTTGTGTATGGTATTTGTCATGACCAGCAGTGTAGCGGGTCAATTCTTTGTTTTGCTCGAGGACTAGCAAAATATAAGTGTGGGGGTGTTGATAAGCACGTAAGTGCTGCATTTTATACCTATATTTATATTAGCTAGGACTTGATATTTTGGCTAATAATACTATTTTAGTGCTTTTGTAGAAAATACAAGCAATTTTGATCACTCGGAAGATAAATGGAGAAATGTGAAGCTAAAATATCGGTTACCACAAAAAACCTCCTTGGCAGTTCACGACACCTGGGACGGAGCTTAATTTATCATGGCTAGCAAAGTTAGGTGCACTGCATGATTTATTCACGGCTAGAGAGAATCCAAGGAAACAAAGGTTCTCTTTGTTTATTGGAATGCCTACCGTGCACCTAAGGAGTACCACTGTTTAACCCATTTGAATGACACATGGTCAAGTGGAGTATATACTACCTGGTAGTACAGTGGGGATATTAATCCTTATCTCACATTTCCATCAGAAGGTTTCAGTCAAAATTGAAATGACGTATTCTTCATGTTCTTCCACCAACACAAGGCAGCACCAGGTTGAATGATATTTATACATATCGCAATTGCACGGTGTCTAACTTGTAGACAGAGGTAAGTACGGGTCGAACCCACAAGGAGCGGTGAAAATATCAATAACCAGTATTCCTAATTAATATCAAGAATAAAATAATCAAATTCAATATTTTCAGAAATTTGTGGAATTAAAGAAAAATAATAGAACGTAACCAATGATTATGGAGGTGTTAGGGTTCCGGGAATCCATTGTCGGTAAATTATTGCATTCAATCACAAAGAGTATTGACACAGAAGATATTTCGTTTAAAATTTCGAAAATAATTATCAAAAGATTGTTTGCTCTCACCTAAAAGTAGAACTCTTAAGTACTAGATATACATGGAATAACTAGTCAAAAATTCATAATTCGATTATTACTAAGGTTCAATGAATTCTTCTACTAATCTAACGATGGACTATACATGGCATAGAACATGAAAAATCTAGCTAGAAGGTAAATCATTGATAGAGAAACAAAACACATTTATTAAGCTCGTATTATAAAAAAACCTTGTTTCAAAAACACAAATAAATCAACCTACAACTTCATCCTTTCACCCTAACATGAAAAACTAGCAAGCCATAGCATTAGCAAGTGAAGACGATAAACAACAAACCATATTCTTCTTTCGGCTATGTCCAGTTGCGGATCCGTCTCCTCCAAAGAATCCCAGTCCGGCCACTCTTGAGTTTCTGTTCGTGCATGAATATATACCCTTGCGAATCCTAAAATCACAACACTTGAGACCTAGCAGCTGACCAGGCCCAGTCCAACAAACAACTACCGGTATCCACTTACAGACCCATCTCCACTTTCTAAATCAAACCTCATAATCAACCTCTGTCCATCCGTTGCCTAACCACCGGCAGCAATCATCTAGCTCACTTCTAGTCTCCCTCTTCTCAAACTCTCTTCGTTTACAGCCATGCAATGGAAGCAACACTAATAACAACACCCCCATTTCGATTCTCGGCAAAACAAATTCAATCATCACCCATTTCATCCATCCTATTCTTCTTTTCCCATGTAACTGCACATAATCCATCTATGCCTTGAATTACTTCAGCCACTTCAAGATTTTTCGCAATTTCGTACCTCCATTACTCCATGGACGATGTCTTATCGCACCTTTAGCTGATCTTCGGGATGCGACTGCCAGCAACTATCCATTAACCAAGCCTTTTTCTCCACTGCTTTCACCGACTGCTCATAGCTTAGCCAATACATCCCTCTCAGCAACACTCACAGGAACGCCATCACATCTTTAGAGCATTATCTCGAAGTCTCCATCTCTAGATTCAAAATCTCTTCTCAACATCCACCCTTCGTCACCAGTTCCAATAACATAAAAACAACACCACTGCAGTAGTTTTGATCTCCATAGATAACCATTTCGAACAGAACCCATAATACCCTAAGATCCATATATGTTGTTGCTATAGAGCCTTCGAACAATCTCATATCTTGGTCTCTGACCATCAGAAGCATCACCAGCTCCTTGGTCTCTGTCCAGCCAGCCACTGCACGGAGAGCCAATTGAACCAACCAAATACATTGTCACTTCATTGTTGCAACCTCAGAACCAACTCCACGCAAACTAGACAACAAATTAAGTCAGCTCTCCATCTAAACAGGTCCATCTCCATTCAAGTATCGGCAGTTCGATGCCATCTCCATTCTCACTACTGCCACCTTCTCATTGCTATTACATTGCTTCTCAGTTGAGGGATTTCATTCGGAGCAATATGTAAGAACTAATGTTTCCGGTAATGCCATCTGCTTTGTAGATGCATTTTACTACAAACTACATCCAAAGGATAGAAATGTACTACTCTTCCCAAACGAAAGTAAACGCTCAACCATGAACACAAGATATACGTGGTTCGGTATGATTACCTACGTCCACGGGGGTGAAAGGATGAATCTTATTACTTTGCGGTGTTACAATGGTGTTTCTCTTAGTGGGATTTCCTTACAAGATGCACTTACTTCTCATTCACTTCTCTCTAATGCTAACTCGGGTTTCTCTCTCTTTCTCTCCCCAAAGATTACAACCTGCCTCTTCTTGAATTCGAGTCGCTCTATTTATAGAAGAGGTTACATACAACTAAGTTAGGGTGTTGGTCACATTACATCTAGTTGATGTTCTGTTGTTGGGCCGACTTCTGCTGTCTCGTGTGGCCGATGTGACTTCATCCCTCGCCTGTCTCTTATCCAAGCCGACCTCGTCTGGTGTTCCGATGGCCCGATGTCGCTTGTCTTGGTTGCCGCCCTTACGATTGGCCGATGCATCTCCTACTTTCTTACCCTTTTGACCATATCACCTCGTTTGACCCGCCCTGTCTTGTCTTCAGCTTTATCAGAAGTCCAGATCAAGTCTTGTCCGATGTCTGCACGCCCGATCCACGTGGCTCCTTAAATCTCGCGCCCCCTAATCTTCCTTCTATGCTTCGCGTTTCTTCGTATATGAGTGTATCAGGCCTAGGATATCGCCACCTAGATCTGTGTATAATTTACACCTACATTTATGCCCCTTCTTCCGCTCGTGTGGGAGACACGAGTAGGAGAACCTCGTTCTAACTGCCCACGTCTTTGGTCATGCCGCGAATTCCGCCATGCAGCGCCCCACTAACTTCACTTTATGACTGGTAACCGTCGACGTCGGTTATGGTTCCTCTCCTTTAAATAGCCCGCATCTTTCTTCCTTCTTCTTCTCTGTCATTTTCTTTTACTATCCCGTAACTGTAGCTTTTCTCCCCGGATTCCTTCACTGCTTTGCGCTTCTGAAAAACCCTAACTTTCTTGATTTTTCTTCCTTCAATTCCCCCTCACTAATCGTCACCGTAGCTGTTAGTCGCCTTGTCTTTCTCTATCGAATACCAAGCTCTGCACTATCTCTGTTAATGGCTTCTTCTCCTTCCATGGCTGAGAAAAGGTCCGTTGATGACGTTTTTTCTGAGTTCGACGACCCTTCGCTTGTTTCTTTGTTTTTGCTTGAGAGCCCCTCTAGGCATGATGATCGCGCGATGAGATCTATTTTTGCTGATATCTCTTCTTCTATTTCGTGCAGGTCCGAGAAAAGGGTGGTGAAAGATCTCTCTGATGAGGAATTTATCGAGCAACTGAAGGAGAAGTATGATCTCCAAAATTACGAGGTGACCCTTCTCTCGGGCCGAAATGGTATATTGAAGAAGGCGGACATGAAGAAATACGAGCAATCGGCCGATTGTGTGGTTATCACCCTGGGTCAACTAGAGCTAGGTCTCCGTCTTCCCTTATACAACCCTGATAGCCCATTTTATTACGAAGTTTTGTCCCAGATTCGGCCTTCTCGTGCTTTAGCTCAATGGACTGGCAATACTTTCCGAATTATGAACGAGTGGAGGGATCGCCGCGATGGTCATGGTTCTACTTCCGAGTGGTCGACCTACAAGCCCGAGGACGCTCCTGAGTATACCGTTTCCAATTTCCTTGTCAACTATCGAGCTGGTACTTCGACCCTGGGCGATCTTGCTGGGTTTGCTGCAAGTCCTCATCGTGTTAAAACTATGCCCGAGGGTGTCGAAAGAATGATGCTGGATGCCGATCCTGTCGGCCATGGTTCCAACAGGCGAGCCCGACATTCTAATGATCCGACCTATCCCCGAGTTCCGCTTCTTGTCCGAGGTCCTATCCTTCATGGTGACTTCCCGTCGCCTACTTTTCCCGCTGAGCCCTATTCTTTCTGGGTGGTTAATGATGACAAGGCCGATAAGGTACGCGCTTTTCTTGATTTCTATCTTGTTAGCTTCGGGCGTCAGTTAGTCACTTGTTGTTGTTTGCAAATCTCAGGTCAGTTCCACAAAGACTCTCGGGTCTAGGAAAAGAGGTGCTAGCACAAGGGTTGAGGAAGACCAGGGGAAGGTAACAAACATAATGATTCCCTTATAAGTACATGTACTTGCCCTTGTTTTTTGCCTTCACATGTTCTGACGAGACACTTGTGCAGAAACACCCGAGGTGCGATGATGATGACGTTGACGATGTCGACCCTACTCCGCTTAGGCGTAATCCTGGCAGAGGTAAAGATATTGCTAAGCCACCGCCGAAAACGAGCCCCCTCATTGATCTTTCCGATGAGGATGAGTTGTTTGGAGAGACTGTGCCGGGTGAAAAAGCCGGTGAACAAGGTGTGGGCGACCAGCAAGAGCCCTCGGAGACGCCCGCTATAGAGAAGGTTGTTACTAATGTTCCGGTAGAGCTTCCCTGTGTGCCCCGGTTTACTAAGGGATCGTCTTCTAGCGCCGAGACCTGCTTCACTTTTTCTGTCCCGATCATGAATTCCTTGGGTGCGCTTACTTCCTCCGACTTTGGGAAGTATACTGATGAAGACATGTTGAATGATGTACCCTGTTATAGCGACATCGCCTTGACACTTGACACTGTGGTGAGCGACTCGATTCTGTATAGTAATGCCCCACTTATGATTTCTGTCCTTAGTGTCGCTTATGATGCAAATTCGTTTGTTTGTGTTAGATCATGAACCGTGTACGCTTGGATGCCACCAATCGCCTTCGAGATAAACAGTTGATAGAGTCTCTCCAACTTGAACTTCAGAATGAGAAGGGTCGCGCGAACGAGCTGGAGATAAAACTTGCCGATGCTCAAGGTATATGACTCTTATTGACTTGTGTTGATTGAGTTTATCATGCCAGTATCCTGAGTCGGGTATCCTTCTTCTTAGCCGAGGTATCTAGTATAAGTATAGACGCTACTTCGGAGTTTAAGATTTTGAAGAGAAAATGGGATATTGAGAAAGACCTTGTGGAAAATCTTCGTCAACGAATGGCAAACAAAGACGACAAAATAGACCGTCAAACTGAGGAGATTGCAGGTCTTGAGGACGAGTTAGAACGACATCGCCGGTTTGATTAGGATCCTTTCGAGATGGACAATTTACGGGCTCATTTGGGATCTTCTCAGCGTCTTGTTGCCGAAAAAACTGCTTTAGCCACGAGTTTGGAGCAAAGGGTAAACGCTCTTCAATTGCAGAATCGAGATCTTCACGAGGATCGCCGGCGAATATTGAGAGATAAGGATGTGGTGGAGCGAGCTAACAGCGATTTACTGGGCCGAGTGCGTGAATTTGATAAAGTTATGGGCGATTTAGAGTGGAGTAGATCGCAGCTTGCGGTTCTCCAAGCGTCGCGTAATCGGTTAATGAACGATTGGGCCGAGCATAAGAAGTATTGCCCTAGTAACGAGTTCAACGAGCAACATTATAACGAATTAACCATGAAGTTGTCTAGGACCGAGGATGAGTTGTCCAAGTCGGTAGAGTCGCTTGATCGGTGTTACCCGCCTGTCAGGTCTCTTAGCCGATGTGTTGAGGCCATTTTTTAGATCCAGATCGCGCTTTATTCTTGCAAAAATGTTAAGTTATATCCGATGAATAACATCCTATATTTGTGGTTTTGTAGCCGCGCAAAAACGTTCGCAGGAGCTTGATCTGGAGGTTCGCCGATTGAAACAGGCCGATGTCGATTTGGGCTTCAAGTTAGCTGAGGCTGAGGAAAACGCTTCCCAGATTACCCAACAACTCGAGGAAGAACGGGTCACCCATGTGGAGGAGTTAGATCAGAAAGTTCAAGCTGGCATTATGGACTGGGTGGAGAAGAAGCGGCTCGAGGTCGCGCATAGGAAGGCCGGTGCGGCTCCTCCCAAGGTTTAAACTTTCTTTTTGTGGTGCTGCGTCACTATGTTGCCCCTTCCATCGGGTTGTAAATCGCTCTAAACACTTCTCCCCTTTTTAATTTCTGCTACCTTTCTTGTTTGTTTTAATGGGGGTGCTGCGTCACCGATATTGTTTGTTTCATTTCCGCTAAACTTTTCATTTCGTATGTCCGCGCGATGCTTTTCGTACTTTGTTATCAGACGCTTGGTGTTATTGATTTAGCTTTTGTTTCTTATGTTATTCTGGCGATTTTTGCTTGATGTACCATGCGATCGATGTGGTTTTCGTTTTGAATGTTGCTCCTCTGGGTGTTGGTTGTTGCACGACACTATCGATTTGTTTCTTGTTCCGCATGTTTCCCCGACCGTTTGTTGATTAACGCCCGACGTTGTTTGTTTCGCTTTTGTTCCTGGTGTTATGCCCTGCAATTGTTGCTTTTATATGTTAGAACTCTAACCATTTCTGTCGAACACACCCAACAAGGAGGGTCATCGGGCCCTATGCCATGTCCTGATCGGGGTATCTCATCACTATCTCTTTGGATTCAGTGGAAGGGTACCAGTCATCCTAGTTCTAGGTCCGATGGTCCCGAGTGGTTATCGATCAACCGATCTCGGGCAAGTGGACACGCCCACTTGCGATGGTGGTGACCTTTAAGATGTAAGTAGGCCACCTAGCTGAGTAGACCTCGCGTCTAAACAACCTTTGGAACTGGTTTCCAACCACCAGAACCCTTAGGCTACCTCGGCACTTGCACACTGCCACTGCCCCGAGTTCGAATAGCCAGGCGACTGTAAGGCACCTCGGCACTTCCACACTGGCGTTGCCCCGAGTACGAATTCCCATTCGAGTGTAAGTCACCTCGGCACTTCCACACTGGCTTTGCCCCGAGTACGAATGACCATTCGAGTGTAAGTCACCTCGACACTTCCACACTGGCATTGCCCCGAGTACGAATGACCATTAGACGCTTGTGCCCTATCCCATACCCCTCACGATTTCACAGAGATAGAAGACACGTTTGCTTACCGTTTTTTTTTCGCATTGCCCGTCAAGGATGATAGAGTTTCAGGAATCGGATGTTCCATGGTTTGAGCTCTCTGGTTCCGTCGAGTCGCAGTAGTCGATACGATCCCTCTCCCGCCTTAGATTCAATTATATATGGCCCGCCCCATTTTGGTGCTAGTTTTCCGCCCTTTTTGTCGCGCTCCCATTCAGCTAGAAATTTCAATACCTGCTGCCCGAGATTAAACTCTCTTGGTCGAACGCGCTTGTTGTACTCCCGTTGTAACCTCCTCTGATAATTTTCCATTTTTTGTAGCGCCATCTCTCTTGTTTCTTCCAAATCGTCGAGTTTATCCAAGATCAGATCGGATGACACGTTTCGCATCCACGCTTCAGTTCTTGTGGTAGGTATCATTGCTTCTGTTGGTAGAATCGCCTCGGTCCCGTAGGTAAGCATAAAAGGGGAGAACCCCGTAGCTTCCCTCCGTGTGGTTCTGTATGCCCATAGGACGTTATATAATTCCTCGCACCAGTTTCCATATTCCCCGTCCAGTTTCTTCTTCATATTATCGGCGATGGTCTTATTAGTGATCTCGTCCTACCCATTGCACTGGGGGTAAATCGGGGTAGCTTTTCTCTTCCTGATGTTGTAAGTGTTAAATATAAGATCAATGTTCTCGCCCTGTAGCTGTTTTCCATTATCAGAGACGATGGCAGCCGGGACCCCGAAGCGACAAATGATATGATCCCAAATGAACTTAAAAACATCTTTATCTCGAATATGCCTCAGTGGTGCCGCCTCGACCCACTTGGTAAAATAATCTGTAGCCACGATCAAATACTTCCTTTGCCCTGTTCCTACATGTAACGGCCCGACAATATCCACTCCCCATTTAGCAAAAGGCCACGGACTTATGATCAAGTTTAACGGTACTCCGGGAGCATGGATTTTCTTCCCGAAACGCTGACATTCTTCACAATCTCTTTCCATTTGCTTCGCGTCCTCGTTCATATATATCCAAAAGTAGCCCATTGTTTTTTCCTTAGCCGACAAGATTCTTCCCGAGCTGTGATTTCCAGCCGCCCCATAGTGTAGCTCATGTAGGATTATATGGCCTTCTTCCCTGCTTAAGCATCGTAGGAGTGGCCCTAGGTAGGAATTTCGATATAAGATCCCCTCCCTTAACTCGTAGGCGCCCGATTTACTTTTGATCTTGTTCATATCGGGCCGACTCTTAGGTAGCTCACCCGTCTCTAAGTATTGATGTATCGGCTTTCTCCAGTCGCCTTCTTTGTATCTCTCGGCTGTGTTAACGGCCACTTCGATTCGTGATTCTGGTGTTTCAGGGATAGACGGGTTAAGCAGCCTCATAACGCATATCCCTTCAATGCTCGGGTCTACTAATTGTGAGGCGATGTATGATAGAGCATCCGAGTGCCTGTTATCCTTTCGGCAGATGTGGCGGAATTTAATATCTGGGATTTGCTTAATGTAAAACTGGGCGAGCTCCCAATATTTTTGCAGCACCGGATCGTGTGTAGAGTATTGGCCCGTAATTTGTCGGATCAATAGTTGAGAGTCACTAGTCAGTCGAACCTCATGCAACCCCATTTCCACAATTATCCGTAAGGCATGGATCACCGCCTCGTATTCGGTGACGTTGTTCGTTGCCTTGAATTCTAACCTGAACGAATGCACAATCTTCCTCCCCTTTGGCGTGGTGAACACCAACCCGAGACCCGATCCGTCTTTGTTAGATTCCCCATCAACAAATACTTCCCATCGCGTTGGGATACTAGCGCCTAGCAGGTCCGTCGGCCCCTCCTGTTCTTCTGTCATTCCCGGTATATCTTCTACCTCGTCCTCATCACTGAGGGGGAAGTCTGCCAAGAAATCGGCCACTACTTGTCCCTTGATCATGGTTCTTGTCTCGTATATCACATCATATTGTTTGATTATGGCTCCCCACTTGGAGATTCTCCAAGATCGCCCAGCACTATCCAAGACCGCTTCGATAGGCGATTTGGTGAGCACCCTTATTCGATGAGCTTGAAAATACGTTCGTATTTTAGAGGCAGCAAAGGCTAGCGCGAGCACCATCTGCTCCATTCTAGTGTAGTTTTTCTCTGCCGGACTTAAAGTTTTACTGGCGAAGTACACCGGCTTTTCCACGCCCATCTCTGTTTTAACCAATACCGCACTTATGGCATAGGGTGTCGCGCCTAAGTATAAAGTGAGAATTTCTAACGGCTCATGCCTTTGAAGTACCGGGAGGCTAGCTAGGTGTAGCTTGATATTTTGAAAAGCTTCTTCGCTTGCGTCCGTCCATCGGAAATTTTCTCCTTTCTTCAAGATGTCGTAAAAAGCCTTGCATTTGTCCGATGATCGTGACACAAATCGCCCCAATGCGGCTATGCACCCGTTTAGTTTCTGCACGTCTTTCACCGTCGCGGGAGATGGCATGTCAATGACGGCTCGTACCTTCTCGGGATCCGCTTCTATTCCCCTAGGAGTGATGATGTAGCCCAAGAATTTCCCCGATGTGACCCAGAAGTCACACTTGGCAGGATTAATCTTCATCTTGTGTTTCCTCATTGTTTGAAAGATCTCTCGAAGGTCTCGGACGTGGTTTTTTGATTTCCGACTCTTAACTAACATGTCTTCCACGTAAACTTCTATGGTATCGTGAATCTTGTCTTCGAACATATCGCCTACCAATCGCTGGTATGTAGCCCCAGCATTCCTAAGTCCGAATGGCATCTTGGTGTAACAATACAATCCCCTTGGCGTGAAGAAGGATGTGTGTTCCTGGTCCTCGGGCGCCAGTGATATTTGGTTGTATCCCATGTATCCGTCCATTAAAGTCATCGCCTCGTATCCCACTATTGATTCTACTAATTGATCTATACTGGGAAGGGGGAAGCTGTCTTTCGGGCAGGCCTTGTTCAAGTCGCTGAAATCAATACATATTCGGACTCCCCTTTCTTTTTGGTACCACGACCATGTTATATATCCACTTGTGGGTAGTGGGACTTCCTTATTATTCCGATTCTTGTAATTTCTTCAGCTCGACATCGACCGCCGCTTGTAACTCTGGCGCGATACGCCTCATTTTTTGTCTAACCGGTTTGAACTTCGGATCAATTTTTAAGTGATGACAGCAGACCTTTGGGTCGATACCCTCCAAATCATGCACTTCCCAAGCGAATACCTCCAGGTTTTCTTTTAACAACTTCGTGAGTTTACTGGTTTCTTCGTCCGATAGTAATGCCCCGATCCTCACTACTTTAGGTTCCTCTATCGTTCCCAAGTTTACTTCTTTAGTCGGCTCAACCGTCGAGAAGTTTGACTTGGTCTCCCCGACTGGGGATGCTTCCTTTAATTGCTATAAAGGGTCCTGTTCTCGCGTTTCGTGTGCCAGGACCGCTTGAGAAATTTCCTCCTCCAATTCTTTTGCTTCCTTCACTTCCTTTTCTTTGTTCTTTTCTTGCCTTTGCCGAGCTCGCCGATGCTCATTTATTTCTATGTCAACTTTCATGCATTGTCGTGCCGCCTGAAAGTCGCCCATAACTTCCTCTATTCCCTTGCAAGTCGGGAACCTTAACCTTTGATGGTAGGCCGATGCCATGCCCTTTATCCATGCAACCCATGGGCGCCCGATAATGGCTTCATAAGGTGAAGCGACGTCGACTACGCAGAAAGTGGTTAGTGTGTCGAGGTAGCCACCACCATCTGAAACTCTTAAAGTTACTTCGCCCTTCGGGATGGTTACTGTGCCGTTGAAGCCGTAGATACGGTATGTGGATGGGATGAGCATATCGTCTGAGAGTTTCATTCTTCTGAACGTGTCGTAGAACAGTACCTCGACTGAACTCCCACTATCTACAAGAATCCTTCTTACTCCCCACTTTTCAATCAACAGTGTGATGACTAGTGGATCGCTGTGTGCCTGTCCATTTGCTGGGACATCCTTAGCCGAGAACGATATGGGAACCGTCATCCAGGGTTCCATGGGAAGAGACTTGGCTACGCTAAATACCTCTTTACCATCACGATCCCTTTTATGGATCCTAGTGGTGATTACTGGGCCGAGAGCGTAGTTTTGCATAGCCGAATGTGAAATGGTGTTTACGAATTGGTTCGCCCTATCGATGCGGACTTGATGAACTGGCGCATCGGGTGCCGCTTCCGGCCGAAGGGGTGGCGGACATCTTTGCCTCAAATATCCATCGCGGATAAGGTGTTGAACAATATCTTTCACCTCTCGACGATTATTGGTGGAATGGCCCCTATATTGATGGTAGTGACAGTATTCTGGGTGATCTATGGTCTCTTGGAACTGTACCCCCCTCGATGTTGGGTAGTTGATGTCGCTCCTCTTCTCAACTTCCTTGAACACCTCTTCCAAAGAAGCGTTTAGTGGGGTATACGATCGGGCTTCCTGCTTCGGCTTCTTCCCTTTGGCCATCCATTCCCTCTTCTCACTGCTCCTCGGGGAGGGTCCGATCTTTTTTATGATCGCTTTGATATGGTCGTCCGTGACCGTTTTAGTTTCGATCCGACTTGAAGATCGGCTTCTTGTACCCCTCTATCTCTTGATTCGGCCTGAATTTCTTCCAAGGCGATGTAGTGTTCTTGCATTATTCTCATCTCCTTTAAGGTCTTAGGTTTTTCAGAAAACATGGCAATCCAAATGGGGTCCGATCTCCCCAACGCGTTTTCAAACCCAAAGATGGCTTGGTCCACCGGTACCTTCCCGATTTCGGTACACAATTTCCTCCATCTGTCGGTCAAGGTTCTCAATGGCTCTCTGAATCTTCGGGCGAGGGTAAACAGCTTGTTCATTCTTGGCCGAGGTCGACTGTTATGCATATAGGTCTCAAGGAAGGCCTCAACTAGCGCATCGTACCCGTTGATCGAACCAGGTGCGAGCGAATAAAACCAATCTCGCACCTTGCCCTCCAAACTATCTGGAAAGAATTTACACATGACTACCGAGTTACTTCTCCACTGGATCAGTGACATGGTATACATCTTAAGGTGTTCGGTCGCATCGCCAGTTCCATCGAATCTAGAGGGGAATGAAGGTAAAGCACACTTAGGTGGGAACGTCATTTGTTCCAATTCTTGAGAGAAAGGCGTTTTCTCGGCTTCACTCATAATCTCGGCCAGCTTATCCTCTTCGCTTCCGCCCGAAAGTTGCTTGATTTTTGCTTCCAACTCCTTAAGCTTGGCTTGAGTTGTCTGATCTTGTCGCCCGTCCCTTCCTCGCCTTTCTTCATCGGTGGACGAGTCCTCGGGTGGTCCATATCTCTGCGTTGGGGGAACCGGAGGTAATGGCGGCTGACCTGATTGATTGGGACTATTAATGTTACTCTGCCCTATCATGGGTGGCATGTGATCGGATCGGCCACGATAACCCGATGTTCCTCGGCTTGACGACCCTCTTGATCTGGTCCGTTGGTTCCTCAGTTGGTAGTTTTCATACTCCAAGGCTAAATTCCGCTGCTGGAGTTCCCTCAGTGCTGCTTCTTGTCTCCTATGACTCTCCAAAATGGCCAACAACGTCGGGTCCGTACTTTCATGACTGGAATGTCCATTGGGTTGGTATGGCCGAGGTTGTAATGGTGCTGATGTGGGTGGTGGGGGCGGTATTGGATTGGTTATATGATTGGAAGTTTGAATGGTTGTCGGGCCGATGTCACTTGATATTGCTCGCCCCAACTGAATCTGCATAAGACGCTCTTGTTCCCTTCCTAAGGATTCCTGGTGTTCAATTTGTCGCCTCGTTGATTGCCTCTGAGCTCGCGCCGCAAGTGCTTCCTCATCGTCATCGGTGTCTGAAGCTGTAAGTCCATCGACTTGATCGGCTCTTCTCTGAGTTAATATAATCTGGTGCAGAGGTAAGGTGTTATCATCCCGTCCCAAATCTACTTCCTCGTTTACAACAGGCATCCCTCGCGCAGCTGCATGAGATTCCTCGGGCGGTGGTTGTCGACTGTTCCCTTGCCTCGGCCCCGTTATCCCTGCCTGCATGCTGCTGCTAGTGACCGTGCGATTCCTTAACATCCTTATCGTCCCTGATGTGCTATCCATTAGTTACGTCGCGTGATAAGCCGAGTATCGCCCGTACCTACGTCAGCAAATACGAAAAAGAACCCCTTACTTCGACCTGAATTTTCTAACAAAATGCACGGACAAAAAAGGCGAAACGTTCGACCCTACGACTACTGTCACTATGCAGGGTCAACTTTGGTTATCAGGTGGGTTCCGTTTATCTTCCCTATTTTGGTCTTATGCTGAATCTGCAGCTGTACTCAATTCCCCGTCACTATCACTCCGTACGACGTCGCTCTCCGTACTCGACCTATGCATTTAAGTTAGTTTGTCCTTTGTTCTACATGCTCCAAATCATTGATCTTATGCACGTGATGCTTAGAAAGTACGGAAAGTATCCCCTAGAATTAATTTGAACTTGTACTAACTCCACTTTCTCGAGATTTAATTACGACCTTTCCGACGACCTACGCTTCACCGTCGGCTAAAAATTATACTAGATCGACAGTTCACTACACGATGAAACATCTAAAACGCTAACTTTTGGTAACTCCAAGCACCTAACTTCTTACCGCAGCTAAAAACAACTCGCTTAACGCTAACAAACACACGATTATCAAGAACAAACAGTCGTCCCTTCAACAGATTCTTCACGTAGCTTCTAACCCGAACTGTTAGTCGCTGGTGAGCTCGTGAAGTTTCTCTGTCGATCAAACTGTTGAAGACGCTAAGAGGACGCTGCTACTACTATGACTTTAGACGCTCAGTAAATGACTCAAAACAACCATTAATTCGGCCAACAGAGTTCATTGTAGCTTCTACTCCAACACATTAACGTGTATTGAGGAGCTGTTGATCGTCTCTAAAGACTTTAATGGCAAGGTATCCGGAGATCTTAGTCGTGTCCCCTTAGTCGGCGCCAGAATGTAGATGCATTTTACTACAAACTACATCCAAAGGATAGAAATGTACTACTCTTCCCAAACGAAAGTAAACGCTCAACCATGAACACAAGATATACGTGGTTCGGTATGATTACCTACGTCCACGGGGGTGAAAGGATGAATCTTATTACTTTGCGGTGTTACAATGGTGTTGCTCTTAGTGGGATTTCCTTACAAGATGCACTTACTTCTCATTCACTTCTCTCTAATGCTAACTCGGGTTTCTCTCTCTTTCTATCCCCAAAGATTACAACCTGCCTCTTCTTGAATTCGAGTCGCTCTATTTATAGAAGAGGTTACATACAACTAAGTTAGGGTGTTGGTCACATTACATCTAGTTGTTGTTCTGTTGTTGGGCCGACTTCTGATGTCTCGTGTGGCCGATGTGACTTCATCCCTCGCCTGTCTCTTATCCAATCCGACCTCGTCTGGTGTTCTGATGGCCCGATGTAGCTTGTCTTGGTTGCCGCCCTTACGATTGGCCGATGCGTCTCCTACTTTCTTACCCTTTTGACCATATCACCTCGTTTGACCCGCCCTGTCTTGTCTTCAGCTTTATCAGAAGTTCAGATCAAGTCTTGTACGATGTCTGCACGCCCGATCCACGTGGCTCCTTAAATCTCGCGCCCCCTAATCTTCCTTCTATGCTTCGCGTTTCTTCGTATCTGAGTGTATCAGGCCTAGGATATCGCCACCTGGATCTGTGTATAATTTACACCTACATGCTTCTTCATAAGTTAATCGATCTTGCCCCATGATTCAGGTGGGAATGGAATGGATCTTTCTTCTGTTTTGGTATAAGAAATAAAATGATAAGAAATGGATTTACTGTATACCCAAGTTGTTAGTACTCCCTTTGGTCAACAAACACACAGATGGGTTCAGGACGTTGAAATCTTGAGTGTACCCTTACTTTAAATTCTTGGTGGACAAAGAAATTACTTTCCTTCATGTCGATTTCTGCTGAGTGCCGACTACGAAATGAAATAGTGATATTGACTCCCATCTTTTTGGTCGCAAAAAACCCATTTAGCTTCCCATTCCTCTATATTTCATCCGATGAACGAATTCACTTGTACTTTCTACAAAAGCACTAAAATAGTGTTATTAATCAAATTATCGAGTCCTAGCCAATATAAACATGGGTATAAAATATAGCGCATACGTGCTTATCAATTTTCAATCATGGGTTCGTGTTGTTAATGGATATAATCCTCCAATGGTTACTGTAAACGTTGTAATTGTTCCAAAGGATATTGGTGAGTATGAACCTGACGAGATTCTCGCTGCAAAGAAAAATTCTGGGGTTTTAAATGCTATCATCCATGCTATTACCCCAGATCTTCCTCACTATGTGACTACATGTAATAAGTCTAAAGATGCTTGGGATATCTTAGAAACCGTATTCAAAGGGAATACTTCTGAAAAATAAGTTAGGCTTCAAAACCTAAATTCTGATTGGGAAAACCTCTGTATGGTTGATGAAGATTATTTTGATGAGTTTAATCACAAAGTGTTTAAAAGTTAATGCATCTTTTGCATTGAGTAAGACTATTAATAAAAAGGACATTGTGATGAAAATTCTCAGATCATTTCCAACGAGATACGATTATAAGAAACATGCCATCGTTGAGGGAAACAACCTTGAAACACTTTTCAGAACTCACTTATTATAAAGTTAAAATTACTTGATCATGATCAGAACATAGTCAGAACATCTGCGTTCATTGTTGTGACCAATACAAGTGAATCTTCTACCTTTTTTTAGGCTGATGAATATTGTCCTAATAATGTTGATCTCGATAGGTCATTGATTACACAAAATATTAAGGATATTGTAAAGAAAAGCAAAAGATCTTGGAAAGAGTTCTCCTTATCTGATGCTATTGATGATTCAATACAAGAAAAATCATATCATTCAGTCAATGACATACTTCCAAAGTTTGCACAAAAATTTCAGCTCTCACAACAGAAACTTCCACAAACTCAAATTATGTTTCAGATTCGAGTCTCACACTGAGATTTTGGAGTTCTTAGATAAAAATGAAGAAATTCACCAAGAAAATCTTCAACTAAAGGTGTTGTTGGAGAAACTTGAATCATCACTTCACGTGAAAATCTTGAGATTGATTGTATTAATGATGAATTCTCCATAACCCTATCTCTAAAAGAAAAATAGATTGATACTCTTAAGTGTGACCTGCAAAAGTTGTCTGGAAGCTCTGACAAGATCTCAACAATGTTATTTGGTCTGAAATATTTTGGAAACACAAATGGTTTAGGGTTCAAAAGCAAGATTGTGATCACAAATAACTCATTCGTTCTTGCCGGTTTCGAAATAATGGATGTTGAAAGTTGTGATAACAGGAGACAAATCAGCAAAACAAAAATTCTTCTCTGAATTGCTTATTTTCTGGAAATGCGAACCATGTTCAAAGTAAGAGTTGGAAATTCAATAAGAACAACAAAAGAATTTCCAAACTTCATAATGAGATGCAAAGGATGAATCTGGCTTTGGGTAACCAACGGGGAACTCCTAACGACAAGAATAAGTCTAAGAGAATCAGAGTCAGACGAGGTAAGAAGTTTGTTTATACAAAAATCTTGATAAGTCACCATGTGACACAATATGTGAGCATTTTTCTCACTCCATCACTACCTAATTTTAGTGATATATGCATCCTATTTATTAACTTGAGAATATAAGGATTGCATTAAGGTTACTCAAGTCGTGTATAGTTGTTAATTCCTTATCTTCAAATTTTTATAAGTTAAGCTTTGCAACTGAATGTTTTCTTTTCAAAAATAGATAATGGATTGTGAACCGCGAAGACTTTTTCAAAGTCCTTTAGGGTTTTGTTTTTCGGTTCTCTATTTATATTCATTTGTGATCAAAATTCCCGTCGCTCTCTTTTCTTTAAAAGATACAATATCATGGATCATGTCACTAGAGGTACCACAAAAAGGGATGCAGTAGAAGTAGTTAATATGTATCTCTGTGAAGGAATCCAATCCCCAAGAAAGAAAAGGGAGAGGTCTACAAATAATGAAAAAGGTTCTTCCTCTAACTATTTTATGTCTATCTGTTAGAATGATAATAACTGTAGGGCTATGGTGAAGGATTTTATCAGTAAAAAAAATGATTTAAAATATCAAATCATTTTCTCTTTGGAAACGATTACTCATTACGAACAAATGTTATCTCTGACAAAGAACACCTTGTATGAACTGAAAAGAGAGCTTAGTGAGTTAACTGATATTTTTGAAGATCTGGAGGAAATGAATGATCCCAAAATCAATGGGTTCTTTAATAATGAGAAGGAATTCTCATTAGATGCTCTGAGAAAGCTCTACAACATCAAGAAAACTTCTTATGAGAATTTATTCTTATGTTTTAAGAAGGATAAGTAGGTTTTGGAATAAAAAAAATTGTGACTACACATAGCTATTGCCAAAGATTTTCATCTTGCAATGTTTAAATTCATTTATTTAAATTATAAGTTACTTGGAAGATGATTTTGCGGTATTAATCTTTATTGGTTTCATATATTGCAAAAATATATTATGGGACATGTGTGTTTATTTACGTCCGCGAACTATGATTATCTCATAAATGTCAAAAGTTAAGTCTATTATGTCTTTATGCAATTATTGATAAAAAGATAGAATGAACTTTTGAATATTTCGCAGTATTGACCTATCCCTGATCCACTTCTATGTGAAAGTAATGTATGGATCCATAAGTTTTCTTATGTTGAGCATTTCCACTTAAATTAATCATTAAGGCCTCTTGTGGTTAATTTATTCGATATTTCTGGATACAAATTCATGTTTCATGTGATTTGTTAATGTCCAAAGAAATCCTTTTTTTCTCTTAAAAGTAAGGTCGCTCTTGTTGTTCTTTAGAGAATGATATTTTATGGGGGAGAGTTCTTAATTGAACTTGTGCTTAATTTCCAAATCTTTGTGGGGAGCGGGCTGTGGAATATTGTAGGAGTTATCTTGTATCTTTATAAACTCCTTGATGAATACACTAAGTTTCGAATATGTGAAATCATCGAAACCAAGTTGAAATGTTCACTTTTAGTCATGAATTATCTCTTGAGAATTTAGTTATGATCTCGTAGTTTTCGTACCTTTGACAATTTATATTAACAAAAAATGGGAGAATTATTTAGTAGTTCACACTACATACATATGGTTTACGGATCATTATGTAAGTGGGAGTGGTTTTCATTATGAGATGAAGTATTTTCTAAGGGGGAGTGATACATATCACCATAGTATTATTGTCAAAGTTGTGATGTAATTGTACTTTGATGCTGTGTAATAATATTATGACACTGTATAACGATAATTAAGACAGTTGTTTTCTTATTGTTGTGGCAATGGATCTTCAACACAAATGATGCTGAGTTGAACACGTTCAAAATCACTGAAGTACTTGGAATGGCGAAGAGTTCAAGGAATGTTGAAGAACCAAGGAAACCAAGCATGTTGGATGAGAAGCTACAAAGTTTATTTATTTTGTAATCCATATGTATTGATAGTTTTGTCACTAAAATTGACAAAGGGGGAGATTGTTAGAGCATTGCTCGGTCGAACTCGCAAGCATTGCTATCTCAAGCTTGTTTGTTAAGTTTAGTTGATCAAAACTACAAGTCTTGATTTCTAGTCAACTTATAACTATGTCTCGGATTAGGATAAAATGTGTAGCTGAGCTTTAGACTTCACGGCGTTTATCGATTGAATACGAAGATCTACTGAGTTACTGAGGAGATCTTTGAGGAAATTCATCAACAAAAGGTATGCGAAGACTAAAACTTATATACCACTCAGAAGTATATTCTATTCTATCTCCTAATAATACTAAGTCGTATAGCTATATAGACTTTTATATTATACATATTTGATATTTCGAGTTGAGTGTAACTCGCTTATATATTTTTCGAAATATGTGTTGGAAGCGTTTTTCTTTAGCTACATTCGTCATTATTATTGACGAGTTTAGTTGGAAACAATTTATTTGTTGGAAACTAAATAATAAGTCAAAAGAAGATCACGTGGAAATTGCCTTGAAACATCTTACATGATTTGTGTGAGACAATCATTTGACTTCGACTCGGAAAGTTTCGTACTGATCATTCGATCACTTGAAAATTACTTATAAGCTAATAATTTGTGTGAGACAGCTATTGTCATCTTTTAAGGATGTTTCAATGATTGAAATGACAGTTTAGAACAAAACCTTTTTCTGGATACATAATAGTATGCATACCTAGTATGCAAACTATTTTGGTATGATTCAGGTCCGGGAACCTTGTTTGCATACTTAGTATGCGAACGGTTTTAACTGTTAATGTCCGGGAACCAAGTTGCATACTAGTATGCGAACGGTTCTACCTGAGTTTGGTTCGGGATGGCTGTTTGTGTACCCGTTTGCAAATGGCTAGACAAGACCAAAGTCCAGAACTATAGTTTGCGTACCATTTTTCAAACTTAGTGGTTAAAGTTCTAAAATCGGTTAAGTATGATTCTCACACTCATGAAAAAAATACATTTATAAATTAAGGAATGCAATCTTTGCAAACCATGGAATATTCATGAATTGATTCTTTGTACGATTACGAATCAATATGATTTTGTTTCAATTGGTTCTTATATATTTTTATAAGATATAAACAATTGAACAACTCTATGAGTAACATTATTAGATTCTTTTTGTTTATCTTTCATGATTGATTGATCTTCATATTTAATATGGATGTGTTAGATGAATGTGGTTAAGAGAAAAGTGTTCATGTGGCTAACTTCGGTAAACTGTTATTGATACAACTCGATATACACGTTTAGGTACGGTTACCCATATCTAAATGAAGGTATATTTCATCTGTGTGTAACAAGCTAAGACCATCTATTGGGGGAGAGATATTGCTTTGGTTTTAAGCAAACTTACTTGAATCTTAAATCAGGTTTTGATATGGGACATATCTAGAAGCCTAGTATACGGGTCTTGTGACAAGTATGTGTCTCGCTTATTTAGTAGCATTGTTAGGATTTACTTTCAAGTTTGATATGATTTACTTTAAGTCGGTTAGTTAGTTGCAGGAGTCAAATAAGATAAGTGATAATATATTTATTGGTTGGATATTTAGGAGTTTAAGTTGTTATGATTGAGTATAGTCCATGTCAATTCCATGGCTATAAATATCCATTTGGTTTATCAATGTAATCAACTTGTATTAGCTCATTTATGATTATCATTTGCAGACAAGTAAGTCTTTTGGTTATCAAAACTTATTCTTGTTTTATATATTGAATTACTGATTATTATAATTATTTAACTCTTGCATTAGAATTGTTCTTATTGTTTGGAGTGGATTCTCCTAGTTTCTATTACTTTTTTTTATCTAGCTTCCGCGTGCCATATCATGCGGATTCAGAGCCACAGTTCGATCTGAAAGTCATTGATAGAGATTACTCAATCAAAATGACTATCGGTGGGAATAATGGTGAAAATGTTGGTGAGAAGAATGTCGTCAGAGACCCGATGTTGTTGATGGTTGAAGCGCAAGATAACATCATTACTGGTATAGAAAAAAGTTACCGTCTCACAAAAGGTTTTGAAAGAGCCACAAGATTCAATGAAGGATTTGAGTCTGGTTAATTCTGACTATATTGAGAATAACCGTCAAGGATATTGGCGACCTTATGGTCGTTTTCATAATATGAAAAAGCAAAGATTCAACTCTAGAAGCTTTGAGAGTTGTGATCTTTATGGAGCCATAAATCGTTGGACTTCAAGAGCAGGTCCAGGAATGCAAGCTAATATATATAAATCTATAGACGAAGCTTGACATTAAAAGGATAGTGTTGTTTCCAGAATCTCTTGGAACGAACAAAACAACAATGGTTGGAGGAAAAAAATATTCGAGATTTTCATAGGTTTTTAGAATTTGATTTTGCTCCTGATAATTTCATGGATTTTGAAGATGGAGAAGATTCCATGCAGAAGAAACCTACATATGAGCAGATGAATGGAATGAGAGACTTTCATAACACTACCCAAGAAAATCCTAACACGCTGCAACGTCATATTAGGTTTGGATAACAATCAAGAGAACATGGACGAACAACGCAGTTTGAGATAGAAGAAGATGAGACTGATACTAAGTCCTCATATAAGATGAAGTTAGATATACCAACCTATGATGGGAAGATCGACATTGAAGGATTTTTGGATTATGTTGCTATTGTGGAAGACTTCTTTGAGTGCATGAAGATTCCTGAATCTCAACAGGTGAAATTGGTGTCTTACAAGCTAAAAGGAGGAGTTGTATCTTGTTTGAAGCAAACCGTTCAAAATAGAGAACTTAGCTTACCAACATAGCCACACCCACACCCGTACCATGTTGGTTGGATCAAAACCATACTGGGAACAAGGATTGAAAGGGTCTGCAAAATTTCAATTGATTTTGGAAAGGTTTACTGCAATGGTATTCTTTGCGAGGTAATAGATATGAATTCATGTCACGTGATTCTGGGCAGACCATGGAAGTTTGATATGGATGCTCTTTTCCATGGAAAGGCAAATAGATATGAGTTTTACAGGAAGGGGACAAAATTACTATTGTTACCATCCAAAAAACACCAAGTCAGGGAGGAAAAAGGTATACTTCCAAATCAGGCTCTTATTGTGGTTGCTTCCAAACAAAACTTTAAGGTCTAGGATTGTTGTTGCTTAAGGTAAACTCGAGGAGAGTTTAGTCGCATAGGGGGGGGCCTAATATGGGACATATCTAGAAGCCTAGTATGTAGGTCTTGTGTCAAGTTCATGTCACACTTATTCAGTAGCATTGTTAGGATTTACTTTCAAGTTTGATTTGATTTACTTTGAGTCTGTTAGTTAGTTGCAGGAGTCAAATAAGATAAGTGATAGTATATTTATTGGTAGGATATTTAGGAGTTTAAGTTGTTATGATTGCCTACAGTCCAGGTCAGTTCCATGGGTATAAATAGCCATTTGGTTTATCAATGTAATCATCTTGGATTAGCTCGTTTATGATTATCGTTTGCAGAAGTAAGTCTTTTGGTTATCAAACCTTATTCTTGTTTTACATATTGAATTACTGATTATTATCATTGTTTAACACTTGTATTAGAGTTGTTCTTATTGTTTGGAGTGGATTCTCCTAGTTTCTGTTACTTTTTCTATCTAGGTTCTGCGTGCCATATTAGGTTTTCATATGAATGCTTTGTTACTAAGATATCTTAGATTTGATTGTAATCAAACCCTGATTTAAAAAACTATATAAGGGATAACTTTAGCAACTGGAAAACCTAATCCTGACACTTTTCTGTTTTTCCTAGTTGCGACTAGAGTCGATTTTCCTTTAACCTAGGTTTTCCAAAACCATTATAGGTTAACGACTTGAAAACTTCATTTAGGATTCGTGAAGCAAGATCCAACTATTTTCTATGTAGTTGCATATTCTAATCTTACTTGTTCAATCGTATTGAGTACTATATCTTCTCTAATATTTTCTCGAGATTTATCTCCGATAGGTGAGATATAAAAAGTAATCACAAAGATCTTTGTCCCATTCTTTGTGATTCCACAATAACTTCTTCTACTACCATATAGTTAAGTTTTTGTGAGGTGATCGATATTTCGAGGCTGCTCTTTGGGATTATTATACCGGATTATTAATTGGTTCTTGTTCACCTTAATTTATCTAAAGACATAATAAAACTTCATAGGTACTTCTGTGGGAGACATATTTATCTATCAGAATAGACTTGTCTATGGGAAACAGATTTGTTTATAAGTCTTTGACTTTGGGTCGTAACAACTCTTAGTTGTGGGTGGGATCAGCTATGGGAATTAAGTGCGTAGAATACGGCGTGGTTCCAGAGGCGTAAGGAACGCGACTGTACCTTAATCAGTGTGAGACTTGGTTAGGGATCAAATACATTCCAGTCCGAAGTTAACTTGTAAGAGACTAGTGTCTGTAGTGGCTTAATACAGTATGGTGTTCAAATATGGACTAGGACCCCGAGTTTTTCTGCATTTGCAGTTTCCTTGTTAACAAAACTTCTGATATCTGTGCTATTTCTTTTCTGCATTATATTTTTATATAACTTTCGGATATAAATTGATTGACACTTGTACATTAGTCTTTAGTACCGTACAAGTTATTTCTCTTATCAATCAGATGCATAGATTTTTATTTGTTTTATTTATTGATTGATTTGAGAAATAGAGATATAACTCTTTGATATTTTTCTTGGTTGAGCTTGCTTTATAAGATGGTTCTCTCATATTAATATTGGAGTTAGTCCATACAGATTTCCGAACGAAACATTAGGTGTGGTTGTTGTACCCCTTCTTTTTCATGTTATATTCTGTCTCCTAATGATAATAAGTCGTATAGCTATATAGACTTTTACATTATACACATTTGATATTTTGAGCCGAGTTTATCTCGCTTATCTATTTCTTGAAATATGTATTGGGAGATTTTTTCTTTAAATATGTTCATCATTATTCTTGACTAGTTTAGTTGGAAATAATTTATTTGCGGGAAACTAAATATTAGTCAAAAGATGACCATGTGGAAATTGCCTTGAAACATCTTACATGATTTGTGTGAGACAATCATTTGATGTCAACTCGGAAAGTTTCGTACTGATTATTTCTTTCAGTTGAAAATTACTTGAAGCTAATAGTTTGTGTGAGACATCTATTGTCGTCTTCTAAGGATGTTTCAATGATTGAAATGGGAGTTTAGAAAAAATAACCATGTCTGGATACAACACGGTATCCATACATAGTATGCGAACTTATTTGTTGTGATTCAGGTCCAGAAACCTTGTTTGCTTACCTAGTATGCGAACGATTTTAACTGTTAAAGTCCGGGAACCTTGTTTCCGTACCTAGTATGCGAACGGTTATAACTTGGTTGGGTCCAGGACGGCTGGTCGCGTACCTGGTATGCGAATGGCTCGACAGGCCAAGGTACGGAGCTGCTGTTCGCGTACTTGGTTTGCGAACACAGTGGTTTAAGTTATAAAATCAGCTAAGTATGTTTTTCATACTCATGAACAAATACATTTGTGAATTAAGGAATGCAATCTTTGCAAACCGTGGATTAGTGTTCATGAATTAAGGAATGCAATCTTTGCAAACAAGGGCGTGATTTGAGGTTGGGAAGAAAAAGAATTTGGTGAGGGTATTTAAGTAAATTTATTCTGTTTGGACACCCCTTAGATTTTTGAAAATGCGGGGGTCTAACAACCACACCCAATAATTTATTTGGTAATCTGAGAGGACTTACTCCGATACACTTTCTAGAGAATCAACTAGACAGTCAGACTCAATCTAGAGTAAAGTATATCAAAGAGTTTTAATATCTCTGTTTCACAATCTATTCGGCAAATTAAACACATAGAAACCCGTGAGCCTGATTACTATGTGAAATAACTTGAACAGTACCAAAGACTAATGTTCAAGTGTCAATCAATGTAAATCAACAACCAAAGGTTGGATATTCTAACTGATTGATCTTAACACACAACCTGTGATATTTCAATTATATAAAAAAATATAATGCGGAAAAGAAATACACAGACACTAGAATTTTGTTAACGAGAAAATCGCAAATGCAGAAAAACCCCGATACCTAGTCCAGATTGAACACTACACTGTTTTAATCCGTTACAGACTCTAACCTACTATAAATTAACTTCGGACTAGACTATAGTTGAACCCTATTCAATCTCACACTGATTCAACATACATTTGCACTCCCTACGTCTTTGATCCCAACAGGATACTATGCACTTGATTCCATTAGTTGATCTCACCCACAACTAAGAGTTGCTATGACCCAAAGTCGAAGACTTGATAGACAAATCTGTCTCACACAGAAAATTCTATAGGATTGCATAAATCTGTCTCCCACAGAAATACCCAAGAGTTTTTGTTTCGATTTTTATAAATCAAAGTGAACAAGAACCAGTTGATAAACCAGACTTATATTCCCAAAGAATAGCCTAGTATTATCAATCACCTTGTAATAAACTTAATCGACTAGCGAAACAAGTTATTGTGGAATCACAAACGATGAGATGAAGATGTTTGTCATTACATTTCTATCTTGCTTATCGGAGATATAAAATTTCGATCCAATTATTTTAATTGCACTCAACATGATAGAAACATCAAGATCATATCATGCAACTACAAAGATAATAGTTGGGTCTGGCTCCACAATCCCAATGAAGTCTTCAAGTCGTTAACCTACAGGGTCTCAAGAAGAAACCTAAGGTTGAAGGAGAATCGACTCTAGTTATGCAGCTAGTAATACACATGAGGTATGGGGATTACATTTCCCATTTTCTAGAGTTCTCCTTTATAGAGTTTCCAAATCAGGGTTTGCAATCTAATTTACCTTGGTGACAAAGCATTCAATAATAGCCGTTAGATGAAAAACCTGATTCAACCAAGCTAATATCTTTCAACCGTTAGATCAAACTTAGCTTGTTACGCATAAATTAAATGTAACCTCATTTAGGTTTATTTAACCGTACCTAAACGTGTACACCATGTTGGTTCACAAATAGTTAACCAAGGTTAGCCATATGATTACTCTCATATCAACCTTATCCATCTTAACCATAACTAGTTCAAATGACTCAAATGAAACTAGTTAAGAGTTGTTTAATTGTTTAGAAAACACATTGAAATCAAATCGGTTTGATTCACTTGAATCAATCATGAACATTATATCCACGGTTTGCAAACATTTCATTCCTTATGATTTAAATGTTTAAGTCCATAAACTGATCAACTTGACAAAGTAACCAGCTTAAGTATGCATAATGGTATGCATACTTAAGCAAGCGGTTTTGAGATTGTAAAGTTTCCAAACTCAACAGAAATTTTCGGTTCAAAAAATTCCGCCAGTATGCGTACAGGTACGCATACTTAAAGGTGACTAGTTAAGAGTTTTGCCAAAGCCAAACTCAGCAGAAATTCTCGGTTCGAGAACTTCCGCCAATATGTGTACGGGTATGCATACTTAACCTATCTCCTTCACCAATTTCATATACACACATATGCATACTCTTGGCTCCCGGTTTATGGACTTATATACTAATGTGCGAACACACTATATATGCTTATATCCAAAGATGGTTACATCATCAACTCTCTATTTAAATCATTGAAACATTCTTCGATAATGACAATAGCCATTTTCACACACTATTAACATCAAAGCAATTTTCAAGATATTTAAATAATCATTATTGAAACCTTTCAAGTCTTACACCAAATGATTGTATCACACAAACCATGTAAGATGTTAATTAAACAAATTCTCATGATATAAGATGAACTTGGTCGAAGCGAAGCTGCCCAACACATATTTTGAGAAATATGTAAGCGGGATATACTCAGCTTGAAATCTCAAATTTGTACAAAGAAATCTGTATCGTAACACGACTTATGTCTTGATAGACACATTTTTGTGTCTGAATTGTCCTCAGTGTCTCTATTGTTAGTCTCGATTTTTGTACTAATTTTGGTGTTTTTATATTTGTGTAGGTGTTTTTGGAGAAATACACTTGTGTGGAAAAAGTTGCCCGAAAAGTGTTTTTTGGACCCCCTGAGAAAAGTGATAAAGGCACCCTCATATTGGTTAAGGGGCACCTCATGGCACCCCATCTGTTAAAGGCGCCCGTGTTTTGGATCAGGGCACACCATCTTCAACAGTTTGAATTTTTGGTTTTGGCGGGAAAATATTCACACTACTGGCAGATTTTCAATTCATCATTTGGAGGGGTTATAGTGCGATTCAATGGCTGATATTGCTTGGGACAGCTTGACTAAGGTTAACAGGAATGGTATAATCAGTGGTTTCGGTTAGATTTGGCTAGATAATCCTTGAGTTCAAAACAGGGCAGTCCGTGCATGGGAGAGATATTCACGAGTTTGTATGAGATTTGAACGTGATTTTTACGTGTATGATGACTCGAGAAAACAACTAGGAGCGTGTAAGAACTAAATGAGGAAGATTCAACAGCTGTAGACGCGTGTGGAGTTAAGTCAGGGAAGAAAATATCCCGAGAATATTTTCTCTCAATGCCGAGTAATGAGGATTATACCGGCAGTTATTGTAGTGATTTTCTTGCTGCAGTAAGGTATAAATAGTGAAGGGAGATTCCAGGAAGAGATATAAATAGTTTGGGGAGAATTCAGAACACTACAGAGCTTAGAAAAATCGAGTTACAGAATCACCATTTATGCTGCTGCGAAGAACATTAGACGCTGCTGAACCGTCGTTTTTGCTACATCGACAGTGACACTTATCTTGTATCGTTCTCTGTAACAGTTGGTTTGTAACAATTATAACTGTTACAAAAACCCGGTTTTAATCATTTTTCTCCCATTTCATCATTTGTAAACCATTTTTGAGCATAAATGAAATCAACTTTTGAGTGTGTTTCCAACATGATGAGCGGTTAATTCTTTCACAACCAAGGCAATGGATGAAGCTATCTACACATGCATAATGGGTAACTATTTCATTTTCTCTAATATTTAATTATAATTCACTCAATCACTGCTTTTGCAGAGTTTTTAATTGTTTGCATAATTTTCTTCATTAGTTGTGATTCAATTAGATAGGTTATGCTTTGTATTAAGATAATCTATGCTTAGGGGATACAATTAATTTTTGGGAATTTGCCTGATTATTTGTGAATTAAGAATTAAAGGATTTAAAGGCTAATTAGAGTTATGCAATATTCAACATCATTCATTCATGTGTAATAGTGGATTCTAGTGTCTTGGTTATCTTTAATATTTTTAAATCAATCTTGAATCAAGTTTTCTTTATTTTGAAGTTTTATAAGTCTAAACTTTATTGCTTTCACAAGTCTCAACGAACTTTTTACTACAACAACATTATTGATTCATATCATGTCTCAATATAGGAGATAGTAGAAATAGACTTTCCAAGTGATAGATAAGTTCAGGTCTCCACATACCTTTTGTCGAAAAAGTTCCATAAGCTCCCCTTAGTAGTTCTTTGTCTTCAAAATATGAACGTCGAGAGATTTAAGCTCAACTACACTATCTATGTCCTAGTCCGAGATATCTACAAATAGGCTATAAATCAAGACTTATAGTTTTGATCACTAACTTTGACAAACATGCTTGAGATTGCAACGCATGCAAGTTCGACCGAGCAATGCTCTAACAATCTCCCCTTTTGTCAATTTTAGTGACAAAACTATCAATACATATGGATTATAAAAAAGATAAAAAAAAATGTAGTTTCTAATCCACATGCTTGATCCCCTTGGAATCTTCAACGCGACTCGAAATCTTCGTCACTTCCAAGTACTCCATGATCCTAAAGGTTGTAAGTTCAGCATCACAGTTGTTGAAGATCCGTAGCTATAACAATGAGAAAACAAAATGATCTCAATCATTATTATACAATGTCATAAAATTATTACACAACATCAAAGTTCAATTGTATCACAACTTTGACAATAACACTATGGTGATATGCATCACTCCCATTTAGTCAATATATATATCAACATGAAAACTGTTAGAGCATTGCTCGGTCGAACTCGCATGCATTGATATCTCAAGCATGTTTGTCGATATTAATGATCAAAACTATACGTCTTGATTTCTAGTTTACATATGGCTAAGTCTCGTACTAGGATAGTTAAGTATAGTTGAGCTCTAGACTCAATGGTGATTATCTTATGAAGACGAAGAACTACTCAAGGAACCGGTGGAGCTTCATCCGACCAAAAAGGTATGTGGAGACTAGAACTTATCTAGCACTCAAAAGTCTATCTATCTCCTGCTCTTGAGACAACAGTCGTATAAATATGATAGTTTTCATACATACATATTTGTTATTTTGAGCCGAGTTTACTCCCTATCTTTTTCTCGAAATATGTGTTGGTAATCTTTCGCTTTAACCACCTTTCATCTTTATTCGCGACGAAAGTCATGATGACGTTTCAATCTTGAAAATAGCTTTGATGACTATAGTCGATTCTTTATGTCTTACGACTATTATAACACTATAGAAGAATGTTTCAATGATTGAAATGTAGAGTTGAGATTACGTAACCACCTATGGATATAAGCATATATAGTTTGTTCTCACATTAGTGTATAAGTACATGTACCGGAAACCAAGTGCATACATATGTGTGCATGCAGTATTGGTGAAAGATACAGGTTGGGTACGCGTCCCCGTACGCGTATTATCGGAAGTTCACGTTCGTGAATTTCTGGTGAGTTTGCACCTTAGGTACGCGTATTGACGTTTTTCATCCGAAAATTTCTGCTGAGTTTTCAAACCCAATTCCGGTAAAGCTAGAGTACACGTACCCATACGTGTACCTAAGCTGGTAATATCTCAAATCGGTTATCTCATGAACTTAAACAATAAATCAATAATGAATGCAATCTTTTCAAACCGTGGCTATATTGTTCATGAATTGATTCGAGTAAATCAAACCGATTTTGTTTCAATTGTTTTAGTTGCAGGAATTCCCACAACACACCCCTTGTAATATCTTGATAATAATTTCTTGATCTAAACTCATTTGATATGAAAATGATGATTAAAATACTAAAATTGTAAATGGACACACAGATTTTTACATGGTTCGATCAATTTGATCTACATCCATGATTCTTCACTATGATCGTTTAAATTTACATTTGATTTACATTGATAATCTCCATTAATGTGTAAAGTTCTAGATCTAGTTTTTGGGGAAGAAGATGATAAAGAAAAATATATTCTCTCTCTAAAAATATCTCTCTGCAAAATATCTCTCTCTCGCTTACAAAAATTGTCTCCCCCTTCTCTCTCCTGCTCTCCTCTTTATATAGGTGTTTACATAGTGGATGACAACTCACATACATCTCATACTTCCTTTATTTTAGGATCCCTTTCCACACTCTCGCAAGCTTTCTCCATATTCTCTCGAGCTTCCGATATATTCTCTCAAGCTCCCACCTTGTTCTCGCGAGCTCCCGCCTTGTTCTCGCGAGCTTCCGCCTTGTTCTCACGAGCTCCCGCCTTATTCTAGCGAGCTTTCTTTATAACAACCATAAAATCTTCACATCTTTCTCGTATTTTATGTTGTCATTGTCTATTACGTCATTTTTGTAATTAATTTGCGACATTTGTCATATGTGGTAGAAGTTTTCGCAAGAGCATTGTTGTTGCGAGATTCTGCTCCTACATTTTGCCTCTTTTTTCTTGAATATTGCTTGAAAATCATTCTTTAAGAAAAATCTGTTGTTGTAGTAGTCTTTGATCTTTGTTGATGAAGGAACGAGCGAAATAATATTGGACTTGAAAAGTACGTACTTGCCTCTATTCTTTTGTGAAGTTCCAGATCTTTGCAAAGTAAATAAGAAGTATCAACTCTTGAAGTATACGAATTATGAAGTATCCTTGAAGAAATATAAGAAGTACTCAATCCTCAAAATATAAGAAGTATTTGTCCTTAAATGAAAGTCATAAGTATTGCCTCTATTCATGTGAAATTATTACTTCATTTTTGGTGAGAATTCTTGCCCATTTTGGAAATGATTCTTGCCGAGAAGGTAAAGAACATAAAATGTTTTCTTGGTAATCCATAGTTGCCTTTGTTCTTTATCTATGAAGGTAGAATCCTTGAGAAAATGTTGAATGAGCGAATTGTCTCTTTATTCTTATCTTACCTCTGTCTCGTGTTCTGTTTTCTTATTATATTATAATCTCTTCAAGTTGCTTCAAATTTTGCGAAATAAATGAGCTGAATAACCACATTCTGTGAAATTCTGACACATTCTGCGAAATTTTGAATAATCTGTGAAATTATGAATAACCCTGTGAAATTATGAATAATCTGCTAATTTATGAATAACCCTGCGAAATTATGAATAGTGTTCCTGGAATAGTGCTTCGAAATTATGAATAGTTATGTGAATAGTGCTACGAATAAATGCTGCGAATAGTGCTGCAAACTTTTGAATAATTCTGCGAAATTATTCTGTAAAGTTTGGTAAAATACTTGTGCGAATATAGTGTTTATGTAATGATTATGTCATGAAATGTATTATGCGATGTTTATGTCATGAAATGCTTATGCAATGCTTTTATGATGCGAGTATGATGCTTGTATGATGAGAATGCTTATCTATTGCAATGTATAGCTAATGTTTGTGTTACTTAGCTTATTTTTCCGTGCTAAAATAGATGTAGCTTTGAATTTCCTTCATTCTTCATTTCTTTGTTTTTGTCTCTATTATATGCTTTCCTCTTTGCATATTTATTGTTCTCACAAGTTCATTTGATTGTGCCTCATCTTTCTTGATCATTGTATCTCATTGTTTTATTGTCTCCACTGTTTATTCCTGCACTATTAGTCTCGCATAATATAATATAATTAAAATATCAAAGGTGCGTCATTTTCACTATCTTAATTTCATTTCAGTATATATGTTCGCAAGATTGTTTGCTCACATATAATCATTTTTGCAAGCTTATTTGCTTACTTTCTTATGTGGTCTTCTTTTGCCTTCCTAGTTAAAGGTCTTATTTCGCCACGTTTCTTTTTTCTTTGCGACAAAATCGCAGGACATCTTTACACTTTCATGTATTGACCCATTGATCTTGTATTATGTCCTCAGCAGGATATTTTTCATGCGACAATATGGAAGGCCTAAATATTCTTGTGAACATAAAGCCCCATGACGTTGTCATCTTGCGACGAAATCGCAGGACGTCTTTACATTTTCATGCAAAAACCCATTGATCCCGTCTTATCTTTTCTCTTGCCTTTTTGCCTCTTTATATTTGTTGCACAAATATGACAAGCCTAAATTTTCTTGCGAAAATAAAGTCTCATGACATTTGCGTCTTAAGACACTTATCAGCTCCCTAATGGAGGGTGTCGCCCTTATCTTACCCATGGTTTCCCCTTCAAGGAGGCGAACATCGGCCATACAAGACTAGCTCCTCCCATCCGGTTTTCCCAACAACCAGTTATTTTCGCATCCTCTTATCCTTTTTTTCCTATATGGCTTATAGTTACGAGATTGCACCCTAAGTGGGGTTTTCTTTGGGCCGAGTTAATCATAGCCAAGACTTGCCAAGAATGGCCAGGTTAGGTTCATCCATCCCGGGCGCTCTCGGCTCAACCGTGTACCTCAGCGCCTTGGTTATACTTTGCACTCCTTAGGAGAGACCCTCGGTCGTCCAACTATTAATATATATATATATAGTTGGGAATCCAAGGTACCTCTCCTGGATGGGCTTTCATTGACCCCAAATCTCCATGACTCAGGTTATAGCAGCGGTATCACCTTATCCCTGAGCCATGCAAAGAGATACCCCCTTATATGATGCACTTTAGGTCTTACATTTGCCTCTTGCGAAATTTTATTCGCGAACTAAGGTGTACGCCATAAAGGTTCTTCCCATTCTATTTGTTTCTCTGTGAAATTTTTGCGTTTCTTTATTCTTTCATTCATTCTTTCTGTAGTTGCAGAAATTCCTACACTACACCCCACATAAGAATCCATAGTTATCAACACATATTTGTAGATTAAGAACAACACTTTTATTGATTAATTCTCAGAAATGTTACAAGAAATGGAAGAAATCAAGAATACAATCGCTCACAAGAATTTTCTCTCTCCTCAAGACTATCTCCACACTCTAAAAATTATCCTCCTCTCTCAAGTCTACTCATCCCCTATATATAGGGTATTACATAATGTATGACAGCTCATAGACAACTAAGTTATCCCTTAATTTCGGATTTAACTTGCGATATCTTCGCGAGTGCAATAATGTTAATCTCACAAACACTCTAATCTTCGCAGGATCTTTTAGTTTTCTTCATGTTTCTACCATCGTTATTTGTTGCGTCGTTCTTTTAATCTTTTCTGCGACGCTCGCCCGTGTTTTTAATGAAAACTTCGCAAGAATGTTCTTGCTGCGATATTCTGATCCTACATCTTGCCTCTTTTCCCTTGAATATTGCTTGAAAAGCGATTTTAAGGAAAAATCTTCCTTGATATAGTTGTTGAAGGAACGAGTGAAAGAATATTTGGAATTGAAAAGTACGTACTTGCCTCTATTCTTTTGCGAAGTTCTAGAATATTGCTTCTACTCTTTTGAAATTATCACTTTAACTTGTCCACTTTGGAAATGATTCTTGCCGAGAAGATAAAGAATATATGATGTTTTCTTAATAATCCATACTAGCCTCTATTCTTTATCTTATATATAAGAGTAGAATCTTTGAGAAAGTGAGTCAGTAATTTCTTCACCCTTATCTTGCCTCTGCCTCAGGGTAATATAATCCTTTAAGGATGTCTTTAACTTTGCAAAATAACCATACTCTGCGAATCTCTTACATATTCTGCGAGGTTGTAGCCATTTCTGCGAAATAATGTTTCTCAAAAAACTTTAATAATATTTCTACGAAATTCTGACATATTTGCGAGACTACACATAATACTTCTGACATATATTTTTATAATTTTCGCAGAATATATCACACGTATCTTTTCTTCCATCCAATTCTTGACACGTCTTTTTCAACCGCAATTTTTCAACCATTCACGTGTCTCCTCGCATTAATTGCGTTTATCTTTTCTAGAACTTTCCCTCTCTATAAATATCCCTTTCATTTTCCTTTTTTCCTCTTTTTATCTTCTTCCCAATCTCTCTGCAATTTTACTATTCCTCCGTAATTTGCGCTTCTGCTACTGTAACTCTTCATTATTTTCTTTCTTCCAAACTTCATCCTCATTCTTTAAATATGGCTCCCGCTGGTCGCAGAAATGAAATTGCTTTTGAAAAAGTTCAGAAGAAACTTAAAAGTAAGGGTTTTACTTTATCCACTATCCCGGGTCAAGGCCCTAAATTTGAACTCACTGCAAAGTTATTTTCTGATCATCAATCCTATCAGAGTAAGATCATAATATCGCTGGGTCAACTTCTCACCGGCCTTCCCATTCCTCTATATGATCCTGAACTTCCCTTGTTTTACGAGATACTTTCTCATAAGAAATTCTCGCGAGATGTATATCAACTAAGTGGTGATTGCATTCGTCTAATGCATGAGTTTGCCACTCGCGGTGCAGGTAAAAAATCTCTTTACTTTGATGACGCCAAAAACCCTAAATTCAAAGACATTGCGATTGTTCCTGCGAAGTATACCGTGGAAAACCTTTTTGCGAATTATGAGATAATTTCCATGAAGAGAGATAACACTTGTTGGGGAGTTCGTTTAAACAAGAAAAGTAATGTTGCTGCTGACAAGATCTTGATGCAAGACATTGACTAGCATCCTGGTAATAATTCATGCCCACGTCATTCTAATGATGATAGATGGCATATTTTTCCCTTAATCCTAGAAGGTCCATATATTTCTGGCACTCTTGCTTTACCTGCGAACCTCGCAGAGTATAATCCTTAGGAATTCTATTGGCCTGATAGAGGTTTTGAGGTATATTTATGAACTCCTCTTGAATTATTATATTTTGTACTCTTTATCTCTTTTTGTTGATTACTTTTATATCTTCATATGTTTACAAAATTGTCAGATTGAGAGATTAAAGAAGAATTATAGAAATACTGGAAAACCCAACATTTTATCTGCTCTTCGTTCTATCACAGATGAGGTAAGAAATTCTCTTTCAGAATTTTTAATAATATATTGTTGCCTCCATTCTCTCTGTTTCTTATCTTTATTTTTGATATAGGTTATCACTGAGATAGAACCTATTGAAATTACGAAGATCACTAATAAAGGTAAAGGCAAAGGTTCTCTTCGCAAAGAGAAATCCAGTAAAGATGTTACTCACAAGGAGCCAAGGAGAAATCTGTTGCTCCTCCTTCAAAGAAAAGAAAAACTTTTTCTCCCTCCCCTTAAAATTCTCAATCTGGTGAAAGTTCTACTAAGGATAATGTTGATGATAGTGATGATGATGGTAATGATGATATTTCTTCTGCGAATGAAACTTCTCAACCTGAGTCTTCTATGGCTCTGCTATCCAACATATTTTCAGATTCATTGCATGGCATTGGAGATGATAATGAGGCTCTTGCTAATCCTTGCCAAGCTCTCGTAAATATCTGTGATGCACCCTGCTGACCAACAATGATTCACTTCATGGAGTTTCTAAATCAGTATCTCCCAGCCTTTTAAACTCCCTTGGTGCTCTGGTATGTTCTTATTTCTTTGATTCTTCTTGATTTTAAAATTTTCAACTATATATATATATATATATCCTTGTAATTCCTTTTTTTTTTAGGTTGGTAGAGATGCTTTCTCAGTTTCTTCAGATTTGGATAAGAGACGATTAACTCTCTTAAAGAAAAATGTTGATCTTCCAACCTTCGCGAGCAGTTAAAATCTGAATCTACCAACCTTCACGACGAAAACAAGCGATTGGGAATTGAACTCTCCTCTTCGCAAGATAAAGTTGCTAACCTTCAAGATACGAATGATCAACTTTATGGTACGAAAATTTTCCCTCTTTCTTTTGTCCTCTTATCCTTTTACTTTATCTTATTTGATCAACCACTCTTGCAGACATTTATGGTTTATCTGATGAATCTGCGACCTTTTGTTCTTTTCCCAATTCTATAGATGATGATACCCTTGTTGAACATCTGAATAAATCTTTGGATAGTTTTTCTAATGACCGAATTACTTCCCTCTCCATAGATGATCTTAGATCAAAATTTCGCCTTTTAGAGATTGAACACAGATCCAGTTTAGGGCTAGCCAATAAGTATAAGCGTTTTTATGTTGATGCCAAAGAGGAGATTGGTAAATCTAAATCCAAATACAGTAAGATTATTGATGAAAATGATCGTATTACTAAACAAGGTGTTCAATCTTTAGCAGAATTCCAGAAGACTCTTCTCGAAACTCAAATTGAGATAGATCGGCGTATCTGTGAGAATTCAACTCTTGTTGAGAGGGAAACCCAAGTTCATTCTCGTCTTCTTATAGATAATGATGATGAATTCGCTTGGGTTGCGAAAGTATTAGACGATGCTAGAAGTAATCTAGGTGTAAATGTTAGTCTTCATGCTGACCAAACAGCCTTGATTAAAGATTTGCTTTCTGAGATAGAAGGTTGTCAACTATTCTTTCCTACTTACTCTTTGTCTTTCACAAATTTTCATCAAATTACTGATTCATTATTATACATTCGCAGATTCTGAAAAGAGACTCCGTCAAAGAATTGAAGAATTAGAAAATGAAAAAGGAACTCTCGCAAACTCCCATTCTTCTCGCAATGATAAGTTCTTAAGATTGAAGAATCAACTGAAGATAACTATTACCAACTTTAAGAATGATATTCTTTCTTATCGCAATAATACTATCAGGTCAATCTGCAATAATCACGACATTCCTCTCTCTAATTACCCTTGTATTGAAGAAAAAGTTCTGGAGAATGTTCCTTGTTTAGTGATTTCTGATAGTGAAGCTGATGAAGATGAAGAAGAATCTGAAGATGAAGGATCTGGTAATATAGAAAAATCTGATGAAGAGGAAAATGAATCAACCAAGAAGTAATTCTGCTTTGCTGAATATAAAATTTGTAAAACTTGTATATTCATTCTTTAATCTTCCTATCTTTTTTCTGCGAATTTCTCTTCCTTCCTGCATGTGTCAGTAAAACAACTCTTTTTTGCGATATAATCAATCAATATATAATTAAGTTTTTCAATCTATGTATAAATCTGCATAAATCTATCATGCCGAGTCAAAAAAATACTTTCTCATGATAAGAATTAATCATATATTCCCATATTTGCCTCTGTTTTTTGTATCCAAATGAGAGATTAAGCAATTTGTAAAGTGAATATTGCACAATCTCGCAATTCTTTATTTATATTCTTATGTGAGCTTATTTTTCCTTCCTAAGTAAAGGTTTTATTTAGCCACTCTTTCTTTTGCGACAGAATCGCAGGACGTTTTTGCATTTTCATGCAAAAACCCCTTGATCTTGCCTTATCTTTTTGTATTATTTTGCTGCGACAATATGATAGGCCTAAATTTTCTTGCAAAAATAAAGCCCAATGACATTGTCGTCTTGCGATGAAATCGACGTCTTTATATTTTCATGCAATGACCCATTGATCTCATCTTATCTTTTTCTCTTGGTTTTTTGCCTCTTTTGATATTTGTTGCACAAATACGACAAGCCTAAATTTTCTTGCGAAAATAAAGCCTCATGATATTTTTGTATTAAGACACTTATCAGATCCCTAATGGAGGGTGCCTCCCTTATCTTCCCCTGGTTTCCCCTTCAAGTAGGCGTACATCGACCATACAAGACTAGATCCTCCCATCCGGATTTACCAACAACCAGTTATTTTTCGCAGCCTCTTATCCTTTTTTCCTATATGTCTTATAGTTACGAGACTGCACCCTAAGTGGGGGTTTCTTCAGGCCGAGTGCATCATAGTCAAGACTTTCCAAGAATGGCCAGGGTAGGTTCATCCTCCCCAGGCACTCTTGGATCAACCGTGTACCGCGGCGCCTTGATCATATTCTGCACTCCTTAGAAGAGACCCTCGATCGTCCAACCAGGGTATAACCTTATATATAGTTGAAAATCCAAGGTATATAGTTGAAAATCCAAGGTATCTCTCCCGGATAGGCTTTCTTGAGCCCTACATCTCCATGACTCAAGTTCCAGTAGCGGTATAACCTTATATTTGATCCATGCAATCAGATACCCCCTTAAATGACGTACTTTAGGTCTTACATTTTCCTCTTGCGAAATTTTATTCGCGAACTAGGGTGTACGGCATAAAGGTTCGTCCCATTCTGCGAATTTTTCTTCGCGCTTCTTGCGATATTTTCACATATTCTTGCTTCAATGCTGGTGTAATTTCACAATCTCATATTTTTCATTAAACAACAATCTGTGAGTCACATCGTTCATACACATCTTTCAGTATCATAATTTGAAATCTTTTACCTTTACTTTATTCTACCCTTGGGATTTTGTTGCGCTTCACTATGTTGCCCTTGCGAGTCATTCACTAGATAATGTGTTTATTCTTTCTCAGATTTTCTTATTCTCGCAGTTCTATGGTATCCACCATTAATCTGTCACATCTTTGTCTTTGCTTGATGTTGTGCTTCCAATTGCTATGCTTCGCAGATCTCTCTTCGCAAGATTTTATATCAATCTCATAACACTTTCTGCTTTCACTCCAATCTCCTTTTATGACTCCAACACCATTTGGATGTGGAAACTTAATGCACTGATGGTAAGTGGATGCCACACCTAGAATCCCATGTAACCAAGGTCTGCCAATTAAGGCGTTGTAGGGTGACTCCACATCCACTACACAGAATAAGACTTTAGATGTTATTCCTTTTAATGGGATTATCATTGTGATCTCTCCCTTTGGTTTATTGGCGGTACCATTGAAACCATATATCTTATACGTTGAGGGTATTAGATCCTCGTATCTTCCTCCCATGGTCTTATAAGTGTGATAAAATAAAATATCCACAGAACTACCTGTATCAATCAATACTCTATTAATTGCCCATGAATCTTCATTTTCATCATCTTCAGTTTTATCTTCATCTTCATCCTATTTTTGTTTTGGATGTATCTCTAATCTCACAACCAATGGTTTATCATGCATTTCTCCAGGCTCAGGTACTTCTTGTGCGCTGAAAGAAATAATCTGTTTTTGCCACTCTTTAAGCGGCGAGGCTTTCGCAATGTTCATGATTTCTTTCCCATCAGCGTCTCTCGCAAACACTCGGCTTAAAACATTATCGTGGAAGTCTTCGATAGTCTTGAATGAATGTATAATGGAGTTTTAGAACAATTTTTTTGCCTTTGCTCCAACTTCTATCACAAATGTTTCTCCTCCTTTTGTTGTATTTACTCTGCGAGTTTCTGGTGGAGGTGGTAATGGCTGAGATTGCGGGTTCCCTATTAGAAAATTATTTAATCTTCCCTGATCTATCATCCTTAAAATGATCTTCTTTATATTCCTGCATTCATTTGTCGAGTGACCATGAAAATAATGATAAGAGCAAAATTCTTGACTTCGGTTATTTGGGTGTGGTTCTTTTCCCATGTTCCAGGGTGCTTGTATATTTTCCATTAAGATTATGGCTTCCCAATTTTTTTCTACGCTTGCATTCAATGGTGGCATTTTGATTTCTTCCCATATCATCTTCTGATTTCCCTGCCCTCTTTGATAACTTTGTCTCTGTCCACCATAAGTCTCCTGTGGTTGGTCAAGTCTCTAAATTTTATTATTTTCCCCGCGATAAAAGTTTCTCTCTCTTTCAAACTCTTCTTGATCTCGACTTCCCATAGCTACTAACTTTTGTTGACCATCATCCACATTTTTTTCTTGTTTTGCATGCGAGGTGATCGCTACTGTATTTATCATCTTGGGAAGTAAACTTGCACTCGCTGCAATTGAACTAGTGTTCGCAATAGGATACGACTCTATCTCATTTTGTTTTTCCTCCAACGCAATATATTCTTCCTGCAATTCTCGCAGCTCTGTCATAGTGATCATATTTTTGATTCAAAAAATTTATATATAGAACAGGTTGGTTGCGAACATAGCATTAATGAAGGACAAAATGAGGTATCTCTCATCTACTCTTCTAGCCATCTCACTGCACATTGTCTTCCATCTAATGGTTAGGTGTTTCAAACTTTCACCAATCCTCTATTTTAACCCAAATACATCTTCAATATCGGGCCACGAAGAATTGTTGCTTATATATGCTCCCAAAAATGTAGCTTGCAGATGGTCGAAAGAAGTTATAATGTTTTTAGGTAAACCTTCGAACCATTTTAACGCCTCGCCAGTTAGGCTAGATGAAAAGTATTTGCATAATACAACATCATGGTTTTCCCACTGTAGCATACACCTAACATAAGCCTTGACATGTTGAACAGCACAGGTAGTCCCATCGAAGATACTGGTTAATGCTGGTAAATTGCATTTTGGGGGTATTCCTCCTAATTATACTTCTTGAGTGAATGGAGTTCTCGTAGATTCTTCAATGGCTTCATCAAGTTGCCTTCTGCCTCCTTCCCTTCTGTTATTTAACATTCCCTCATTTCTGCTATCTCTCTTAAGATTTGTTCATTCCCAGCTGAGTTTTGCCCCATTGGTCTTTTTCAAATACAGCCTTCCTTCTCCTATCTTGTGTTGTGAGATTTCGATTTCCGTCTCCATTATTTTCTTCTTATCTTTCTCCGCTATCTTCTCTTACATTTCTTTCACGAATGCACATACCATTATATCTCTCATTTTCTCTTATGTGATTTTCTTCTACTCTTCTTTGCACCCTATCGTATTCTTCGTTAAAGTTACCATTATTGCGGTTTTGCTCGCGTCTTATTTCTTGATTGTCATGATTATTCCGGCGAATTGCCTCTTGGAATTCTTGCTCTTCTACTTCTACTCTCAATCTTTCCTTTCGCAAGCTAAGCGTGCTTGTTCAGCATAATGTCTCTCGATTTCTCTTTCAATTATTTGCTGATTTCTTAGAGTTTCTCTTCCATGCAATATCCTCCTCCCTTCCTCTTGGTTTTCTTCACCATCTTGTCTATTTCGTGCCTGACGCCATTTATTCTCCTGCCTTCTATTGTTTTGTTCGTTTTGTTGAATTTCACCTTGTGGTATATAACGATCTTCCCTTATTTCTCTCCTTTCGCGACGTTCCCCATTTGGATCATGATTTTCTTCTTCAATATTTGCTATAGGGGATCTTCTTCTTATCTCACTTCTGATTTTTCTCGAACTTGATCTCGTTGTACTTCTTGATCTTCTATTTTGTAACCTCGTGTTTTCCATTCTCAATTCATGGTTTTGTCTTGCCAAATTTGTACGTTCTTCCGCCTCTAATCTCCTTTCTTCTTGTATTATTTGTCTTAAAACCTCTACTGTTTCATTTTCGTCATCACCATGTATTAATCCTCCATTTACCTCTTGATTTCTTCCCTCTCATCTTTCATCTCTAAATTGTCGATCTTCTGGTTCTTCCATTGAATCTGATCGCCAAGTATGCACGCTTACTCTATCATAATCCACAGCTCTATCTTGTATAGGTGTTTGCTGATTAGGCTGTCGAACCTGATTTTATCCATCATTCCTTGTTCTATTTCTTCTTGTTCTTACTCTTGAAGATTCTCCCATTTCACTTGTTTCTCCACCTGCAAGTCTTTTACTCCTCCTTACGGTTGTTGGTGGTTCTGACGTATATTTTCTTCTTCTAGCCATTAATATTGTGAGCGATTGTATTCCAAATTTCTTCCAATCACAATATCATTTTTTACCTTTTTCTTCAAATAATCAACAATTCATCCCTGTTTCGAGCGCCAAAAATGTAGTTGCAGAAATTCCTACACTACACCCCACATAAGAATCCACAATTATCAACACATATTTGTAGATTAAGAACAACACTTTTATTGATTAATTTTCAGAAATGTTACAAGAAATGGAAGAAATCAAGAATACAATCGCTCACAAAAAAATTCTCTCTCCTCAAGACTATCTCCACACTCTAAAAGTTATCCGCCTCTCTCAAGTCTACTCATCCCCTATATATAGGGTATTACATAATGGATGACAGCTCATAGACAGCTAAGATATCCCTTAATTTCAGATTTAACTTGTGATATCTTCGCGAGTGCAATAATGTTAATCTCGCAAACACTCTTATCTTCGCAGGATCTTTTAGTTTTCTTCATGTTTCTACCATCGTTATTTGTTGCGTCGTTCTTTTAATCTTTTCTGCGACGCTCGCCCGTGTTTTTAATGAAAACTTCGCAAGAATGTTCTTGCTGCGATATTCTGATCCTATATTTTCATTTCTTTCATTCTCATAATATCATATCATTTGAAGCAAAGTAAATATTCAAGAGAAATTCTAAGACATTGTAATTCTGAAATCTTTGTGGTTCTGAAATTTTTGTAATTCTGCGATAGTATCGCGCTTTGTAAATTAAATAAAAATATTTGAAATCTTTTTTGAAATCTTGCGATTGTATCATTTTTTGTAAATTAAATCAAAAAACTTTTATTTGTGGTAAGTAAAATGTTCTAGGAAAGGGTACTTAGCTCTTATGTAAGTTGTCTGAACGTTTCGCAGCAAAAAGAAGAGTGAGAGATGAGACTTGAACCCTTGACCTGCCTCTTGAATTTTCTCGCAACAAACCAACTGTGCTAGCCCTCTCTTGCAAATTAATCAAAGATCTTGCGAAGTAATCAAAGTTTAACTGTTCGAGAGACAATTATGTAGAAATTTAGCATAACAAAAATAAACTTGCGAGAAGCAAGAATTGATCCCGCGACCTGCTGTTTGCATTCATGCCTCCCAACCAACTGTGCTAGTTCTTTTTTTTTTGCGATATTTCTCTGCGAGATTATCATGAACTCTCTTCTGTGTAAAATATACCTGCGAAATTATCAAGGATTTCGCGAAAAAATATGCATGTGTTGGGACTTGAACTCGTGACCATGAACTCATTAACTTCGCAGATCACCAAATGTGCTTCCTCTTGCTTGCGAAATAATGAAACAATGCTGTGAAATTATTCATTTTCTCACCCTCTGTAAAAAGAAGAAAACTATACTCGCAGGCAAATTCGAACCTCTGACCACAAACTCACATACTGTTCTCTGGACCAACTGTTCAACAACCTCTCTGCGAAATTAACGCAGAACTTTTTTTCTTATTCTTTTATTCGCCAATGAAAATGAGAAGAAAATGAAAAATATGTGTCTTTGCGAATTTGAACCCGTGACATCAAACTTCTTGTATTCGTTGGTGACCAATTGTGCTACTCTTATGTCTGCGAAGGGAACGCACGATGATATAGTTTGAATCATATCTTTGCCTGTAGTAAAAATAGTAAAGGAATACATACGGTGGGATTCGAACTTGCAAATATAAACTCATTAATTTCGCCATTAACCATCTGTTCAAGAATTTCTTTGCGAAATATTCAGATAACATTTGTTACTTGTTCTTTTATTTCCCCCTTGGCATTTTATCAAAAATGTGCAAAAATATCGCAATAAGGAAGAATCAATCATGTGACCTACTGCTGGTTTGCTCAACCTTGAACCATCTATGCGAATTTCTGTTTGTGATAGAAATTGCAGCATCTGTCTCTTATCTTCTCTTCGTTCTTCCTTAATTTTTTCACAATTTGCCTCTTGCCTTTTCTCCTGAACATGAAATATTCCACTGAAACCTTGGTTTTCTTCCTTAAATTCACCACAGCAACTAATTTTCTCTCCTACTCTTTTCATGTCCTTGAATTATTGATGATGTTTACTCCATGGAAGTGTAATTTCTTCCATGAAATTTCCATTTTTGAACCTAAATTTTTTTAGATCTAGAAAAATATGAACAGTAGCAAATCTTCATGGAAGTCTCTTGAACCAATCAAACTACAAGAAGGATAAATCCTTTACTCGTCCCTGTTTCTAGCACCAAAAATGTAGTTGCAGGAATTCCCACAACACAGCCCTTGTAATATCTTGATAATAATTTCTTGATCTAAACTCATTTGATATGAAAATGATGATTAAAATACTAAAATTGTAAATGGACACACAGATTTTTACATAGTTCGATCAATTTGATCCACATCCATGATTCTTCACTATGATCGTTTAAATTTACATTTGATTTACATTGATAATATCCATTAATGGGTAAAGTTCTAGATCTAGTTTTTGGGGAAGAAGATGATAAAGAAAAATATATTCTCTCTCTAAAAATATCTCTCTGCAAAATATCTCTCTCTCTCTTACAAAAATTGTCTCCCCCCTTCTCTCTCCTGCTCTCCTCTTTATATAGGTGTTTACATAGTGGATGACAACTCACATACAACACATACTTCCCCTATTTTAGGATCCCTTTCCACACTCTTGCAAGTTTTCTCTATATTCTCTCTAGCTCCCGCTACATTATCTCGAGCTCCCGCCTTGTTCTCGCGAGCTCCTGCCTTATTCTAGCGAGCTCCCGCCTTGTTCTCGCGAGCTCCCCGCCTTATTCTAGGGAGATTTCTTTATAACAACCATAAAATCTTCACATCTTTCTCGTGTTTTATGATGTCGTTGTCTATTACATCATTTTTGTAATTAATTTGCGACATTTTCTATATGTGGTAGAAGTTTTCGCAAGAGCATTGTTGTTGCGATATTCTGCTCCTACAATTGTGTCTATGTATTGTATAAAAATCTAAGCAATTGAATAACTCTTGAACTAGTTCTTATGAGTCATTTGAACTAGTTATGTAGAAGCTGAATATGGTTGATATGAAAGTTCTCATATGGCTAACCATTGGTTAACTATTCGTGAACCAACTAAATGTACACGTTTAGGTACGGTTACTCAAACCTAAATGAAATACATTTCATTAGTGTGTGTGACAAGTTAAGTTTCGATCTAACGGTTGAAATATATTAGCTTGGATAAATCAAGTTTTTCATCTAATGGTGAATATTGAATGCTTTGTTACCAAGGTAACTTAGATTGCAAACCCTGATTTGAAAACTATATAAAGGAGATATCTAGCAACTGGAAAAACTAATCCCCACACCTCCTGTGTGATAATAGTTGGTTTTGCTAGAGTCGATTCTCTTTTAACCGTAGGTTTCTTCTCGAGACCCTGTCGGTTAGAGTCTTGAAGACTTCATTGGGATTGTAAATCCAGAAGAAACTAGTTCTCTTGTAGTTGAGTGATCTGATCTTTCCATCTTCTATCGTACGAGTTCAATTGAATAATTGGCTTGAGATTATATCTCCGATAGGGCAAGATAAAAAGAAATCACAAACATCTTCGTCTCATCGTTTGTGATTCCGCAATATCTAGTTTTACTACCATATGATTTAGATTATTGTGAGGTAATCAATAATTCTAGGTTGTTCTTCAGGAATATAAAACCGGGTTATTGATTGGTTCTTGTTCACCTTAATTTTATCAAAAGACGGAACAAAACTCGTAGGTTTATCTGTGGGAGACAGATTTATGTATTATCGTAGACTTTTCTGTGTGATACAGATTTTTTTATTCAAGTCTCCGACTTTGGGTCGTAGCAACTCTTTGTTGTGGGTGAGATCAGCTAAGGGAATCAAGTGCATAGTATCCTACTGGATCAGAGAAGTAAAGAACGTAACTGTGCCTTAAATCAGTGTGATATTGATTAGGATTCAACTAGAGTCCAGACCGAAGTTAGTTTGTAGTAGGCTAGTGTCTATAGCGGCTTAATACAGTGTGGTATTCAATCTGGACTAGGTCCAGGGTTTTTCTGCATTTGCGGTTTCCTCATTAACAAAATTTATGGTGTCTGTGTTATTTCTATTCCGCATCATATTTTGTTACATAATTGAAATATCACAGGTTGTGCGTTGTATCGATCAATTGTGAAATCCAACCTTTGGTTGTTGATTGGAAATTGATTGATCCTTAGATATTGATTTTTGATACCATGTAAGTTTATATCTCTTGTATTTGATAAAGACTCGCAGATTTCTATTTTCTTGAGTATAGATCAAATCGAGAGATAGTGTTTAACTCCTTGATACACTTTTTATTAAGATTGAGTCTGACTGTTTAGTTGATTCTCTTAAAATTATATTATAGTTAGCCCATACATATTGCTAACCGAAATATTGGATGAGGTTGTTAGACCCCCTCTTTTTCAAAAACAATTCCCCCTTACATAATGATCTGTAAACCATAAGTATTTGTAGTGTGAGATACACATTAATTCTCCCCCTTTTTGTCAAAAAATTTGGCAAAGGTACGAAAATTAGTGGGATCCTAATGAAATTTCCACGGAGATACATCATGACCAAAATGTGTATTAGCAAACCAACAAATTTAGATGCAATTATAAAGCCAAAGCAAAATGCATTCATCAAGGAGTTAATAAAGATACAAGATAACCCCTAAAAATTCCACAATCGCACTCCCCACAAAGATTTGGCAATTAAGCACAAGTTCAAAAAGAACTCTCCCCCATAAAATGTCATCCTCCAAGGAACAACAAAGGCGACCTTACTTTCATAAGAAAAGAAGGATTTATTTGGACAACCAAATCTCATGAAAATATGAATTTGTATCCAAAAAATTCAATTGAAATAACCACAAGAGAATCCATAATTAGTTCAATCGAAAAAATACAACCAAATTAATCACAAAAAAACATACGACTAATTCAATTGAAATACACAACCAAATTAACCACAAGAAAGTGATTAATTCAATTGGTCATGCTCAACATAAGGTAAACTTATGGAGAAAAAACTAAAATAACCACAAGAGAATGATTAATTTAGTTGATCATGTTCGACATGGGGAACCTTACGGAGCAACAACTAGTTAAACATAAGAGAATGATCAACTCAGTCGATTGTGCTAAACATAATAAACCTTATGGAACAACACAGTATATGCACAAAAAAAGTGGATCGGAGGTCGACCAAATACTGCGGAATACACAAGGATTCATTTTATTTTCCATCACTATTTTCACAATGACATATAATAAACGTAATCCTTGTACACAAAAGTTTTATCCTTTCTTTTTATCAAAACATGACATAAAAGGATTTAATTTTTGCAATGTCAAAAGTTCATTCTATCTTCCATCAATACATTCATATCGACATAATAGAGATAACTTTTGAACCAATATGGGACCGTCACAGGTTCATGGACGTAAACAACATATCCCATAACAATTTGCAATATATGAAATCATAAATATTAAAATTGCAAAAAATAACCTTTATCCTTAGAAGGTAGAATCAATCTTTTTCGCATGGATTTACACAAAGAATAGCTACCAAATGCGTTTAAAAATATTTTCTTAACAAGGATGAACATACATAGTCATTAACAACCATGCACCATAGTTTACATAAGATGGTTGTGAACATTCAAGAATCCCATAACAATGCGTGCTAATGCCCATTCTTGAACTTCCTTCTTTGTGATTCACCAACAACATTCTTGTAAATCTAAAAAAGATCTTATAAGAGAGGTACTCAAAGAATCCAAGTGCCCAAGTCCAAGAGAAATGGAACAAGTGCTACGAAACGGAGCAAAACAATCAAAAAGAAGAGACATGACAAGGGACATTATTAACTCATCCAAATTCAGAAATCCTCATTTCTATTTTGAAGATAATTCAAAGAGGAAGATAATGCAAAAATAATGAGGTCATTCCGAGTTCGTACGAAGAAGTTACGGCCAAAACAAGTTTACCGAATATCGACGTTAAATATGCATACCGGTTTGCAAACTAATTTTCATCATCTTGGGGAGTATGCAAATGGGTATGCGTACTTAAACCCCCTGGATTTTGATTTTAAATGATGTTATGCATACCTGGTAGGCAAACCATGAAGTCCAGACATCCCGAACTACTATTTTCAAACGTAAACGTCTAAGAACCTTAAACACAGATCAAGTTAGGTATAAATGAATAATAAGCAAGGTACATGGATCATTATAAGTACTCTAAGAAAATAAAAACACAAATCTTGCTCAAGTTTATAAACATACCTTTTTAGAAGAATCCAATTGAATTCGACAGCCTTATCGACATAATCTGTGTACCCCAATTCTTGTGCTTCCATCTCCATATACATAGCAGGGCATTCCTTGGTGAGGATGCACTTACAACACAATCATGTTGTGTTGAGGTGAAAAATGTCTTGCTCACCACAAGTGACTTTTGGATTATCATGAAAGAGATCGTTTTTAGAACCTTTCACATCCAAATCCATCTTTCCAAAGAACTCTTTAAGTTCCAACATCATGGATACTGCCTTCTTCATAGTCATGGAATTTTCTGGGAGACCATTATTTTTCACACTCAAAACATCATTGACTTTATTTGGTCTTCACTTCAGAGTGCGGTTAGGAACAATCGAAACCTTCTTTCCATTACTCTCTTCTAGAATTCTCGGAAGAGAATCAGATTGACTATTCTTTTGTAAGTTAGTTTATCTCCAACTGGGAGCATCGGATCTTGTCTTCGCCTTTACGAAGTTATCCTTTTGATAACCATTACGATTGTGAAAAGGATTCATATGACGTTTATAGGCAAATATAGGCTTATCACAACACTGATTCCTTTGCTTAGAGGTTTGACAGTTACAACCTGTAACATTAATGGGATTAGTCTTAACATATGATCTTGGTTTCACAACTTCTTGTGATGCCCAAACAAAAACATCATGAAGTTTCTCATTCCTTATACGGAAACGACATCTCCTTTCCAGGTGACCTTTATTTCCACAACATAAGGAATGTTTTTACCTCGATCCGTATGTGCTGACTTTAGAGGTTGATATACTTTGGTCTTTTGAACCCTAACTGCCGGTGAAGGTATTTCACTTTTTCCATCAGTGGAAACCTTTTGTTGAGAAGAATCACTAGGCTTGACAAATTTTACCTCTTTGCTAATACTTGGAGCATCAATTCCCTTATAGCCCAATCCTCGTGTATCACGATAATTTTTACTTGCTCCTAGCATAATGGTTAATTTGATTGAACTAGTATTGAACTTTTCCAAGTCATCTTCCAAAATCTTGATTTTATCAAGAGCAACAACTAAATCATCCTCAAGGCATTTTTCTCGAGCGAGAAAAGCGATTTCTCTGTCATCAAAACTTGCTTGCTGAGAGTTAATTTTTCCTTCAATTTCTGCAAGTTTCTCTTCCAACAAGAAGTATTTTTGTTAAACACGATCACATTCAAGTGACTTTCTACTCAGGCTTTCCTCGGTATCTTTGAGGACCGATTCGCAATAGTGATTTCTGACCATAAAGACCTCCGTAAATCCTTTTCATTTTTTATTTTCTCGACAGAGAGGAGTCAAAAGAGGTGTGACATGAGAAATTGTAATCTTCTTCATTTTCAACGAGTCCAAAAACTTAACATATTCAGACAGACTTGTCCATAATCAGATCGCTACAAACACATACTTATAAGGTCTTTAATGTGTTTGCTTTCTCTGATACCAATTGAAAATGCGGGGGTCTAACAATCACACTCAACAATTTTTTTGGAAATTTGAGAGGACTTACTCCAATAGACTTTCTAGAGAATCAACTAGACATTCAAACTCAATCTAGAGTAAAGTATATCAAAGAGTTTTAATATCTCAGTTTCACAATGTAATCAGTAAGTCAAACACATAAAAATCCGTGAGCCTGATTACTATGTGAAACAACTTGAATGGTACCAAAGACCAATGTTCAAGTGTCAATCGATGTAAATTAATAACCAAAGGTTGGATATTCTAATTGATTGATATTAATGCACAACCTGTGATATTTCAATTATATAACGAAATATATTGAGGAAAAGAAATAACACAGACACCATAATTTTGTTAAAGATGAAACCGCAAATGCAGAAAACCCCGGGACCTAGTCCAGATTGAACACCACACTATATTAAGCCGCTACAAACTCTAGCTTAATGAAAATTAACTTCTAACTGGACTGTAGTTGAATCCTAATCAGTATCACACTGATTGAAGGTACCGTTGCGCTCCTTACGTCTCTAATCCCAGCAGAATAATATGTACTTGATTCCCTTAGCTGATCTCACCCACAACTAAGAGTTTCTACGACCCAAAGTCGAAGAATTGATAGACAAATCTGTCTTACACAATAGGATTGAATAAATCTGTCTCCCACAGAAATACCCAAGAGTTTTTGTTTAATCTTTTGATAAATCAAGGTGAATAGGAACCAATTGATAAACCATAATTATATTCCTGAAAAACAACCTAGTATTATCAATCACCTCACAATAAACTTAATAGACTAGCGAAACAAGTTATTGTGGAATCACAAACGATAAGACGAAGTTTGTTTGTGATTACTTTTTTATCTTGGTTATCGGAGATATAAAATCTCGAGCCAATTATTTCAATTGCACTCAACACGATAGAAACAACAAGATCAGATCACGCAACTACAAAGATAATAGTTAGGTCTGGCTTCACAATCCCAATGAAGTCTTCAAGTCGTTAACCTACAGTGTCTCGAGAAGAAACCTAAGGTTAAAGGAGAATCGAATCTAGTTATGAAACTAGTAACAAACATGAAGTATGGGGATTACCTTTCCCAATTGCTAGAGTTCTCCTTTATATAGTTTTCAAATCAAGGTTTGCAATCTAAGTTACCTTGGTAACAAAGCATTCAATATTCACCGTTAGATGAAAACCAGATTAGATACAAGCTAATATGTTTCAGCCATTAGATCAAACTTAGCTTGTTATACACAAATGAAATGTACCCTCATTTAGGTTTATGTAACCATACCTAAATGTGTACACCATGTAGGCTAACAAATAGTTAACCGAGGTTACCCATATGATTACTCTCATATAAACCTTATTCATCTTAACCATAACTAATTCAAATGACTCAAATGAAACTAGTTAAGAGTTGTTCAATTGTTTAGAAAACATAATTGAAATCAAATCGGTTTGATTCACTTGAATCAATCATGAACATTATAGCCACGGTTTGCAAAGATTGCATTCCTTATGATTTGAATGTTTAAGTCCATGAACTGACCGACTTGACAAAGTAACCAGCTTAAGTATGCGTACTTAAGCAACCGGTTTTGAGTTGTAAAGTTTCCAAACTCAGCAGAAATTTTCTGTTCAAAAGCTTCCGCCAGTATGTGTACAGGTACGCATACTTAAGGTGACTAGTTAAGAGTTTTGCCAAAACCAAAATCAACCTATCTCCTTCACCAATTTCGTATACACACATATGGGCTCCCGGTTTATAGATTTACACACTAAAGTGCGAACACACTATATATGCTTATATCCAAAGATGGCTACACAATCAACTCTTTATTTCAATCATTGAAACATTCTTCTATAATGACAATAGCTGTTTTCACACACTATTAGCATCAAAGCAATTTTCAAGATATTGATTTAATCATTATTGAAACCTTACAAGTCTTACACCAAATGATTGTATCAAACAAACCATGTAAGATGTTACTGGGCAATTTTCTCATGATATAAGATGAACTTGGTCGAAGCGAAAGCTTACCAACACATATTTCGAGAAATATGTAAGTGAGATTTACTCATCACAAAATCTCAAATGTGCATAGAGAAAACTATACCATGACACGACTTATTTCTCAATATTTGAGATAGTAGAAATAGACTTTCCAAGTGATAGATAAGTTCAAGTCTCCACATACCTTTTGTCGAAGAAGTTCCACAATCTCCCCTTAGTAGTTCTTTGTCTTCAAGAGATGAACGTCGAGAGATTTAAGCTCAACTACACTATCTATGTCCTAGTCCAAGACATCTACAAATAGGCTAGAAATCAAGACTTATAGTTTTGATCACTAACATTGACAAATATGATTGAGATAGCAACGCATGGTGATAGACACCTAATATTGCATGTATTATTATCATTTTGTAGGTGTTTATGGTATCTTGTTGCACTAATCGCTTATATTTGTGCCAATTCATGTATTTTATATCACTTGTTCGTTTGCGAGTAAAATTTGTGGGAATTGTCCTTGACTTCTTGTTTTATAATGCTAGGGGATGAAACAATGGAGTAAACATGGGATTTGCACAAAGTGGAGCTGGAGCTGCCATGCCTTGTCGAGCTAGATGTCAAGTCAGATTTAAGCTAATGTAATGGAGAAGGCAGTCGGGGTGCGAGCAGATCTATGAAGTGAATGGAACCAGTAGTGAACAAGAAGTTCAATAAGAAGAAATAAATCAGTGGGCCGAAGTTCAGAACTAAAATACATGGAAATGAAATCAAGCCCAAGGTCCATATTGAATACCAAAGCAATGCCTCCATGCTTCACACCTGAGTATCCGATTCTATCACCTTTCCTAAACCCTTTCTCGAACACAAGAAAATAAAACTTCTTCTTCTCCTATTTCAGTCGACTTATCTTCTTTGTCTCCCAATCTTTTTACCAGCATATCAAATCAATCTGTCATCAACTCATCGCCCATGCCTCTATAACCACTTTTACCTTGTGAAAACTAGTGGCTTACCTTTTATATTACCATTCAATCATAACCCTAGGCTTTGACTCATAGGATAATCTAGGGATTTGATTTTCTGCAAACATCATCAATATCAGCGCGCAATCAACGGAATTAGGGTGGCTGTTTATAATGAAGTTTATTCACAAATTGGGCTAGTCAAAGACAAGGTTAGTCGTGAAAGCTAGGTCTGAATTTTCATACCTCTACATTATCAACATCAGTCAAATGGATGAGGATAAGTGCAGTGGCGGTAGATAAAGGAAGATTCTTGCAAAGTGGTGAGTTTCGAGAAACGAAATCCCCAAATATTATAATGTTTCTGTTGAGAATAGAGATTGAAAATTGGGGAGAAATCTATGTATAAATAGGAGTTGTTTTGTTGTGTAAGGGTATGCAGGGAGTGAGGAAGAGAGATCTAAAAATACTTAAGTAATTTCCTGTTGTCCTTGAGAAATCAGTTTGAAAAATAATAGAGTTCAACTACTTCAATGAGTTTATCTATACTTGAATTCTATTTGTCTCCTATTTTCATTATGTTCTAACTTTCTTAGCTAGGGCATTGATAAAGTCCTTAGCTTACTGCTAGTTTCTTATGTTAGTGAAAAATGTTCTTGTAAAGCTTAATTGAATATGGATCAGTTTAGTCTTTAGGTTGCAACTTATAACTTTCACCTAGTATGTCTTGCATCCTAGGTTGTTAGAACCATTATCTGTTGTTGCATCAACTCATGCTTCATTGATTGTTTTCAATTTTTGATCAGTTGTGCTGTAATAAGACAACTGATGCTAGGAATTGAAATATTAGTTGTAACTAAACTATCCGTGTGAGATCACCTTAGGCTAGCAAAAGACTTGAATCATAATTGTTGTCCATTATAAGGAACAAGAGTACTTTCATTGGCTGAGATATCTAGTGTATGTTATGTGGTAGATTCAATTGCCCTAGTGCTTCTCACTTGATTGTTTTCTGCTCTCACTGCATCTTTATCTCTGTTTCGTTTATAGTTTCATAGTTCTATTTAGCAGTCAATCTTCTTGTATTATCGACACAACAAACACCTTTTTATTACAAATCAGTTTAGTTTTTTTTTCTAGTTTCAACTTTACATCCATCAAGTCCCTATGGGAACGATCTGTACGTGCCGTGTTTTACATTGTGGACACCGTATACTTGCGGTTTAATATTGTAGGTTTCTAGTCCTACCAAGCTATGTGACTGAAATGTGATGACAGAAACTAAAAACTACAGCCAAGGTGTCAGAGAACTAACCTACAACTATAGATTTTACTAGTTGAAAGCTTTTAACTAAAACAAGATGCAAGATATAACAGATGGATTACGTTACTGAGATGATACGATCAAAGGTAAGAAGAAAGAAACTTCATAGTCTTCACAAAGTCCTATATGACTAACTTACTGATGGGAATATTATACAAACTGGGAGAGTCTAACACACTGAAACTGACTGGCAATAAAACCAAATGCAATGACAGAAAGAAAAGTTACAGAATGATTGAAGTTCATAAAAACAACTAGATGCAAAGACAGTTTCAACAAAGCAAGATATATGAACAAATGAATTAACTAAACTACAATACAACAACAACTTTACAGACGGTAGTATGCTTTAAACTACGAAACCAAAAGATTCAACACTTGTGCAGACTAAGTTACAGTTTAGCGATGACGCACAGAATAAGATTGGATTTAACACAAACAACACTATAGACAATGATATTACTAAAATGCCTAAATGAAATGATATGCAAGATTGGTATATTACAGGTGATGAAAAGCTAAATGATATAAATGCTTAATTCTACAGCTAAAACTAGTATTGAGATACAGATTAGGAGAACAACTAACTGACGCAACTGACAAGCCACATCAATACAAATACAGGCAGTTTTTAGGTGAAGCAATATGTATATGCTTACGAATTTACTACTACAATAATGCTTGTATGAGAATGCATGAATGAATCAGGTGGATTTAGACTAAAAAGATGATGTAAAGGTGCAGATATATGACTAAATGAAGTTTACAAACCATAAAGAGACTAATAGCAGATGCAGATAACTTTAAACTAGATATGAGATAAGATGGAAAGCAGATGACTAAAAATGAAATTTTTTTAAATAGATGCAGGTGACTATGACTGAAATCTAACTTATGCTAATGATGCAGTTTATACAAAATGGATTATATATGAACAGTTAAACTACAATGGAAGGCTACATATTTCCCAAACTAATAAACACAGTTGAGTTACACTAACAACAACAGAAAAACAAAAGAAAATATAACACATGTTTACAACACTAACTGAAAATCAGTAAAGCTACACTGAAGAGATATGACAGGACGTACTTTCAATATGCAATGCATCAAATCGAACAAGACGCGATATATATAAGATGGATTTAACAGCTAAGTTATGCTTTTAACAGTAAAATCTAAACAAGTATATATATACAGCCTACAGATGCAGAAACTTGAAAAATTAAAACTATAACTAAACGCTTATATACAAAAATAAAATAAAATCTAGTAAAGTAAACAATAAAACAACTACACCGCTACCGAGTCCCCGACAGCGGCGCCAAAAACTTGGTAGGACTAGAAAATTACAATATTAAACCGCAAGTATACGGTGTCCACAATGTAAAACACGGCACATACGGATCGTTCTCACAGGGACTTGATGGATGTAAAGTTGAAACTAGAAGAAAACTAAACTGATTTGTAATAAAAAGGTGTTTATTGTGTCGATAAGACAAGAAGATTAATTGCTAAACATAACTATGAAACTATAAACGAAACAGAGATAAAGATGCACTGAGAGCATAAAACAATCAAGTGGGAAGCACTAGGGCAATTGAATCTACCACATAACATACACTAGATATCTCAGCCAATGAAAGTACTCTTATTCCTTATAATGGACGCAATTTAGATTCAAGTTTGTTGCTAGCCTAAGGTGATCTCACACGCATAGTTTAGTCACAACTAATATTTCAATTCCTAGCATCATTTGTCTTATTACAGCACAACTGATCACAAATTGAAAACAATCAATGAAGCATGAGTTGATACAACAACAGATAATGGTTCTAACAACCTAGGATGCAAGACATACTAGGTGAAAGTTATAAGTTGCAACATAAAGACTAAACTGATCCCTATTCAATTAAGCTCTACAAGAAAAATTTTCACTAACATAAGAAACTAGCAGTAAGCTAAGGGCTTTATCAATGCCCTAGCTAAGAAAGTTAGAACATAATGAAAACAGGATACAAATAGAATTCAAGTATAGATAAACCCTTACACAATATAACAACCCCTATTTATACATAGATTTTTCCTCAATTTTCAATCCTTATTCTCAACAGAAATATTATAATATTTGGGGATTTTGTTTCTCGAAACTCACCACTTTGCAAGACTCTTCCTTCATCTACCGCCACTGCACTTATCCTCATCCATTTGACTGATGTTGATGACGTAGAGGTCTCATGGGAGTTCGAGCGAGCAATGCTCTAACACTTTTTAACCAAGTTCATGTAAAATTACGTATACCCTAATGAATCCATATATACCCCATTCGAACAGTAAATTAAAATAGGTTTATCTATTAGGAATTTATATTTAAATAGTATTTTAGGGTTAATATCGTTTCTTATTTTCCAAGTAATGTAGCCCATACATAGACCTTCCTTCATCAATTTTGATCCAAATTTTTCTACTTGAGCAACACAAGATGCTTTATCAAATCTGTTTCTTTGCGGTTGCGGTGCATCACCTAGGGGAAAGATTAAAATAATCCAAGATCAAAAGATGGCATTAATTTTTTTTGGAAGATATACCACTCGCAGGCCTAGTTAGTAATTAAGGGTACGGGAAACTTTCGTAATGCGATATGTACGAGTATTATACGGATTCGTAAAAGTTAAATTCGGTCAACGGTTCGTGATTCGGCAGTAATACGAAATGTCGTACTACATGTATAATTCATTTTAGAGATTTAAATTTGGCGTACAAAATTCGGCATGTATTAACTGTTGGAATCTTGCAACAATGAACAACATGTTAGATGTATCAAAATCATTATGTAAAGAACTGAATCAAAATAACTCTACTGAAACAACTTGACGAAGGAAGAATCACAGGTTCAACAAGTTGTCCTTAACACATTAGTTCGCAGGTATACTCGAGATGAGTAATGCTAAACCCCTCACAATGAAGATGTGTCCAGGATAAGACTATCCGATATAACTTTAGTTAGCATAACGCAAGTTACCCAATCTTGAACTCAGCAACGGGGATGGAAGTAAAACGTTGCGCAAAAATAAAGAGACAAGATGAAGAAAATAGGACAAAAAATAAGCCACTTTTATGTATATTTTGTGTAAAACAATTTCGGGTTATATTTATAGGAGATAATTTCTTGAAAATCAAGTTAGGTTTAGGTTTTCTGATACAACAAGTTTTCTTTTAAAAAAAAATAAAATCGTAAAATGAATTCTCCCATAAATACAACTCTTAAGATAAATATATTTTTGGAGTTAATTTCTTAAACAAAAAACTTACAAAAATGAATTCTTGTTAACATGGGACTTGGTGTACGCGCAAATTCCATGGGTTGGGCCATGTATATTTTGGCCTACCCGCGTTTGTCAATATATCCATATGAAAATGGTTACATAGTGGAGCTCCTCTTTAGTTCTACACAATGTGGGACTAAAGGAACATTTCATTCACTCATAAAATGAGCAACTATCCTTGGACCCATATGTCACTAGATCAAACCACACCAAGACTAAAACATCTTTATTAAAAACTCATTTTTCTCCAACATTAACCTATTAAAAAATTATTTTTAATATAATCTCTCCTTAAATACTATAATTCAATAATTGACATGAACTATAAATATGATATGTGCATTATATAATCAGCAAATAACATGTGCATCAATGGTATTGGAATCAGATTGGTGTATATAAAATTTTAAAAGTTAAATAATAAAAGATGATAATTTAGTGATGATTTGACAAAGTATTATACGGCCGAATGATTTGGTAATTCGTAAATACGCGTATAGTTCGTTTTAAACTGGAAAGTCGCTAATCTAAGTTGGAGTTTTAGTTATACGGCTGATATGTACGAATTCACGAATTATACTCGTATAACTAACTAACTAACTAACTAGGCTCACATGCTCATTGGTCAAGCTAATAACGTTTACAAGAATGGTAATCCAGAGCCTAGTCAAAGTCTCCTTCAGCAGGTTAAACAGATTGAGTTGGATGCCGTGAAACTCCGGGATACACATGACCATTTATTCACCAACAACAGAAAGGTTTGGATTTTTCTTGGCGAACTCAGATTTCTGCTTTATGGTGATTGATATTGCTGGACACATCATATATAAATTTAAAGTTGAATCTAAGAATCCGCTCGCCATTAGGAACAAAAGGTCCACAAGTCTGCTCGCCATCAGAAACAAAAGATCCTGTTAGCTCGCCCAGGAAGCTCTAGGTTCATGGGTTTTGAGTTGGGGCTTCTTTTAGTCAAATTTGTCTAAAATTAATCCAAGTTATTTATTGCTATCGTAGGCGTCAAAAATAAATTACACTTTCTTACTACTTAAAATATAAATATAGCAAAAGCAAGAAAGGATCGTTCCCACAGAGAGGACTAGGTTGTCAAGTTGTTTCGGTTTCTTATGTAAAGCCAGAGGGATTTTTCTGATTTATGTAACTAAAATAAAATAAAATCAAATAAAAAAATAAGCACGAAAATCAATAGAAAAGATATTGGTTAAGGATTCATCTTCATTCACAAACATGTTCTCCTTTCGTCATCAACAAACACATTAAAAGATGCGAGTATGAGTTCTATCTAAGAAAACAACCTAACGTGTAAAAGCACTAATCAAGTTTAATTCCCTAGATGCATTAAGTTCTATGAAATCAGGCCAATCAAAGCAATCGAATGTGGAAAGCGCGCTAATTCAATTTAACAAAGGTTATGGTTCACATATGATCATAAGGATGCATCACTACAAGCTATAACCATATTCATGCTACTTGTAATCAGGAATCTATCACTTTTACGTATAACAAACCCTAATCCAGCAATAGAGATGAAAACAAACTTAATCGATTCTAGACTCGACCAAACAAGCATTCAAATCATATAACAATATAAACGATGAATCATAAACGATAAAGTATGGAGACAAAACTAATTTATCATATTAAAAAGCATATTTTGTGAAATCCAATTATTCCATAACCAATAATAAAATTAAGTACTCATGCTCAAGGAGTTCATAACAAAAAGAAAGAGAAAACCTATCATGTTTCTAAACCCTAAAACAAAAAGTAGAAGATGAAATTTCAAGATTAGAGAAAAGTCTTCTCTTTTATATGTTTCACAATTTCCATAAAGGATACTCCTTCCAATATTAGGTCTTCTAAAAACCCATCTCCAAGTGGTCCACCAATCCCATGTGTGAGAAAACCCGGGTAAATTATGTCCAAAAACGCTCACCGTAAAACTGGGTTTCAGCCGGAAGTTGGCCGGAATCCGTCACTGCCGGCTAACTGAGATTCTTCTCCGTTGAAAGAATATTCCGTCAGTCCACCATCAAACTTAAAAGTCAAGACGGTCTTCTGTTAGTCACGGGAGTCAAGGAAAAGAGTGAGTTAGCTTCTGAGTCAGGCTGATTCGGCTTACTCACTGAGTCATCTATCAGGATCGGTCATCGGACTCGTCTGGATCGATCATCGCCGTCACCAAGTCGAATCTCCGAAGTTTGAAAATGGACCGAGTCTCCTCTGTTTTTACGACAATTCTCAGACCGATTCTTCTTTCCTGCGACAACCTAGCATACATCTAACTATTTTCATTCAGTATTACAGCTTCAATTCCTCCCAGTCTTGTAATGCTGCAACTCTACTTCACCTCGGGCCATCTCATTCCATCAACCGCACTCCCTTCTTCATAGCAGCTTCTTCTTTGACTCACATCATCATCAACTTCTCTCTGTTCTTGGTATCAACCCATCTTATCCGAGTCTTCAAATTCATCCTCATACCCATGGAAATCTACATCATCTCAAAACCCATTCTGCCTCTGAACCAACATCTAGCCATCAATTCCATCATAATCTTTAATCCAGCAACCACAAACCCATGAACATCACCACCACTGTCTTGTTCTTCTCCATCTCCTAAATCAGCAACAACGTCAGTTTTAACTAATTTCGACCACAATTTCAGATCTAAAAGCTAATCTAGTTCATACCCATTCACCGATTCGAATACAACCACACAAATTTTTAAACTCAGAGATCCCTTTATTCTTGCAGATCGAAGGTAACAACAACATCAAACCCTAGAATGATTCATCATCTATTTCTTGCAAATTGGTCTCAACCCATCTCTCTTTGAGTCTTGAAATTTGTCAGTAGAATCATCTTCTTCATCCCGTGAACACCCATCTTCTGATTCTCGATAATCTCCCAATTTATTCTTCCAATTTCTCTGCATTTCTCGGTTTCATCAGCAGTCATGGCTGATGTTCTTTTCTCAGTTTCTAGTGATAGAATGAATAAGAAATGATTGGGAGAAGATTACTCTTCTCGATTTAGGGTTGTAGAAGTAGGTTATATTCGATGCCCGGTCACCATGATAAGGGATAATCATCTAGCAGCCCCCTAACCTTTGCTGACCATCTTATAATACTTACTCCAAAAGAGAGTCCCCCCTAACCTTGGCTCAGCTCCCAATAATGTTTTCCTGTGAAATGACCTTTCTGCCCATTCGGCTCAAATTGAATGATTTCTTTTTCTTTTTCTTTGTATGTCTCTCGAGTACCTAATAACTCAAAAACACGCATAAAATACATAATTTACAAGAAAAATAGCAAAGAAAGCATAAATACTCGATGATAAATAGGGTGTATTCTACACCTATCAAATTCCCCCGCACTTAGACTTTGATAGTCCTCGAGCAAATCAAACAAAACAAATTTAAAACATACATACAACTCTGTGTCCTCGAGGCTACGGTCACTTTTAGCATAAATAACAAGCCTTTGAACCTCTTGGTGTCCCTAGTGGACGAGTTATAGTCTCGTGAGGGCTTACTAGAGATATACCCACAAAAACTACTCCAACTTCAAAGCGTTCCAGCATCCCAAGCATCCAAATAGCTATGAGGACATAGAGTTTCTGCATGCTAGGAATAAGAAGTTAGAAATACCAAAGAACATATTCATTCTTAAATCTTGAGTGAGAAATAACCACACCATAATGAGAGAACGCGTGTTTGAGAAACGATCAATAAGAAATTCGCCTCGACATATGCCTCACCAAAAAGGATTCTATGAAATTGCACTCAAAAAGACGGCTTTTTTATGGGTCTCACATGTGCGCAGGTAGGAATGAAGAGAGAATTCCTGCAACACGTTGAATGGTGGGAAGGACAACTTCCGAAATATTTTGAAAACCCCACATCTTTTAATATTTTGAAAAAACCATTTTTCTGGCGATCTCTAAGAAAGGAAATCAACCACTATTATCGAGGATGAGATTACTTACTCACCTTCACATCCGATTGCCAATTATGATAGCACCACTCTCACGTAATCCAATAGAAACGTCTTTCGCTCCTCGTCTTCATCTTCTTGGTCTTCGGCTTCGACTATTAGTGATTAATTCTTGAACTTCGTAAATCCTTGACAATTTGTAACCTTTTTCCTTAAAATCCTTGTCGCTTGAAACTTCCTTATAGATTTTCCTTCCCCACGGCTTATTAAATAAAACAAACAAACACAATAATAGATATTTCTCTTGTCTCATTTTTTCCTTTTTTTTTCATCATTTTTTTTTAGACAAGAGAAATAAAATACAAAACAAAGTGAAAAATAAAACAAACCATGTTCGTGGAAAAGTACTTTACCGCTTGATTCTTCACAACTTGTATCGTCTCGAAATTATAAACTTCAATGATTCTCACCTTTTGATTTTCTTCGCTCTTGTAAATAAGTCTTCAACTTGTATGTAAAATTATGCTCATTGTATTGTAAGTCTTCAACATGTATGTAAAAATCTGCTCATTGTATGTTGCTTTACTTGAATATGAAATTTTCTCTTTTCGTGTCCCATTGTTGCTTGCAAACCTTGAACGTCTTCAACTTTCCTTATAGATTTTGATGTCGCTCCTTGTTGATGATTGTGGTGTTTCTATGGACCCGTTGTTGTCGAGAGAGAGAATGGTGCTAACTGTAAATCGAACTACAAGAAGGAAGCTTTCATCCATAGACGTCACCCTCATGATTGACAAAAATTAGCACTCAAGAGATCAAAAATAGTGCTGAAATTGGTGTGAAGTTGGGTAGCTCACCATTCTACCCGGAATTAACGTACGGTGACACACACTCAAAATAAGCTCTTTAGTCATGGAAGAATTTCTGGTTGGTGCCTTAGTTGATATGAAAATGGGTAGTCTCCACTAATGATTGATCAGCAACTCTAATAATGCATTTCTCTCTGCTCCTAATTTGCATCACCGGCATGATTAAATCCATTATTTAACACTCCAATTCGTAAGAAATCCGAATGTAGTTCCCTAACACTTCTAAGTTCAGTTATGTCAGTCAGAATTCTCTATGTAAACATACCTAGAAGGATGCTAGTGACTCTAAAATCTCTACAAGTTGAAGGTTTTATGCAAATTTTTTGAAAAATCGACTCAAAAAGGCTAAAAACTCTATATGCAAAACATCCAAACACTCCCCCACACTTAAACCTTACATTGTCCTCAATGTAATTGAATCCTCCTAGTAAAGTCAAGGTGGGAAATCCTAATATGATATGGAACAAGAAAAATAAATAAACGAAACACAAAGAAAATAAAAAACAAAAGGATAATAAACACAAAACCGGTGGGTTGCCTCCCATTTAGCGCTTGTTTTAAAGTCGACGGCCCGACTTAGCTTCTTGTAAAATTCATTCCCCATATATTAACAATCTGAAAATTTGGGGATCCACCCATATCACCTGTTTTGCAAACACTAGCTTCACACAAATATTAGTAATATAAAACAGAAACGAAGCTATTAACCGATAAAAACTTCCCCCACACTTATTCTTGTCCATACTTGGAAGTGGGTAAAGAATATAGAAGTCGGGAACTTCCACGGTTTCTTGTTCCAAAACCTGCATTGCATGAGAATCAAATGTTTCTAATGGCGGATATCGAGAAACAAAGTCATCTAACAATGTTTTCGAAGCACATACAGTCAAACCATTAAGAGGTAAAGGAGAAGAATCAATATGCAAAGGGTTAGACAAACCTCGCACAATCTCTTGTAGCACGGAATCCTCTTCATCCTTGAAAAATTCAAGTGAACTATTCACCTCTTGTATATCATGGTCCTCTATTAAACCTTGCAACCATTCTTCGTATGTTTCTGCCTTAACCAAAGTCTCGACATCAACATCTTCATTACAATCATTCACAAGTTCAATTGGGTCTTCCACAATATTGGTCACACCGGTTTCATTCTCAACATACTCCTCTTCATTAGACTCAAACCTTGTTGCAAAGTTATGTAAAACACTAGTTTCATCATACTCATGTACCTTTTGAATAGGTGCTTGATCATTATAAAGATCAAGAGTTGAGTCAACTAAACTAACATCATCAAATATCTCCAAAGGTTGGTCCTTTTCAACACAATCATCTTCGTCTTCATTTCCAGACTCACCGAAATCAGAATCGTCGTCGGTTTCCCAACATTTATTACGACGTTGTTTGAGTTCCATATGGATGGTCATACTAATTTCATCGACAAGCTCTTCCGAAGCTCCATCATCTTCCAACTTGTATAATTTCTGTGTAAGTTTTCTAACGTTCACACGCTTACCACCATTAGCTACAATAGGTTCTCTTTCCCATGACTCTTCCCTTTGAATGGGTGAATGATCATAACTACGATTTGGAGTCGGGTAAGAAAAAGTGTTCCAAAAATTGGTTTATGCGACATTCTCTCTATTATGGTCAAGTTGGTCTAGTCTTTGTTGCATGTCTTGTAATCCATTCAAAATCTGCATACAACTCGAATGAAGCCAATTAGAAGTAGAATAATCCCACCTAGGTGCTTGACTTACATACCCACTACAAGGTTATTGTTGGTATGTATGAAAATCACCATAAAGTTCTCTAGGATATGCATCATAGCCAATAAATTGGTTTTGATTGTATCCCAAAGTTGGTGGGAAATTGTCATAGTGTTGAGGAGGTTGAAAATCATATCCATTGCTCCAATATGCTCATTCCATAATAAGTACCTGAAACAAGAGTTCTCAAAACTATGTCAAAACCAGAAAATAAGAAAAACAAAACTAAATACAAAATTAATAAACCAAAAACAAGTGATAACCGCTGCCTCCCCGGCAACGTCGCTAAAATTTGATCGCTTTCGTAGGCGTCAAAAATAAATTACACTTTCTTACTACTTAAAATATAAACATAGCAAAGGAAAGAAAGGATCGTTCCCACAGAGAGGACTAGGTTGTCAAGTTGTTTCGGTTTCTTATGTAAAGACAGAGGGATTTTTTTGATTTATGTAACTAAAATAAAATAAAAGAAAATAAAGAAATAAGCACGCAAATCAATAGAAAATATATTGGTTAAGGATTCATCTTCATTCACAAACATGTTCTTGTCATAATAATTAGAATTGATATTTTAATCTCAACTTTTATCAAAAGCCCTAGGATACCTTGATCGCAAGGATATCCCACAAATCTCCTTTCGTCATCAACAAACACATTAAAAGATGCGAGTATGAGTTCTATCTAAGAAAACAACCTAACGTGTAAAAGCACTAATCAAGTTTAATTCCCTAGATGCATTAAGTTCTATGAAATCAGGCCAATCAAAGCAATCGAACGTGGAAAGCGCACTAATTCAATTTAACAAAGGTTATGGTTCACATATGATCATAAGGATGCATCACTACAAGCTATAACCATATTCATGCTACTTGTAATCAGGAATCTATCACTTTTACGTATAATAAACCCTAATCTAGCAATATAGATGAAAACAAACTTAATCGATTCTAGACTCGACCAAACAAGCATTCAAATCATATAACAATATAAACGATGAATCATAAACGATAAAGTATGGAGACAAAACTAATTTATCATATCAAAAAGCATATTTTGTGAAATCCAATTATTCCATAACCAATAATAAAATTAAGTACTCATGCTCAAGAAGTTCATAACAAGAAGGAAGAGAAAACCTATCATGTTTCTAAACCCTAAAACAAAAAGTAGAAGATGAGATTTCAAGATTAGAGAAAAGTCTTCTCTTTTATATGTTTCTCAATTTCCATAAAGGATACTCCTTCCAATATTAGGTCTTCTCAAAACCCATCTCCAAGTGGTCCACCAAGCCCATGTGTGAGAAAACCCGTGTAAATTATGTCAAAAAACGCTCGCCGAAAAACTGGGTTTTCAGCCGGAAGTTGGTCGGAATCCGTCACCGTAGGCTAACTGAGATTCTTCTCCGTTGAAAGAATATTCCGTCAGTCCACCATCAAACTTAACAGTCAAGACGGTCTTCTGTTAGTCACGGGAGTCAAGGAAAAGAGTGAGTTAGCTTCTAATCAGCTTTTGAGTCAGGATGATTCGGCTTATTCACTGAGTCATTCATCAGGATCGGTCATCAGACTCGTCTGGATCGATCATCGCCGTCACCGAGTCGAATCGCCGGAGTTTAAAAATGGACATAGTCTCCTCTGTTTTTACGACAATTCTCAGGCCGATTCATGCCAATTCTTCTTTCCTGCGACAACCTAGCATACATCTAACTATTTTCATTCAGTACTGTAGATTCAATTCCTCCCAGTCTTGTAATGCTGTAACTCTAATTCACCTTAGGCCATCTCATTCCATCAACCGCACTCCCTTCTTCATAGAAGCTTCTTCTTTAACTCACAGCATCATCAACTTCTCTTTGTTCTTGGAATCAACCTATCTTATTCGAGTATTCAAATTCATCCTCATACCCATGGAAATCTACAACATCTCAAAACCCATTCTGCCTCTGAACCAACATCTAGCCATCAATTCCATCATAATCTTTAATCCAGCAACCACAAACCCATGAATATCACCACCACTGTCTTGTTCTTCTCCATATCCTAAATCAGCAACAGCGTTAGTTTTCACTGATTTCGACCACAATTTCAGATCCAAAAGCTAATCCAGTTCATACCCATTCACCGATTCGAATACAGCCACACAAATTCTTAAACTCAGAGATCCATTTCTTCTTGCAGATCGAAGGTAACAACAACAACAAACCCTAGATTGATTCATCATCTATTTCTTGCAAATTGGTCTCAACCCATCTCTCTTTGAGTCTTGCAATTCGTCAGTAGAATCATCTTCTTCATCCCATGGATAACACCCATCTTCTGATTCTAGATAATCTCCCAATTTCTTCTTCCAATTTCTCTACATCTCTCGGTTTCATCAGCAGTCATGGCTGCTATTCTTTTCTCAGTTTCTAGTGATGGAATGAATGAGAAATGATTGGGAGAAGATTACTCTTCTCGATTTAGTGTTGTAGAAGTAGGTTATATTCGATGCCCGGTCACCATGATAAGTGCTACTCAGCTAGCAACCCTCTAACCTTTGCTGGCCGTCTTATAATACTTACTCCAAAAGAGAGTCGCCCCTTAACCTTGGCTCAGCTCCCAATAATGTTTTCCTGTGAAATGACCTTTCTGCCCATTCGGCTCAAATTGAATGATTTCTTCTTCTTTTTCTCTGTATGTCTCCCGAGTACCTAATAACTCAAAAACACGCATAAAATACATAATTTACAAGAAAAATAGCAAAGAAAGCATAAATACTCGATAATAAATAGGGTGTATTCTACACCTATCAAATTCCCCCACACTTAGACTTTGCTAGTCCTCGTGCAAATCAAACAAAACAATTTTAAAACATACATACAACTCTGTGTCGTCGAGGCTACGATCACTTTTAGCATAAATAACAATCCTTTGAACCCCTAGGGACGAATTATAGTCTTGTGAGGGCTTACTAGAGATATACCCACAATACCTATTCCAACTTCAAAGCGTTCCAGCTTCCCAAGCATCCAAAGAGCTATAAGGACATAGAGTTTCTGCATGCTAGTAATAAGAAGTTAGAAATACCAAAGAACATATTCATTCTTAAATATTGAGTGAGAAATAACCACACCATAATGAGAGAACGCGTGTTTGAGAAACGATCAATAAGCATTTTGCCTCGACTTCTGTCTCACCAAAAAGGATTTTATGAAATAGCACTCAAAAAGACGGATTTTTTATGGGTCTCACATGTTCGCAGGTAGAAATGAAGAGGGAATTCCTGCAACACGTTGAATGGTGGGAAGGACAACTTCCGAAATATTTTGAAAAACCCACATCTTTTAATATTTTGAAAAAACCATTTTTTTGACGATCTCTAAGAAAGGAAATCAACCACTATTATCGAGGATGAGATTACTTACTCACCTTCACATCCGATTACCAATTATGATAGCACTACTCTCACGGAATCGAATAGAAACGTCTTCCACTCCTCGTCTTAATCTTCTTGGTCTTCGTGTTCGACTATTGGTGATCAATTCTTGAACTTCGTAAATCCTTGACAATTTGTAACCTTTTTCCTTAAAATCCATGTCGCTTGAAACTTCCTTATAGATTTTCCTTCCCCGCGGCTTACTAAATAAAACAAACATTCACAATAATAGATATTTCTCTTGTCTCATTTTTCCCTTTTTTTTTTCCTTTTTTTTTCATCATTTTTTTTTAGACAAGAGAAACAAAATACAAAAAAAAAGTGTAAAATAAAACAAACCATGGCCGTTAAAAATTACTTTACCGTTTGATTCTTCACAACTTGTATCGTCTCGAACTTATAAACTTCAATAATTCTCACCTTTTGATTTTCTTCGCTCTTGTAAATAAGTCTTCAACTTGTATGTAAAATTATGCTCATTGTATTGTAAGTCTTCAACATGTATGTAAAAATCTTCTCTTTGTATGTTGCTTTACTTGAATATGAAATTTGCTCTTTTCTTGTCCCATTGTTGATTGCAAACCTTGAACGTCTTCAAATTTCCTTGTAGAGTTTGATGCCGCTCCTTGTTGATGATTGTGGTGTTTCTATGGACCCGTTGTTGTCGAGAGAGAGAATGGTGCTAACTGCAAATTGAACTACAATAAGGAGGCTTTCATCCATAGACGTCACCCTCATGATTGACAAAAATTAGCACTCAAAAGATAAAAAATAGTGCTGAAATTGGTGTGAAGTTGGGTAGCTCACCATTCTACCCGGAATTAACGTACGGTGACACACACTTAAAAGAATCTCTTTAGTCATGGAAGAATTTCTGGTCGGTGCCTGGGTTGATATGAAAATGGGTAGTCTCCACTAATGATTGATCAGCAACTCTAATAATGTATTTCTCTCTGCTCCTAATTTGCATCACCGGCATGATTAAATCCATTATTTAACACTCTAATTCGTAAGAAATCCGAATGTAGCTCCCTAACACTTCTAAGTTCAGTTATGTCGGTCAGAATTCTCTATGTAAACATACCTAGAAGGATGCTAGTGACTCTAAAATCTCTACCAGTTGAAGGTTTTATGCAAAATTTTTGAAAAAACGACTCAAAAAGGCTAAAAACTCTATATGCAAAACATCCAAACACTTCCCCACACTTAAACCTTACATTGTCCTCAATGTAATTGAATCCTCCTAGTAAAATCAAGGTGGGAAATCCTAATATTATATGGAACAAGAAAAATAAATAAACGAAACACAAAGAAAATAAAAAACAAAAGGATAAGAAATACAAAACCGGTGGGTTGCCTCCCATTTAGCACTTGTTTTAAAGTCAACGGCCCGACTTAGCTTCTTGTAGGATTCATTCCCCATATATTAATAATTTGAAAATTTGGGGATCCACCCATATCACCTATTTTGCAAACACTAGCTTCACACAAATATTAGTAATATAAAACAGAAACAAAGCTATTAACCGATAAAACTTCACCCACACTTATTCTTGTCCACACTTGGAAGTGGGTAAAGAATATAGAAGTCGGGAACTTCCACGGTTTTTTGTTCCAAAACCTGCATAGCATGAGAATCAAATGTTTCTAATGGCGGATATTGAGAAACAAAGTCATCTAACAATGTTTTCGAATCACATACAGTCAAACCATTAAGAGGTAAAGGAGAAGAATCAATATGCAAAGGGTTAGACAAACCTCGCACAATCTCTTGTAGCACGGAATCCTCTTCATCCTTGAAAAATTCAAGTGAATTATTCACCTCTTGTATATCCTGGTCCTCTATTAAACCTTGCAACCATTCTTTGTCTGTTTCCGCCTTAACCAAAGTCTCGACATCAACATCTTCATTACAATCATTCACAAGTTCAATTAGGTCTTCCACAATATTGGTCACATCGGTTTCATTCTCAACACACTCCTCTTTATTAGACTCAAACCTTGTTGCAAAGTTCTGTAAAACACTAGTTTCATCATACTCATGTACCTTTTGAATAGGTGCTTGATCATTATAATGATCAAGAGTTGAGTCAACTACACTAACGTCATCAAATATCTCCAAAGGTTGGTCCTTTTCAACACAATCATATTCGTCTTCATTTTCAGACTCACTGAAATCATAATCGTCGTCGGTTTCCTATACTTTATCACGACGTCGTTTGAGTTCCATATGGATGGTCCTACTAATTTCATCGACAAGCTCTTCCGAGGCTCTATCATCTTCCAACTTGTATAATTTTTGTGCAAGTTTTCTAACGTTCACACGCTTACCACCATTAGCTACAATAGGTTCTCTTTCCCATGACTCTTCCCTTTAAAAGGGTGAATGATCATAAACTACGATTTGGAGTCGGGTAAGAAAAAATGTTCCAAAAATTGGTTTGTGCGACGTTCTCTCTATTACGGTCAAGTTGGTCTAGTCTTTGTTGCATGTCTTGTAATCCATTCAAAATCTGCATACAACTCGAATGAAGCCAATTAGAAGTAGAATTATCCCACCTAGGTGCTTGACTTACATACCTACTACAAGCGTGTTGTTGGTATGTATGAAAATCACCACAAGGTTCTCTAGGATATGCATTATAGCCAATAAATTGGTTTTGATTGTATCCCAAAGTTGGTGGGAAATTGTCATAGTGTTGAGGAGGTTGAAAATTATATCCATTGCTCCAATATGCTCCTTCCATAATAAGTACCCGAAACAAGAGTTCTCAAAACTATGTCAAAACCAGAAAATAAGAAAAACAAAACTAAAAACAAAATTAAGAAACCAAAAACAAGTGACAACCGCTGCCTCCCCGGCAACGACGCCAAAATTTGATCGTTGTCTTAGGAGTCAAAAATAAATTACACTTTCTTACTACTTAAAATATAAATATAGCAAAGGCAAGAAATGATCGTTCCCATAGAGAGGACTAGGTTGTCAAGTTGTTTCGGTTTCTTATGTAAAGCCAGAGGGATTTTTCTGATTTATGTAACTAAAATAAAATAAAAGCAAATAAAGAAATAAGCACTCATATCAATAGAAAATATATTGGTTAAGGATTCATCTTCATTCACAAACATGTTCTTGTCATAATAATTAGAATTGATATTTTAATCTCAACTTTTATCAAAATCCCTAGGATACCTTGATCGCAAGGATATCCCTCAAATCTCCTTTCGTCATCAACAAACACATTAAAAGATGCGAGTATGAGTTCTATCTAAGAGAACAACCTAACGTGTAAAAGCACTAATCAAGTTTAATTCCCTAGATGCATTAAGTTCTATGAAATCATGCCAATCAAAGCAATCGAACGTGGAAAGAGCACTAATTCAATTTAACAAAGGTTATGGTTCACATATGATCATAAGGATGCATCACTACAAGCTATAACCATATTCATGCTACTTGTAATCAGGAATCTATCACTTTTACGTATAACAAACCCTAATCTAGCAATAGAGATGAAAACAAACTTAATCGATTCTAGACTCGACCAAACAAGTATTCAAATCATATAACAATATAAACGATGAATCATAAACGATAAAGTATGGAGACAAAACTAATTTATCGTATCAAAAAACATATTTTGTGAGATCCAATTATTCCATAACCAATAATAAAATTAAGTACTCATGCTCAAGGAGTTCATAACAAGAAGGAAGAGAAAACTTATCATGTTTCTAAACCCTAAAACAAAAAGTAGAAGATGAGATTTCAAGATTAGAGAAAAGTCTTCTCTTTTATATGTTTCTCAATTTCCATAAAGGATACTCCTTCCAATATTAGGTCTTATCAAAACCCATCTCCAAGTGGTCCACCAAGCCCATGTGTGAGAAACCCGTGTAAATTATGCCTAAAAATTCTCGCCGGAAAACTAGGTTTTCAGCCGGAAGTTGGCCGGAATCCGTCACCGCCGGCTAACTGAGATTCTTCTCCGTTGAAAGAATATTCCGTCAGTCCACCATCAAACTTAACAGTCAAAACGGTCTTCTATTAGTCACGGGAGTCAAGGCAAAGAGTGAGTTAGCTTCTAATCAGCTTTTGAGTCAGGCTGATTCAGCTTAATCACTGAGTCATTCATCAGGATCGGTCATCGGACTCGTTTGGATCGATCATCGCCGACATCGAGTCGAATCGCCGGAGTTTAAAAATGGACAGAGTCTCCTCTGTTTTTACGACAATTCTCAGGCCGATTCTTCTTTCATGCGATAACCTAGCATACATATAACTATTTTCATTCAGTACTGCAGCTTCAATTCCTCCCAGTCTTGTAATTCTGCAACTCTACTTCATCTCAGGCCATCTCATTCCATCAACCGCACTCCCTTTTTCATAGCAACTTCTTCTTTGACTCACAACATCATCAACTTCTCTTTGTTCTTGGCATCAACCCATCTTATCCGAGTCTTCAAATTCATCCTCATACCCATGGAAATCTACAACATCTCAAAACCCATTCTGCCTCTGAACCAACATCTAGCCATCAATTCCATCATAATCTTCAATCCAGCAACCACAAACCCATGAACATCACCACCATTGTCTTATTCTTCTCCATCTCCTAAATCAACAGCAACGTCAGTTTTTCTGATTTCGACCACAATTTCAGATCCAAAAGCTAATCTAGTTCATACCCATTCACCGATTCGAATACAGCCACACAAATTATTAAACTCAGAGATCCCTTTCTTCTTGCAGATCGAAGGTAACAACAACAGCAAACCCTAGATTGATTCATCATCAATTTCTTGCAAATTGGTCTCAACCCATCTCTCTTTGAGTCTTGAAATTCGTCAGTAGAATCATCTTCTTCATCCCATGGCTAATACCCAACTTTTGATTCTCGATAATCTCCCAATTTCTTCTTCCAATTTCTCTGCATCTCTCGGTTTCATCAGCAGTCATGGCTGCTGTTCTTTTCTCAGTTTCTAGTGATGGAATGAATGAGAAATGATTGGGAGAAGATTACTCTTCTCAATTTAGGGTTGTAGAAGTAGGTTATATTCGATGCCCGATCACCATGATAAGGGCTACTCATCTAGCATCCCCCTAACCTTTTCTGGCCGTCTTATAATACTTACTCCAAAAGAGAGTCTCCCCTTAACCTTGGCTCAGCTCCCAATAATGTTTTCATGTGAAATGACCTTTCTGCCCATTCGGCTCAAATTGAATGATTTCTTCTTCTTTTTCTCCGTATGTCTCCCGAGTACCTAATAACTCAAAAACACGCATAAAATACATAATTTACAAGAAAAATAGCAAAGAAAGCATAAACACTCAATAATAAATAAGGTGTATTCTACACCTATCAGTTATGCATTTGAGACCACTAGCCACCAGGCACTCAATTTAGATAAACTTGTCTAAAGTGGTGAATTTCTTATGTGTGGTTTTGAAATACTACTTTATCACTTATTGGAACCGAAAATCCTCCATTTTGCCATGTCATTTTGCAATACTAAATCTATATTTGGGAACTACTACCCCATTTCAGTTCTAACTAACATTCTCAGATCTAAAACATAACCAAATGTCTCAGTTGGTGAGAGTTAAACTTTTGCGAATGCATCTGACTAGGAGCTCTGCAAATCGGGCGAAACAGAATGAACTCAGTTTTCAAAAATTTCTGTCACAAATATTTCCTATTTATGTTTGATTATTTTCCGCTTCTCTAGTTTACTCTTAGTTATTAAAATGATTTAACATGATCCTTTTCTTTTTGGTTTTTCTATTCTTTTAATGATTATCTGATACATCTCTTGCTCTACCCCATGAATCATCTTCTTGATTAATCATCCATGTTCTTTTGTTTTCTTGGATTACCTTAGGTTTTCAACAATAAAGTTTCCCTTTTCTTTTTTTTCAATATAATATCATCTCGTTTTATCTAATGCTTCTCTAAATTTCTTCTGCAGGGTCTCTCGCTTATTATCATGAAAATCATCCAGTGTTAGACCTCTTGGTCCAAATGTCTTCTTCAACGAACTGTATTGTTACAATAAACTAAAGTATTATCAGCTTCGCCAGCAATATTACAAATCATCAGTCTCAAGATGATGTTTTACAATATGTTCTAGTATTCTAATCAAGTTAATAATGTGTATGATCCTATGGGTACCTGTGATTTTCATCAGTTTAACTCGGCAATGCCGATTCTTCCTAGTCAAAACCAAATTTTGAATTTTGAATTTTCTAATCTTCCCACAATCACGAAGCGGAAGAAATGCAATCAAACTAGCTGTCCTCCGGCTTTATCTTTTTTGACGATGTAGCCATTTAATGAGAAAACTTCTTCTCCGATAATACTTGTTATTCTGTTATTCCCTTCTATAGTCATTGGTCTTCACAATATATGCATTTATGATATAATTATATCCCATGCACATATCTATAAAAAAAGACTTATCAAAAAGGTCTAAACCCTATTCTCATTTTTTCAAGTTCCTTCATCTTCATCCCAACGAAATGGCGTCTTCCTCCAATAACCAATTTTCGGCTATAAATAGTAAGATGTGGAATACTACCATTCGGGATTTATGTGCAAGACAAATGAGAAGAGCTCTAGGTTCCAAGAAGACTATAATATCTGAGGTCACAAATGAATGGAACAATACTTTGATAGGAAAACTTTTTCAAAAGATCCAAAAGATACCGAGGATGTGAGGAAAATAACCACCTCTTTATGGAAAGATACAAAGTTAATGAAGTTCGTTCTCTCGACATAAACATCTTCCTCTGCAATTTTTATTCATCAAAAATAATGGGAGCTGTCCTCAAAAAAGGTCCCTGGAATGTTCTCAAAGGTCACCTCAATTTTATAATTTTTGATCCATCCATTCAAGTGCAAGATCAAGAGTTCACTCACCAGGAATGGAATGTTCAATTCCAACATCTTATGTTAGAAAATAATTTTCGTTCTGTAGTTAATGATGCTGTTAATGAACTTGGAGAAAAGATCTGGATTAAACCATAAAATTGTAAACCAGGAGCTGGGATCATGATAACTACCAGAGTGAAGATTGACTTAACAAAACCTCTTCCAAGAGGAGGTTGGTGGAATATGACAACAGGTGGAGTAGCTTGGGCTCGCTATCACTGGGAACGACAATCACATAACTTATGAAAAGATTGTTTCATCATTGACCATAATAATGAGGAGTGTGAGAATGTAGATGATGATTTGAGAATAAGGCCTTACACTAATGAGGAATTATATTCATGAATTATACAATGCTTATGGTGTGGAGATAATTGAAGATCTGGATTTGTTGGTGCAAAAAATATGTGAAGCAAGTAAAATCAGCTAAGTAATAATGCTCATGAAGAACAAGATGAAGGCAGAAAACTTAAGAGACCAAGAAACAATGAACCAGAAGAAGATAAAATTGAAGAAAATGAACCCATTGAAAAGATGCAGAGTCAAGATGTTAATACTAACATCAATGATGAGAATGCTGGACAAAGATCATCCACTACTGAGACTGATGATATGGAGCATAATTTGATTGAGGAAGGAGAACTGGCTGAGAATGAGTATTTTCATGATGTTAAAGAGGCCTTTGTTGTTATGGTATTGTTTCCTTCTTACTCTAATCTGTTCTTACCTCTTGCCTTTAACTTTTTCTTGTTAAGTGATTTTTCTTTACCATTTGCGGATCCCTTAACTTAAAAAATTTGACTTAATTTATGACTCAAGTTTATAGCCATAGATCCCCTTAAATCTAACCATACAAATAACATACTAAATATGTAAAATTTTCAGCCATCCGGCTCAAGCCAAGCCAAAAATGTTGCGGTATGTATATATAGTATATCTGAAAACATGATTCGTAATCTTCATTCAATTCACACAAGTTCTATAGTACTTGAATAGTTATCATTTATCCAGTGTTTTGATGATTCGTTACATACAACACTTTAATATTAATCATTTATCCAGTGTTTTGATGATTCGAAACATATGACTAAATCAGTTTTCACGAGAAAATAATAATCGAAAGAATTATATGATTTTTGAAATGAAGGACACAACTTTGATACAAAAGAAATGACCGATTTAATTGAGTTGATTATTAATTTTATTGCCTGATTGATAAGTTTTATCATAACACAAAAATAATGGAATCCTAATGCACTGATGATAAAAAAGTGGAAGTTGTTATTATCGTTGTTGATAATCATGATTTTCACTCGAACTGAGATGAGATCCATGAGAAGTAAACAATAAATTCGTAAATTCAAGAACATAATCTTATCATCCACCAACTAACATAATTCCGACCAAATATAAGTGTTTGTATAATTTTAGGCGAAAAAATTGGTATCATGATTATTAAGGTTTCTTAGAGGACTTACGAGTACATCAAGCAGCTGTATAACTTGTATGAAATTTTCATAAAGACGAAGATAAATCATGGCATGTTTCCAATTGTGTAATGTATGTATAAACCATAAAATTTATTGTGGTGATTTTGGCTTGGCTTGAGCCAACTAAAATCCAGGTTCTAGCGTATTAGGCTTAAAATTTTGTATGGTCGGATTTAATCCAATCTATGGCTAGCAACTAAAGTCATAAATTAAGTCAAATTTTTTAAGTCAGGGGATCAGCTCCGTTTTGCTATATTCCCATTATTCATAGACCTAACAGTATGAAGGTTCTCAGCTGGAACTGCCAAGTGTTTTTAGGAAAAGATACTAGAAATCATCTGCAACATCTTAACAGATTTTATTCTCCTGGCATCATTTTTTTTTAATCTGAAAGCAAGATAAATGATGATGGAATCCTTAAATTATCTAGTTACTTAGGTTTTCCAAATAAAGTCTATGTTCCTTCTATAGGTTTAGCTGGTGTCCTTCTACTTCTTTGGAAAGATAGTTTCTCACTAGACATAGTTGGTTCCACAGATAAAATGATACATGGTATTGTTGCTAATGACCCAAGTGCTAGAGCACTGCTCGGTCGAAATCGCTTGCGTTGCTATCTCAAGCATGTTTGTCAATATTAGTGATCAAAACTACACGTCTTGATTTCTAGTTTACTTATAAATGTCTCTGTAGGATCAGAATATTGTCACAACAATATTCCTGCGAAATAAACAACAGTTATGCGAGACATGTTTACGATACATCAATGATATTCTACGAAACATCTCATAGTGATGACATATCGGGTGAAAACAACAGAAACATGAGAAAAGTGTGACATTTCTGCGATGAATCGATAAAACCTGTGAAATATTAAGGCGGTGCTAACTGCGATTTATCGCAAGAACCCAGATCCGAAATTAAAGGGAATCTTAGCTATAAATGAGCTGTCATGAGCTGTAATCCACTATGTAAATGCCTATATAAAGGAGATGAATAGTTCCAGAGAGAGATGAATTTTTGAGTGCTAAGAAAGTTTTTAGGAGAGATAAAATCTTATTAAGTGAATTATATTCTTTATTACCGTAATTCTTTTAAGATCATATTAATAAAAAAGGTCCTTAATCTTCAAATTGTGTCATAAATATTGATAAATTCTTGAGTAGGGTGTAGTGTGGGAATTCCTGCAACTACATTTTGGCGCCCAGAAACATGGAGAATCAATTTGAGAAATTCCAAATTGCAACTTGAAGATTTGAAGAAATTGTTAGAATTGAAGAAATGGCTAGAAGGAGAAGAAATACATCAGAACCACCAACAATAGTGAGAAGAAGTAAAAGAATTGCAGGTGAAGGAACAAGTGAATTGGAAGGATCTTTAAGGATCAGATCAAGAATAAGTAGAATGATAAATGGAGCAGAAAATTCAATTCAACCACCGAATAAACAAACACAAGCACAAGATAGAAATGTGGATTATGATAGAGTAATTGTGCATACTTGGAGGTTGGATTCGATAGAAGAGGCAGAAAATCAAGAAGAGGAAAGAAATCAAGAAGTGGATGGAGGATCAATTCATGAAGGACATGAGGTAGTAGATGATTTGAGACAAAGGATACAGGAAGAAAGAAGATTAGAGGCAGAAGAACGTGCAAATATTACAAGGCAAAATCATGAACTAAGAATGGAAAATTTGAGGTTGCAAAACAGAAGATCAAGAAGCAGCATGAGATCAAGTTCAAGATCATATAGAGAAGAAACAAGACAAAATCATCATATACAAAATATTGGCGAGAATTTGATAAATGATCGTTATATTCCATGCGGTGAAACTTTGGACATTAGACATAATCAAGATGAGGGAGAAAATTAAGAAGAGAGAAGGAGAATGTTACGTGATGAAGAGATTCGAAGAAATCGCAGAATAATTGAAGATGATATTGAGAGGCATTATATTGAGCAAGTACATTTAGCGGGAGAAAGAGAGAGATTGCGAGCCGAAGTAGAAGAACAAGAAATTCAAGCAGCATTGCGTCAGAATAATCATGATAATCGAGAAAGACGACGTGTACAAAATCGTAATAATAATCTAAATGAGGAATATGAGAGAATTCGTAGAGACATAGAAAGGCAACGAAGAGAAACGATAAGGGATGAGGAAATTCGCAGAGAAGAAAATGAAAGACAAATTAATTTGCAAATTCAAGAAGAAGAAAATCGCAGAAGAAGGCAAAATCAAGATGTTGAAGAAGAAGCACGAAATATCGCAAGACAAGAAAGGCATGAACACAGACGAAGAGAAGCTGCGTTGAAAAGGCCAATGGAGCAAAATTATGATAGGAATGAGCAAATCTTGCGAGAATTAGCAGAAATGAGAGGAATGATAAATAACAGAAGAGAAGGAGGAAGAAGACAACTTGATGAGGCAATCGAAGAAGCTGCGAAAACTCCATTTAATCAAGAGGTACAATTAGGAGGGATACCTCCAAAATGAAATTTGACGGTGTTGACCAGTATTTTTGATGGGACTACATGTGCCGTCCAACATATCAAAGCCTATATTCGATGCATGCTACAATGGGAAAACCATGATGTCGTCTTGTGCAAATATTTTGCGTCAAGTTTAACTGGCGAAGCACTGAAGTGGTTTGAAAGGATCCCCAAGAATACAATAACTTCGTTCATGCACTTGCAAACTACTTTCTTAGGAGCATACATAAGCAATAACTCTACACGACCTGAAATTGAAGATGTGTTTGGATTGAAGCAGAGAGTTGGTGAGAGTTTAAAACACTTAACGATAAGATGGAGGACAATGTGCAGTGAAATGGCAGGAAGAGTAGATGAAAGATATCTCATTTTGTCCTTCATAAATGCTATGTTTGCTACAAATCTATTGTACATCCAGGTATTCAGAGTTAAAAACACAATCACTATGACAGAACTGCGAGAATTGCAAGAAGAATATATCGCTTTGGAGGAAAAACAAAATGAGATGGAGTCATATCCAATTCTCGCAGGCACAATTTCAGCCGCAACAAATGGAAGTTTATTACCAAAGATGATTAATACAGTGGAAAGTACCTCCCAAAATCAGCAAGAGAAAATGGAGATTGATAATCAACGTAAGGTAGTATCAATGGGGAGTAGAGATCAGGAGGAATTGGAAAAGGAGAGAAATTTTTATAATCGCAATAACAATAATAAGGTCCCAAGGTTTGATCAACCGCAAGAGACTTATGGTGGACAGAGGTAAAATTATTCAAAAGAGCAAAGAGGTCAGAGGATTATATGGGAAGACATCAAATTGCCACCTCTAAATACCAGTATAGACAAGATTTGGGAAGCGATTATTTTGATGGAGAATATACCTTCACCATGGAACATAGGGAGAGAACCACATCCTAACAACCAAAATCAAGAATTCTGCCCTTATCATCATTTTCATGGCCATTCTGTGAGTAATTGTAGAAATGTAAAAAGAATTATTCTGCGAATGATTGAATAGGGGAAGTTAAATCATTTTCTAGCGAGATATCCACAACCTCAAAGAATTCCGCCAAAGACAGAAATTCGCAGAGTCAATGTTGCGAAAGAAGCAGAACCATTTGTCATTGAAGTAGGAGCTACAACAAAAAATCTATTTTGCAATTCAATTGTACATTCGCAGAAAACAATAGAATATTTCCATGACAATGTTCTAAGTAGAGTATTTTCAAGGGATATAGAGGGAAGAGAGGTGATGAATATTGCGAAGATTTCTCCGTTAGAAGAATGGAAAAAACAAGTTATTTCTTTTACTGCACAAGAGATACCAGAGCCAGGGAAGATGCATGACAACCCATTGGTGGTGAAGTTAGAGATAAATCCAAAGTACAGAGAAGAAGAAGAAGATGATGGTGACGCATCAAGTGATTCTTGGGCAATAGATAGGGTTTTAATTGACACTGGCAGCTCGGTAGACATCTTATTCTATCATACTTATCGAACAATGGGTGGAAGAGATGATGAGTTAATCCCCTCAACTTACAAGATCTATGGTTTTAATGGCACTAAAAATAAGCCAAAAGGAGAAATTACTATGGAAATTCCATTGAACAAGATATCTTCAAAAATTAAGTTCTGTGTAGTAGATATAGAATCTCCTTATAATGCCTTAATTGGAAGACCATGGCTCCATGGGATCTTGGGCATAGCATCCACATATCATCAATGCATAAAGTTTCCACATCCTCATGGTATTGGGATAATTAAAGGTGTTTGGTTTGAAGTAAAAAAGTGTTATGAAGTTGACATTAATACTTGCGAAGAAATAAACGCCAGAAGTCGAAATTGGAAACATAACATGATGCAAACTCAGAGAGCAGAGAAGTTGATGGTGGACAGTATAGAGTTGCGAGGAAAGGATATATTACAAGAATAGTTTGTGCCAAAAGAATCAATGTTGATGAATCGCGCAAAGATGGGAAAAAGTTGAAATCTTCATTCTTCGCAGGAAAATAAACAAGTGCAAGGTGCTGGGAAAAAGTTGAAATCTTCATTTCTCGCAAGAAAATAAAAAGCAACAAGATATTGCGAATAATCATTCGTTACAGAAGAAAAGAAGTGAAACAATATCATGTTGCGAACAATCGAAAAACAAGAACATCAAGAAGTGTGCACACATAATATTAAAAGAAAAACTTTGCTCAAAAATAAGATTTTTTTTTTTTTTTTTAAGAAAAAGATGATGATTTCGAATCATATAAGAATTTTTAATGCAAATGCATAAGACGGGCGCAAATCGCCTAAAAACATATAAGAATGGGACGAACTTTTATGGCGTACACCTTAGTTCGCGGATTCTATTCCGTAAGAGGTAATATCCTTAAAGTGCGTCATAAGGGGGGTATCTCTTTGCATGGCTATGGGAAAGGTTATACTGCTGCTGGAACCTAGTCATGGAGATTTGGGATTATAGAAAATCCATCCGGGAGAGATAACTTGGATTCCCAACTATATAAGGTTATACCCTGGTTGGGCGCCCGAGAGTTTCTCCTAATGAATGCAAAGTATGATCAAGGCGCCGAGGTACACGGTTGAGCTGTGGGTGCCCGGGATGGATGAACCTACCCTGGACATCCATGGAAAGTCTTGTCTTACGATGTGTTCGGCCCGAAGAAAACCCCACTAGGGTGTAGTATTGTAACTATAAGCCATATAGGCATAAAGGATAAGAGGCTACGAAAACAACTGGTTGTTTCTAGAACCGTATGGGAGGAGCTAGTCTTGTATGGCAGAAGTACGTCTCCTTGAAGGGGCAACCAGGGGGAGAGATAAGGGCGATACCCTCCATTAGGGAGCTGTGTATCAAAAAATACGGCAATGTCATGGGACTTTATATTCGCAAGAATATTTAGGCCCGTCATATTGTCGCGTGACACAGACAACAATGTCATGGGACTTTATATTCGCAAGAATATTTAGGCCCGTCATATTGCCGCATGACAGGCCAAAAAGCCTAAAAATAAATGTTAAGATGAGATCAATGGGTTTTTGCGATAAGATCAAAAGATGAGATAAATGAAATCAATGATAAGAGGATATAAATCGCAAATATGTCATGCGATTTCATCGCAAAGACGGCAATGCCATAAGTCTTAAAAAGCAAAAAGAGATTAATCTCAAAAGATGGCTTAGACTTATCATATTGTCTCAGAGATCAAAATAAATGATAAGGCAAGATCAATGGATTATTACATGTGAAAGTAAGAATGTCCTGCGATCTTGTCGCATAAAAGTGGCATAATAAGACCTTTAACTAGGAAGGCGAAATAAGACCACAAGAGAGGTTGTATCTGCGAAGCATATAACAGATTTTTTGCAGTATTATTTGCGATAATTCATTTATCATATTGCAGATTAATAACAAGAGGAAAGTATGGGAATGATGCATAGAATGGTAAATATTGTTATTCATCATTATATGATAAATTCATACAGATAATTAAATTCATACAGATAATTGGAGATTAATGATTATATTAACCATCTTGCAAAAAGAATTGTTTCTTGAATTTTTAATGACAAACAGATAGAAGCAAAAAAAGAATTTATATATTGAAAGACATCAGGAGCTGCAGATAATTCGCAGAATATTATAATTTGTCGCAGATAATTATTGCAAGAAAGAAAGAGAGAAATACATGAGAAGATCAAAAAGAAAAAACAAAACTATTGAGATTTATCTCCATCATTATTTTCATCTTTGTCTTCACCATCTTCATCATTAGTTCCTTCCTCATCTTCGCTTTCACTTTCATCTGCATCAGCCTCACTGTCAGAAATAACTGGTACTTGAGAACTGGCTGGGATATTATCCATAAGACAAGGATATAGACTAAGAGGAAGATCGTTATCTTTGCAAAATTTCTCAATAGCATTATTGCGAACGGTGAGAAGAGTACTACGCAAGTTTGAGTTGGATATCTTTATTTTCTCTTGCAGTCTAGAGATTTTTTCATTACGGGAAACAAGATTTTTCGCGAGACCACTCTTTTCTTCTTCAAGTTCTGCTATCCTTTTGGAATATCTTTTTTCAGATTCTGCGATGATACAACAACAAATTAGAAATTTGTTGGAAATCTACAAGAAATACAAAGATATTAAAGGAACAATAAATAATAACCTTCTCTTTCATGGATCATTTCTTGTATCAAGGTTGCTTGCTCGGTATGAAGACTGACATCTATCGCTAAATTTTTCTTAGCATTATCGAGAATTGTCGCAGCCCATGCGAATTCATCATCACTTTGAATGAGAAGACGGGAACGGATTTGTTTTTCTCTTTTAAGAAGTTTAATGTTTTCATTCTTAAGTCTATCTCTCTCAAGTTCAGTATCAATAAGGGTATTGCGGAATTTTGATAGAGCTTCAGCGCCTTGAAGAGTAATGCGTTCTTTATCCTTCTCGAGTTCATTTTTCTTGGCTTTTAAGACTTTGATTTTTTTCTCTAAACTCATCTCTGCAAGTCTTTAAACTATTGGATGTACTTAAGACAGATCTATAATCCATTCTCATAAGGGAAATGTGATATTTAAGCTCATCAATGGACAGAGTATTAATTTTTTCGTCTGAATAGTTATTTAAAGCGTCATTAAGACGCTGAAGAAGAGTGGTTTCATCTATGGGTTCATCAAAAGAATTAAGAATGAGGGCTTCATCAGTAAGATTATAGGCATCTGCAAAATGGTTGCACAAATAAGCTAAAATAGCAAAAAAAAAAAAAAAAAAAAAAAAGGGAAGATTCATACCAATAACTTGTGTGCAGAATTTCTCCTTGTCAACTAATTTCTGTTGAAGAACTTTAACTTCTACTTCAAGCGATTTGTTTTTATTAAGGAGCTCAGTATTTCCAGCTACTTCCAACTGTTTACATTTTTCACGAAGAATGGAGATTTTAGCTTTATATTGCTTATTCTTCTCACAAAGTTTCGCAGACTCAGATTGTGAATCAGTAAGCCTTTTCTGCAATGATGACAATGTACTTTCTAATTTTGAAGCAACAGAAAAAGAAGCTCTAGCAGTCTGTGACAGAAAATAGAAAATGAGTAAGATAAGTAAAAGATCTTTGATACTCATGACAAATGTAAAGTTTACTACAAGAAAAATAAAGGAAAGGGGCATACCAACGAAGCTAGCGCATGAAGAAAACCTAGGTTGATAAATCTTGAGACTCCTTTAAGATCTTTATTATTAGTCAAGATTAAAGCGTCGCAGATCTTCGAGAGATAGTTGCAAGTACAAGTAATATCATCCTCTCCAATACCTTGTATAGGGTTTCTAAAAATGTTTGACAATTGATCCATTGGATTCTCAGGTTGAGAAAGACCCATCGCAGACCTAATTCTTGCAGAAGAAATATGTATTGAAGTTCCCACGGAGGCATCATTATTAACTCCACTATTCTTTTCAATTTCATTATCTTTTTCAGCGATAATAGAAGTTTCTTTGAGTGGAGAATTTAAAGAAGGAAGTGGCTGAGTTTTTCTCATCTTCTTTGGAGGACCGTCAGCGGTTTGATTTTTATTGCGGCGAGGAGAAGCACCGGAACCTTCATTTGGAGTTATTACTCTTTTGCCTTTATTTTTGGCTTCAACCGCCGCGACAAATGGTATTTCCTTGAAAACAATCACACATGAAGATAAGAAACAGGGGCCATAATATATTGTTAAAGGTTATAGAAGATTGTTTCTTACTTCATTTGTGAAGGTCTTCAAAGTTTGTAGGAGATTGGGATTCCCAGTATTAGCATAGCTAAGCTTCATTTTTTCAATCTATTAAAGATATTTCAATAATCATTAAGAATAATACATTTATCCAAATTTGCGAATAATGATAAATTTTGCGAGATATACCTCAGAGTTCCTTTCATGCCAGTTAAAAATCCAAGGATGATACGCTGCAAGATTCGCAGGATTCGCAGGAAGATCAAGAGTGCCAGAAATATATGGGCCTTCAAGGAGGAGAGGAAATACGCACCACTTATCATCTTTTGAGTAACGTGGACCTTGGTTTTTACTCGAATAATAGTCTATATCTTGCATAAGAATTTTATCCTTCGCAACCTTTTTATTCTTATTTAAACGAACAGCCCAACACGTTCTCTCTTTCTTCATGGGAATCACTTGATAATTCACGAAGAAATTCTCCACGGTATATTTCACCGGAATAATTGGGATATCTTTTAAATCAGGATGCCTCGCATCATCAGGATATCAAGATCCTTTACCAACTCCACGAGAGGCATATTCGAGAATGAGACGAATACAGTCTCCACTTAATTGGTAGATTGCACGTGAAAATTTAGCGTGAGAAATAATTTCATAAAAAAGAGGGAGTTCTGGGTTATAAAGAGGGATAGGAAGGCCAGCTTCTAGTTGACCTAGCGAAATAAGGATTTTCTCATTGGAAGAAATAAATCCTGAGATTAGATCAATGGTGAGATCAGAGTCTGAAGATTGACCAGGGATCTCAGAAAGTGTGAAACCTAAAGTTTGGAGCTTCTGTTGGTGTTTTTGGAAAGTAGGTTGACCTAATTTTTTAGCAGGAGCCATTTTTTAGTATGGGAATGATGATTAAGATGAAGAAGAATAAAGAATTAAAATTGAAACAGTGATAGATCCGGAATTTGCGGAAGAAGATGAAGAACAATAGAGTTGCAGAGAAGAAGTAAGAAGAAAGAGTAAAAAGAAGAGGAGAGATTGGCGAAGAAGATATTTATAAGAGAAGAAGATTCTCGAGAACATCAATGCATTCAATGAAGAAAAGATGTGAATGGTAAGAATTCAACGGTTGAAAAAAGATGTGTCAAGGGATAAATGAGAGAAAAAAAACACGCGTAGAATATCTAGCGATGGATGCAGAGACGTGTCAGAATGAAGGGAGTGTGAAAAGACAAGAAGTTGCAGCAAATCAAGAAACTTAAATTCTCATGATCTTTATATTCTTCGTAAAAAAGATATGAGAAGAGGCAAGATGTAGGATCAGAATATTGTCACAACAATATTCCTGCGAAATAAACAACAGTTCTGCGAGACATGTTTACGATACATCAATGATATTCTACGAAACATCTCATAGTGATGACATATCGGGTGAAAACGACAGAAACATGAGAAAAGTGTGACATTTCTGTGATGAATCGATAAAACCTGCGAAATATTAAGGCGGTGCTAACTGCGATTTATCGCAAGAACCCAGATCCGAAATTAAAGGGAATCTTAGCTGTAAATGAGTCATCATGAGTCTGTAATCCACTATGTAAATGCCTATATAAAGGAGATGAATAGTTCCAGAGAGAGAGATGAATTTTTGAGTGCTAAGAAAGTTTTTAGGAGAGAGAAAATCTTATTAAGTGAATTGTATTCTTGATTACCGTAATTCTTTTAAGATCATATTAATAAAAAAGGTCCTTAATCTTCAAATTGTGTCATAAATATTGATAAATTCTTGAGTAGGGTGTAGTGTGGGAATTCCTGCAACTACAGTCTCAGACTAGGAGATAGATTGTGTAGTTCATCCTTAGACTTCACGATGTTCATCATTTGAAGACGAAGAACTACTAAGGAGAGCTTGTGGAACTTCATCAACAAAAGGTATGTGGAGACTAAAACTCATCAATCACTTGGAAAGTTTATTTCTACTCTATCTCCTATATTGAGACATAAGTCGTGTTAAGATATAGTTTTCTATTATACACATTTGAGATTTCGAGTTGAGTTTAACTCGCTTACATATTTCTCGGAATATGTGTTGGCAAGCTTTCGCTTAGACCAAGTTCATCTTATATTCTTGAAGCAAGTCAAAATATGATCATGTGCAAATTTCCGAGTAACATCTTACATGGTTTGTGTGATACAATCATTTGGTGTAGACTTGGAATTTTTATTATGATTATTTCAATAACTTGAAAATTGCTTTGATGCTAATAGTGTGTGAAAACGGATATTGTGATCATTTAATAAAGTTTCAATGATTGAATAAGAGTTTAAACACTTAACCATTATTGGATATGACATGTTGTGTTCTATTGCACATATGTAATCCATGTCTGGGAACCATAGTGTATATGCATACCCGTACATGTACCTGTTGGCTTGAGAAATCCGGGAACCTAAGTATGCGCACCCGTTTGCGTACTAGCATAAGGTTCATGTCCGAATATTTCTTCTGGGATTGGAAGTGCGCGTACCCGTTTGCGTACTAGCGAAACCCAATCTTGGTCCAGGTATTTCAAGTATGCGTACTTTTTTGCATACTTGAAGTTTAAAGTTCTAAAATCGGTTGTGTACATGAACTTAAATATTTATATAATAAGAAATGCAATCTTTGCAAACCGTGGCTATAATGTTCATGATTTGATTCCAATGAATCACACCGATTTTGCTTCAATTGTATCTTGTATACTTCTACAGAATACAACAATTGACAACTCTTTAACTAGTTTCATTTGAGTCATTTGAACTAGTTATGGTTAAGATGAACAAGGTTGAAATGAGAGTGTTCATATGGCTAACTTTGGTTAACTATTGTTGATCCAACATGGTGTACACGTTTAGGTACGGTTACATAAACTTAAATGAGGGTACATTTCATTTGTGTGTGACAAGCTAAGTTCTATGTAACGGTTGAAAGATATTAGCTTGGTTGAATCAGGTTTTTCATCTAACGGTGAATATTGAATGCTTTGTTACCAAGGTAACTTAGATTGCAAACCCTGATTTGAAAACTATATAAAGGAGAACTCTAGTAACTGGGAAACCTAATCCCCACACTTTTGTGTGTTACTAGCTTCATAAGCTAGAGTCGGTTCTCCTTTAAACTTAGGTTTCTCACGAGACCCCGTAGGTTAACGACTTAAAGACTTCATTGGGATTGTGAAGCCAGACCCAACTATTTTCTCTGTAGTTGCATGATATGATCTTGATATTTCTATCGTGTGTGAGTGCAATCATAATATTGGCTTGAGATTTATATCTCTAATAGGCAAGATAGAAAAGTAATCACAAACACCTTCGTATCATCGTTTGTGATTCCACAATATCTTGTTTCGTTAATCGATTAAGATTATTGTGAGGTGATTGATAATACTAGGATGTTCTTCGAGAATATAAGACCGGTTTATCAATTGGTTCATGTTCACCTTGATTTATCAAAATACGGAACAAAAACTCATAGGTATTTCTGTGGGAGACATATTTATCAATTCCAATAGACTTTTCTGTGTAAGACAAATTTGTTTATCAAGTCTTCGACTTTGGGTTGTAGCAACTCTTGGTTATGGGTGAGATCATCTAAGGGAATCAAGTGAGTAGTATCCTGCTGGGATCAAAAACGTAAGGAACACAACTGTACCTTGAATCAGTGTGAGATTAATTAGAGTTCAACTACAGTCCAGTACGAAGTTTATTGGTAGTAGGCTAGTGTCTATAGCGGATTAATACAGTGTGGTGTTCAAAGATGGACTAGGTCCCGGGGTTTTTCTGCATTTGCGATTTTCCTAGTTAACAAAATTCTGGTGTCTGTGTTTTCTTTTTCCGCATTATATTTTTTTAGATAATTGAAATATCACAGGTTGTGCGTTGTATCGATCAATTAGGAAATCTAACCTTTGGTTGTTGATTGATCCTTGAACATTGGTCTTTGGTACCGTTCAAGTTACTTCTATTATATTCAATCGGGCTCGCAAATTCCTATTTGCTGATTGCAGATTGAATTAAGTGTTAGAGATTTAAACTCTTGTATATACTTTTCTCTATATTGAGTCTGACCCTCTAGTTGATTCTCTAGAAAGTATATTGGAGTAAGTCCTCTCATATTTCCAAAATAATTGTTGGGTGTGGTTGTTGTAGCCCCGCATTTTCACCAAGTAAAGGAGAATGGTTTCTCTCTTGTGTTTATGGTACTTCTTATAAAAATCTTTAACTTGAGCAATGGTCTTATATTTTAGACCTTAGAAAATTTGTGAATATTCCTTGGGTTCTTATAGGTGACTTAAATATTACCATTGACCCTGAATATAGGAACACTCAGAGTGTTAACTATACATCTCAATAAGTACTAGATGCCATAAGAAAGAAATGCAGGTTTAAATGGTCTAAGTTTTGGTGGAAATCCTTCCACTTGGTCTAGTAATAAACCTGGAACTGGAAAGTACAAATCTAGGATTGATAGAGCTTTAGTTAATAATGAATGGTCTTTAATTTTTCCTGATGCTCTTCTCACCCATTTAGCTCAAAGAGGCTCATATCATTGTCCTATCTTATTACACTTGTACAAACTAAATAGAGTAGAAGGAAGAAATAAGAAATTTTTTGAGCATTAGCTGCAAAATGAAAAGTGTCGTGAAGAGATTAAGGTTGGGTTTGGTAATGTTTTTTTTTTTTTTTTTACAAAAGCACTTTCAAAACCTATATATGTCAATAATTTCTGAAACTAGTGTTTGGTAAAAAAAAATTAAAGCGCTTTTTATCCAAAGGACTTCGAAAATTCCTCAATTTTCAAAAGCTGGGGTGGAGGAGCTTTTAAAAACTACGAAAACATAAGCTTTGGTCCCACCTAAATTTAATGTATGATTTATCCATTTTATCCCTATTTAATTTTATAAATGACAAAAGTTACTCTTAAATTTATATACAACCAATTTTTTATATTTTATATTTTGTTCTTTAAATATTATTACTTTTTATTTTCAAACTATTTTATATACCATTTCATTTAATTTTTCAATAATAAAAAATAAAAAATTATTTATTTTAGTTTGACTTTTTGTTTGAAAATATATATATTAAAAAATGACTAAGTAAAATAAAATTTTCTAACAATCATAATAATAGTGATAATTAGTAAAATTAATATTATATATATTTATATTTAATAGTAAAAAATTAATTATTTTTAACCCCAATAAAATTGAATAAAACTATTTTTAGAGATATGTCTGTTTTTGTCATTTGCTACAACAACAATGGTTGAATCTCATATTTTACCAAACACACATTGAATGTTTTTTTAATCAACTTTAACTTTAATTAATTTATTACCAAACGTCTAACTGCTTTTTTCTCATAGCACAACACATCAACGCACAACAGAAAAGTGCTTTTACAAAAGCTGCAGCAATACCAAACTAAGCCTAAAAATGCATGGTCTGCATATTTTCATGGTTTTAATGCTTTGTTATTTCTAATAAGTTATATAATACTAAATGTAGGTACCGAATATCGTAAGAGGTTGGGTTACGAATGAAGTAACAAAGACAGGAGGAAAGTGTCGCAAGAAAATGCGATGATATAAGAAACACGGGAAAAATATGAAGAGATTGTGACATATAGAATAAACTTACGAATATAGGTCACGATACTTCGCAAGCTATATACAGTTGTACAGATTTCACTATAAATAGTAGTTCAAATGTTAAGTTTAAGAGGTTCTTTTAGTGAGTGTTAGACAAAGTCTTAGGAGAGAGAACAGAGAAAGTTGTAACTGTTCTAATCTCCATTAACATATTTCTTTGTAAACAGTTGAGAATATTAATCAAAATTGTCATTTTTCATCAAGAACTTCTTAAAGTTTTATAAATTCTACTGAGGGTGTAGTTGTAGGATTTCCTGCAACTACATAATTGGCGCTAGAAACAGGGATGTGATAATAGAAATTTGAAGATCAAATGGAGTCAGTAGATGAAGATTACAAAAGAGAAGAATGTAATATGATCACAAAGACAATGATTGATGAATTTCATAACAACATGAAGGGAAGGATACACAAACGAGATTGTAGAGGAAGAAAGATCATGAAAGTGGAGAAAATAACAACTTTGAAAGAATGGGAAAAGAAGAAAATCACATTTTCAGTAGCAGAGATCCCAAATGAAGACTTGAACCACACTTCACCATTAGTGGCCACAATTCCGATCATGCGAGAAGAAAAGAAAGCTACAAAATCTACAGAAAAATGGAAATTAAACCGAGTTTTGATTGATACATGGAGTTCTGTTGATATTATATTCTATCATGCACTTAAGGGGATGGGGATTAAAGATGAAGAGATTACAAATTCAGAATGTCTAATCTATGGATTGGGAAAATCTACAACAAAATCCAAAGGGGAAATAATATTACGAGTACCGCTGGGAGAAATCGAAACACACATAGTTTTATGTGTGGTAGATATGGAATCTACATATAATATGCTGATAGGAAGACCATGAATTCATGCGATTAAAGCTGTTGCTTCGACATTACATCAATCAATTAAGTTTCCTACACCAAGCGGAATACAAGAAATAAAAGGGGATCTTGATAGTGCAAAGTTTTGTTATTAGATTGAAGTAAAACAGTGTGGAGGGAGAGCAAGAAAGAAACAATTTCGTAGAAAACTTGCGAAATAAGAGAAAAAGGAAGAGGAGTTCGGAGTGTATACAATAAGAGCAAGAGAGGGAAAAGGAATACCAAGTGAGATCCCAGAAAAAGAAGGAGAACCAATGAAAGTAATCAAAGAACCAACACCTATGGGAGAACAAAGTCCTAGTTACGTTGCAGCAGAACCAACAAAAGAAATAAATATTGGAACTGAAGAAGATCCTTTAATCTTGCGAATTGGAACTAAGATGGACGAAGAAGAAGAGAAAAAAACTATTGATCTCTTACGAGAATACAAGGATATATTCGCAGGAAGTGTAGATGAAATACCATGAATTGATCCATCAGTGGCGTGTCACAGATTGAACATAGATAAAAGCGTAATACCATTCAAACATAGAATGAGAAAGATCTTGCAAAATTATCATGCACAAATAGAAGAAGAATTACAAAAGATGCTGGATGCAGGAATCATAAGAGAAGCAAAATACCCAGAATGGATTGCGAATATGGTCATTGTTCCAAAGAAGAATAAAGGGATAAGAATTTGTATAGATTTCACTGATCTAAACAAAGCCTGTCCTAAAGACAGTTTTCCATTGCCAGACATACCACAAATGGTGGAATCAACTGCAGGACATGATAGAGTCACTTCACTCGATGGATATAAAGGGTACAATCAAATATCACTCGCAGAAGAATACCAAGAACATACTGCATTTTTTGCTCCACGAGGTTTATATTGTTATGTGAAGATGCCATTTGGTTTGCGAAATGCGGGTGCTATATATCAAGGAATGGTCGAAAAGGTGTTAGCAAAGTGGATACATAAAACCTTAGAGGTGTATATGGATGATATGTTGATAAAAAGTAAATAGGCCAAAGACCATGTGCAAGATTTGAAGGAAATATTTGAACAAATGAGAAAATTCAACATCAAATTGAATCCTGAAAAATGTATAATTGGAGTTGCCTCAGGAATGTTTTTGGGATACATAGTATCAAAGGAGGGAATACAGGTCGATCCAGAAAAAGTACAAGCAGTTAGTGACATGCCAACACCTGCAACAGTAAAAGAAGTGCAAAAGCTAAATGGACTCTTGGCTTCACTTGGAAGATTTATTTCGCGAATGTCAGATAAGTGCAAACATTTCTTCAATATACTTAAGAAGGGAGAAAAATTCAAGTGGACTGATGAATGTGAAAAAGCTTTTCAAGGAATCAAAGAATATCTCGCGAATACATCCATATTACTGAAATCATAGAAATATGAAGAATTATTGGTATACCTCGCAACAACTCAATATGCTTTAAGTGCAGTTCTATTGCGAACAGATGCAGGAATAGAAAGGCCCATTTACTACACCAGTAAAACTTTTAACGCAGCAGAAATAAATTATTATAAAATGGAGAAGTTAATCTTAGCCCTGGTTTATGCATCATTTAAGTTGCGAATATACTTTCAAGCGCATGTGATAAAAGTGGTAACCAAAGTCCCAATTGAGTCAGTCATGAAGAACACAAAAATATCAGGAAGAATAGAAATGTGGAATGCATAAGTAAACCATTACAAGATAAAGTATGAAGTGTTATCATCGCAAAAGTCACAAGTTGTCGCAGATTTCTTGGCAGAATTTCCCTTGGAAGAAGATGAGGCAGTAGAAGAAATGATGGATATTGAAGAAGAATTTGGGAATCCAAAAGACCTATTAACAGAACCAAATAGATGGGAAATTTTAGTAGACGGGTCATCCAACAGTGAGGGGAATGGAGTAGGAATTGTGTTGATTTCACCAGAAGGAGAAAGAATAGCATTCTCATTCAGACTAGAATTTGCATCCACGAACAATGAGACAGAGTACGAAGCTGTAGTGCATGCATTAAAGATCGCAATAGAAAAGAAGCTCGAAAATATAAGAATAACAAGTGATTCTCAGCTGGTGATTTGTCAAATTAAAGGGGAATATACCACAAATGAGTCTTCGTTGAAGAAATACAAGAAACTCGTTGATGAATTATCTGCGAACATACCAAAATTAAAATGGAGGCATATAACAAGAAAATACAATCGACTCGCAGATGCTTTTGCATTCATTCCAAGTATGATGACAAACCCTAATGCAAGAAATATCAAAATCCAGATAATCCAACATCCATCAATGAATAAAGAAGAAGAAATTGAGGAAGCAGTTACGATGGAAGTAGAAAAGGAACTATCAGACGATATCGCAGAAGATCTCGCAGATTGGAGAAAGGAAATTCATGCATATATCGCAAAAGGAGAAATACCCAGGAATAGGCTAGAAGCACATAAATTAAAGAGTCGTGCAACAAATTATGAATTACGAGAAGGAATTTTATACAGAAAATCTTTCAGCGGACCACCTCTCAGATGTTTAACTCGTGAAGAAGAAGAAAAAATATTGAAGATGTTACATGGAGGAGAAGCTGGTAATCATAGTGGGGGAAGATCTCTAGCATATAGAGCAAAAATACAAGGGTATTACTGGCCTTATATGCACACAGACACAAAATTATTGGTGAGACGATGTAAAGAATGTCAACGACATGGGAAAAGAACTCATGCACCAGGGGCACCATTAACCTCTTCAACAAGCTGCTGGCCTTTCGGGAAATGGGTATTGGACATTGTTGGTCCATTTTTACCTGGGTTTGGGCAGAGAAGATACTTAATAGTCGCAACAGATTATTTTACGAAGCTCGCAGAAGTAAAAGCAGTACAACATATTCGCGATAAGGATGTTTTTACATTCATATTTGAGAATATCATTTGTAGGTATGAAGTTCCAGCACAATTAGTATCCGACAATGGGAAAAAATTTTAAGGGCAGAATATAGAGATGTTACTCAGAGCTTTTAGGTTAAAATGTGGGAAATCAACTCCATTATATCCACAAGCTAATGGACAGGCAGAGGCAACAAATAAAACAATCGCAGATACAATCAAAAATAAATTAGAAGGACATCTCAAAGGATGGTGCGACCAAGTTCCTAGTGCAGTCTAGGCATACAATACAACTAGAATGGAGGCAACTGGAATGTATCCTTACTGTTTAACATATGGAGTAGAAGAAGTATTGCCAACAGAGGTTGTAATTCCGACAACAAAGAAAGAAGCCTGGGAAAGAAATTTAAGTGCAGGGGTGATCTTAAGTGAACTGGATGATTTGGAAGAAAAAAGGGAAAAGGTGTTGCGACATATGAAAATTTATCAGGAAAGATTAGCTCGAGAGTATAACAAGAGAGTTATTGAACGTGAGTATCAACCAGGTGATTTGGTCATGCGAGAAACACCTCCTTACCAAAAATAAAATGGAGGAAAACTAGCACCAAAATGGGATGGACCATATGTCATTAAAGAGGTTGTGGGAAGTGGAGCTTATCGGCTGATGGATCCAGAAGGGAAATACATGGGTTTAAGACTTGGTCGACCCTGGAATAGATTATATTTAAAAAGGTACTATCCATGAAACTCATGATAATTTTGCGAATATCGTTTACTCCCACACAAACTACCAAAATTACAAATTTTTAAATTCTTATTGCGATCAACTTTCATTAAAGAAAGACGCAAAAATTTACTTGCGATCAGCTTTCAAAGAAGAAAGCCGCAAGCTGTGATCAGCTTTCAAAAAAGAAAGAAAGCCGCAGAAATTTTACACAGGCAAACCTTTGTGACGTACACCCTAGTTCGTGAAGCAACATTTCGCAAGAGGCAAAGTCCTAAAGTACGTCATTTAAGGGGGTACCTATAAGCATGGCTCAGGGGAAACATAACACCACCACGGAACCTGAGTACATGGACATTACGGGGTACATAACCCAAAAGCGGGGTACCTATCTGGGTTAGACACCTTGGATTCTCAACATAATCTTGCGATGTAACATGGTTTAGGTTGGGAGACTAAGGCATACTGTCTTTCCCAAGAAGTGCAGAAAACGATCAAGGCGCCGAGGTACACGGTTGAGTCAAGAGTGCCGGATGGGTTTGAAGCACATCTGCCATTCTTGACAAGTCTTGGCAAATGATGCACTTGGCCCAAAGATACCCCATAGGGTGTAACCTCGTAACTATAATCCCTATAGGCAAAAAGGATAAGAGGTTGCGAACAAAAGCTGGTTGTTGGCAAAACCGGATGGGAAGAGCTAACCTTGTATGGTCGATGTACGCTTCCTTGAAGGGGCAACCAAGGGGAAGATAAAGGGCAGCACCCTCCATTAGGGAGCTGATACGTGCTATAAGACGCAAATGTCACGAGGCTTTTTGTTCGCAAGAACATAAAGGCTTGTCATATTTGTGCAACAATCGTATTTCTGCGAGTAAAAAAATAAAATAAAATAAAATAAATATATATATATACTCGCAGAATTAAATACAAAGAAGTTAAGATGAGATCAATGGGTTATTACATGAAAGTGTGATAACGTCCTGCGATTTCATCGCAAGACGATAATGTCACAAGACTGTATATTCGCAAGTATATTCAGACTTGTCATATTATCGCAAACACAAAAATATTGTTAAGATAAAGTCAAGGGGTTGAGGCATGTGAGTGCACCAACGTCCTGCGGATTTATCGCCAAAGAGGTGGCAAAGTAAGACCTTTACTTAGGAAGGCATGATAAGACCACATAAACTAATGAAGTCAATTCCATCAATATCATTGGAAATTCTTTATATTCTCAAACAAGAATAGGTATCAAGAATTCCTACCAAAAGAGGAAATTTTATTCACAATCAAGAACGGATATTCCATACTCATTAAATTCTTCAAGGATTGCATACTTCTTATACTTCATCAAGGGTGTTTCACAATTCTTATACTTCTTCAAGGATATTTCGTGATTCTTATACTTCTTCAAGGGTGTTTCATAATTCTTATACTTCTTCAAGGATATTTTGTAATTCTTATACTTCTTCAAGGGTGTTTCATAATTTTCATACTTCTTCAAGGATGTTTCATAATTCTTCAAGGAGGTTTCATACTTCTTATACTTCAAGAGGGAGATTTCTTATTTACTTCGCAACAAACTGAAACTTCGCAACTTAAACTGAGGCAGGTGTTCTAATACTTACAACAACAATTGATCACCTGAAGAGCAATAATAAGGGGAAAGAGAATACTAAGCTAAGTCTTTAAGATATGTTATTTCTCTTCATATGATCAATTTATTCAATTTATGCAAATCAAGAAAGTATTCAACTAGAGAAAGGCCAATTCATCATCGCAAAATATAAAATATACTTCTTAAGGAACATAAACAGTAAGCAGAATTGTTCGTAAAAATAGAACCAACAGTAACCAAGAGAAAGAGTTCAAAATAAAGAAAAACAAGAGGATTAACGATAACTTGGGAAAAGAAGTTTATCATGTTTGGTGCTCTTCATCAACACTTTGTGCTGGATCTTTAAGATGAGTAGGATCATCCGCAGTGTTCAATTCTTGCGAAACATTACCCTTTGAAGATCCCTCAACATGAGTTTCTCCTTGAGGGACAGACTCTTTTCCACCATCAAGTTCTTCATTATCACTCTCGTAATCAAAGTCACTATCAGGATCACGAGCAACTTCATCATCATAAATTTCCAGAGGTTCAACTTTCACTGGAGGCAAAGATCTTGATAAGAGAATGTTGTTTATGAAGACTTGAGCTTTCAGATGACTTTCACGAAGTATAGCTTTCTGATGATTAATATCTTCAATATCTTTGGCATAAGCAAGATGGTTGAATCTTCGATTGGCATGATCACGAGAATTGATCAAACGAGTAGAAAGCAAAGCGTTCTTCTTGTGAATCTCAGAATAGGTGATCTCCAATCCAGCTTTAGCATTGCGAAGATTATTCTCAGATTCTGCAAGTGAAATAAAATTCAAAGAATCAATTCTGCGAATATAACAAAATTTAAAGGTATATCAAAGGCAGTCAAATTTTGATGACTACCTTCTCTTTGTGAAGTAAGAAATTGAGCTAAAGATAGACAACAGCTTTATCAAAACCATCACCAACTAATCCTTCAAGTCTGGATTGAAGCTTTTGATCTTTGGAAAGAAGAAATTTGTTATTCTTCGCAACTTTTGTATTAAGGTTTTCTAGTTGGGAATAATCTTCTTTAAGTTTATTCCTCTTAGTGCTCAAGATTATATTCTTATTAAGAAGGGATTCCTTCTCGGCAACAAAAGAACTTCTCTCTGCATCTGAAGACTTCTTTAATTCCTCAAGTTCAACTTTTAACAAATAAAGGAGATTTTCTTGATCGCAACATTTACTCTGAAGAATATTCAATTGTTGCGAAGAAACGGCCATTGTATTTTAGATACGAACATCTTTCTTCTGATAAGGTTTCATTCTCTTCTAATAAGATTTCTATTCTTAAATCGGCTTTAGTTAAAGAAGAAGTGAGCTTAGATATGTCATCGTTCAAAAAAATTTGACCGTAAATTAGTTGGGTATTCTATTGGAAAAGGGCATCTAAATTATCAAGAGCATATGAATGAAGACTAGATAAATTGGAAAATTGGTTCAAAAGACTTTCATGCTTGGCTTGAGATTCTTATGCGTTTGATTCATGATGAAGTATCAACATTCTACATTCCTGGATTGATTTTATAAAGGGGAATGGGTTTTAATGGGTGTTTCAATCATGCGAGGAATGGAAACAAACAAAAGGAGAAAATATAAGGATAATAGCAATACCTTTTAATGCGTCATTCCTCTTACGAAGGATTGCACAATCTAGATAATCATTTTGAAGCTGATGATTCTCTTTACGAAGATTCTCACACTCTGCTTTCAAAGACTCCTGAGTTTGGCGAAGCAATTCAACTTCTTTTTCCAAGGCTTGACGTGAAATAGAAATATCAGGATTGATGAAGTTGTTGAGCATTTCGCAAAATTCAGATTGCGAGCGAACATTTGAAGACCTCGCAGTATTACTTAAAACTTCAGATAACATCTGGAAAGCTGAATAAATTCCATCTCGAACTTCTTGAGAAAGAGGAGAAGAATTTGAAGGAATAAGAGCAAGTTGTAAATTGCTTGGAGCAACGGCACTCAAAGGATTAGGAGCTAAAATAGGTTTTTCACGAGAAGGGGTTGAGAAGGTAACTTGCGAAGGTTGATCTTGAAGAAGTGTTGATAAATTGATAGGGGTGGGAGACTGAAAACTGGGTAATGGAGTAGAGGCAGGAGTTTGCGAAGAAGTGCTTTCACGAGGATGAGAGGGAAATTCTTTATCTATCACAGGAAGGAAATCACTTATTGAAATTGATGGCTTGGATTTGATATTACGAGATCTCTTGGTAAGGTTGGATTCTTCACTGACCTTCGAATCAAAATGTATATTAAAAACTGAGGCAACAATATATTGTTTCATAAGGAAGACAGAGTATTTTAACTACCTTTTGATTCTCGGATTTTCTTCTTCGAGGGTTAGGGTTTGAGCTTCTAGTTGAATATTTCACCGCAGGAACAGTTTTACTGAAAGAAATCAAAGTCAAACAATGGATTAAACAGAAATAAAAGAGATAAACAAGTGAAAGATGCGAGAGATAAAAGAAAATTACCCTGGAGAACTCATGATGGGATTAACAGGAAGAGAAGGCGATAATCTAAGAAGTGATGAGAGAAGAAGATGAAGTTGCAGAAGTAAAAAGAGAAAGTAGAAAAGATAAGGAAGGGAATAAAAGGAATATATATAAGGTAATAGTTAGGAAAAGACGGTTATAAAAGACATGTTCGAATTCTGTAACGGTTATATTCTCACGATCATTACTTATTCTCAGAAATGACATGAGAAGAGGCAAGATGTAGGTACCGAATATCGTAAGAGGTTGGGTTACGAATGAAGTAACAAAGACAGGAGGAAAGTGTCGCAAGAAAATGCGATGATATAAGAAACACGGGAAAAATATGAAGAGATTGCGACATATAGAATAAACTTACGAATAAAGGTCACGATACTTCACAAGATATATACAGTTGTACAGATTTCACTATAAATAGTAGTTCAAATGTTAAGTTTAAGAGGTTCTTTTAGTGAGTGTTAGATAAAGTCTTGGGAGAAAGAACAGAGAAAGTTGTAACTGTTCTAATCTCCATTAACATATTTCTTTGTAAACAGTTGAGAATATTAATCAAAATTTTCATTTTTCATCAAGAACTTCTTAAAGTTTTATAAATTCTACTGAGGGTGTAGTTGTAGGATTTCCTGCAACTACACTAAACATATTTTGTCTAAGTGGAGTAAGGCCACTTTTGGAGATATTGAAGGTAAAATTATTAATCTTCAATCCAATGTTTCTCAATTACAAACTGCAGATAAAGATGGTAGTAGTACTAATGATGTCATCAGTCCTGAGAAAGAGATTAGTTCCCTTAATGACATTCTTGCAAGCTCTAATAGATAAAAAGCAAGAGATCATTACTTCAATGATATGGATAAGAATTACAAATACTTCCATATTACAGCTAATAAAAGAAGATCACGCAACAGAATTGATGCTCTACTCTTTCCAGATGGTTCATGGTGTACTGATAAAGCTTCTCTAGAAAGTCTTCTTAGTAACCATTTTCAGAATATCATGACTACATCAGCTCCAGCATACAGTTACTTCTTTTTGCAACATATTTCTACTCTTATTAATGAAGCAGACAATCGAGAGCTAAAAGCAATTCATGTTGATAAAAAAAATCTACAATTGAAAAGATGAGGGTGCCCAAATACACCTTAATATTTTATTTATCTACCTATAAGTCCTATATCGAAAGTGATTGTCTATGGACAGAGTCGAAACAATACAAAAAATCAGTTTACACTTCGTGTGATCGTCTATAGATACAAGATCGAGACAATACGACAACAAGATAACTTGTGTGATTGACTACAAATACAAGATCGAGAATATACAACAACGAAGTATGACACTTGATAATAGGTTCAGACTTAACCAAACTCTATATGATCGCTATCAAGTATATGTGGATTAACGTTTCTGTATTTTTCTTTTAATTATAATAAAACAATTATAATTGCGAAAATATAAAAGTAAAAGACACTGCAAGATTTTGTTAACGAGGAAACTGCAAATGCAGAAAACCCCCGGGACCTAGTCCAGAATTGAATACTCTCATAATTAAGCCGGCATACAAAATATAAACAAACTTCGTATAGTTGAGACCAAGCAACTACCCATATTTCACTTAGTTCCCTCAGTATCCCTACGCTTCTGACTTCTATGAGTGCACACACTGGAACAATTCCTTTAGATCGTATTCCAACAGTAAAGGAACAAAAAATCTATTTGGTAACAACTCTTTCGATTCTTTCAAGATAAAGACATCTCAAGTCATACGCAAAGGCTCTTCCGTTTAATCTAATAAACTCCTTTGCCTGGTTAGATCAATTTTTTCATCTCATCCAGCAATGCATCATCAAAACACATATTGAAGTACTTATAAATGGCAGTCCAACTAAAGATTTTAACCTTACCAAAGGCATTCGCAAAGGAGATCCACTTTCACCATATTTGTTCTTGTAGCGATGAAATCCTTCTTAATAGTATTAGCACATTGTGAAAGAACAAAAAAACTCGCATGTATGAAAATTTCAAGATCAGCTCCAAAAATCAATCATCTTCTTTTCAAGGATGAATGCATTTTGTTCTGTAAAGAAAATCTTGATCAAACTAATAAAATTTTGCAAGTTATTGAGGATTTTAGTTCTTTCTCAGGTCAGTTGATAAATTTTAACAACTCTACTGTTTACTTTAGCTCAAACATAGATCATTCTTCATGTCAAATCTTCAGTGGTATTCTTCAGGTACGAGAGATGAACTTAAGAGAATAAAAATATTTGGGGTTGCCTTTTTTTGTTGGTAGAAATAGAAAAGTGCCTTTTGCAGTTCTACAAGAGAAAATGGACACTCGCTTCTCTAAATGGAATGCAAGCAACATGTCGGAAGCTGCTAGATCGGTGATGATTAAAAATGTTTCAAATGTCATTCTAATACATTATATGCAAAGTTTCAAACTTCCAGATGTTACAATTAAAAAGATTAATTCATCTCAATATGCGTTCTAGAGAAAGAAAAAAACAAATAAAGACATGAATATAGTGACCTGGAGAAGAGCTTGTCATCCTAAATCAGAGGGAGGTCTTGGTTTTTGATGCATATTTTCAATAGAGCCTTGCTGGCTAAGTCATGCTGAAAACTGTGTACGAGTGAAACATTAATTATGGCCAAATATCTACATGCGAAATACTATCCAGATGGAGATCTTCTGGACCTCAAAAAGAAAACTAATACAACATGGTCCTGGTGCAGTATAAGTTCAGAATTACAGTTCATCAAGAGGAACAGCTGTTGGAATTTGGGAAATGGAAAAACTATTCTCATATGGAAACATCGTTGGATCGCTGAGCTGTAATCTCCTCCTCAGCCAAAACAAGGGTGTCTGTCTTCTCAAAATTTCTCACATGTTCACCAGTTATTTACTGTTGATTCTTCGGATTTGAATATTTCATTGCTTAATGAGTTATTTGATCCAGCGGTATTGAATCTTGTATCTCATATTTCAATTCACCCATCTCACTCTGACAAGATAATCTGGTTACTGGAAATGAATGGGAAGTTCACAGTTAAGTCGTGCTATCAGAAGATGTACGAAGAAACTAATTCTATCCAGTCAGTTGGTGATAGAATGATAAAAATTTATAACAGAATATGAAAGTCACCTACTTTACCAAGGATTAGACAATTCTTATGGAAAGCAATCGCTAATCTTCTTTCTACTAAGGATGCACTTGGTCCTACAATTGTTGGTGAATATGATTCTTGTCCTCTCTGTAACCTTCATACTGAGATAGCTATTCATCTTATCATGAACTGCAACTTTTCAAGATAAGTTTGGTTCTCTATTACTGGGTGGACAAGTAATAATGCTGGTTCATTATCTGAATTGATATGCAACTAGTTCGATAGCTTGTTCAATGGTTCAATATCGGAAAATGAAGTAGTAAGAAGATCAATACTTGTTTGGTGCTTATGGACAGAAATATGCGAAAAGGTTTTTCAACAGAGTAGTTTAAGTCCAGAAAAAATCATTCAAAAATGCAATTTGCTGATTGAGGAACGCATAGTTATGCATATTTATATGGCTCACATCTCTCATAAAGTGAACCGTCAGAATGTTCACTGGAGTCCTCCCCTTGTAGATTACCTTACTGTAAACTGTGATGGATCTTTTGATTTAACTAGTCTTTTATGAGGTATTGGTCTAACCATTAGAAATTTTGGAGGCACAAAACAAGTAGCAAGGTGCATCCACTTAAGTGACATCAGAAGTTCGGAGCAGGCTGAGTGCTTGGGATTGTGGAAAGATGTACAATGGGCTAAGGAGTTATTGTTAGAGAAAGTATACTTTGAAATGGATGCCAAAGTAATTGTTGATGTTGTTAACAAAGACAATGGTTCCATTGACTGGAGGTTGCATCACACTGTTCTTGATATCAAAGATTTTTTTTCTTCAGTTTTTAGCTCTTGGAAACTTTTCTATATTCCAAAAACGAAAAATAAAGCAGCTGATATTCTATCTAAGCTGGCTAGAATAAATAGAATAACTAATAGTTGGGTTGGTTCATCACCACCAGAAATTACTTATCAGATGTCTATCGACTCTTCCCATGCATCAACTTGAACTATCAATCAATAAACTTTTTGCAGTTTCAAAAAAAGTGGTATTGCTAATATTAAACCAGGCCATAAGGATAAAGGAAGACTCACGGCATTAGTCCCCATCTCCCGCTCATCTTCAGTCTCGCTTCCAAAAATCATTTTTAGATGTAATTTCTACTAAGGAAGCACTTGGTCCTACAATTATTGGTGAAGATGATTCTTGACCTCTTTGTAACCTTCATACTGAGATAACTACTCATCTTATCATGAACTGCAACTTTTCAAGATTAGTTTGGTTCTCTATTACTGGATGGACAAGTAATAATGCTGGTTCATTATCTGAATGGATATGCATCTGGTTCGATAGCTTGTTCAATGGTTCAATATCGGAAACTGAAGTAGTAAGAAGATCAATACTTGTTTGGTGCTTATGGACAGAAAGATGTGAAAAGGTTTTTCAACAGAGTAGTTTAAGTCCGGAAAAGATCATTCAGAAATGCAATTTGTTGATTGAGGAACACACAATTAGGCATATTTATACGGCTCACATCTCTCATAGAGTGAACCGTCAGAATGTTCACTGGATTCCTCCCCTTGTAGACTACCTTATTGTAAATTGTGTTGGATCTTTTGATTTAACTAGTCTTTTATGAGGTATTGGTCTAGCCATTAGAAATTTTGCAGGCACAAAACAAGTAGCAAGGTGCATCCACTTAAGTGACATCAGAAGTTCAGAGCAGGCTGAGTGCTTGGGATTGTGGAAAGCTGTACAATAGGCTAAGGAGTTATTGTTAGAGAAAGTATACTTTGAAATGGATGCCAAAGTAATTGTTGATGTTGTTAACAAAGACAATGGTTCCATTGACTGGAGGTTGCATCACACTGTTCTTGATATCAAAGATTTTTTTCTTCAGTTTTTAGCTCTTGGAAACTTTTCTATATTCCAAAAACGAAAAATAAAGCAGCTGATATTCTATCTAAGTTGGCTAGAATAGATAGAATAACTAATAGTTGGGTTGGTTCATCACCACCGGAAATTACTTATCAGATGTCTATCGACTCTTCCCATGCATCAACTTGAACTATCAATCAATAAACTTTTTGCAGTTTCAAAAAAGTCTGTGTTGGAATACAGCTTGTTGCCAGACTCCCAACAACCGCTTTGTATAAAAAATAAAAAACTCAGTTGGTTCGATTCCTGTCAAATTGTTAAAAACTTAAAAGCATTATAATTGTAAATCAATATTAGAGAAGCTAAGATAATGCAACTAGGTGTGCCGATTCAATCCTGCGCGAATTTCAGGCTGTTGGAATCTGCTAGATGAATTTCAGCATTATTAATGCAACTTGTGCCCAGTATGGCCAACTTCTTAAGCCGCCGGGACGACCTCCTCCTGAAACAAGATTTTATCATAGTGGCGCTATTTTGAACTCATTAGTCGCGGTGTATGAACACCCAAGGCACAAAAGCAGCTCCTTACCTCATTAAACAAAGTTCAAGTGGATATTTCTTTTTCAGGAATCAAATAAAAAGCACTCAAAAAAAGCGATGGCTGCGATTTGGTAGTCAAAATATTAATGCGAAATAACAAATCACACATGTGTCAGTTTCAAAAGGAAACAAATTTAAAAATTAAAAGCATAAAAATATCAGCGATCTTCATATAAATATGGGCATCAAGTTGAGCACATAACTGCACTCTAGCAACAACGCATTACTTAAATTTCTTAAGAATCATGGCATTATTATTTCAGCAGCATTATCTGTTCTTTCTGATTACTCTTCTTTCTCTCCTCATTCTGTCACTTGTCCAACCAATTTCTGCTAATCCATCCGCGAAGGTATGCTAATACGAAGACAATTAGCGTCCAGTTTCATTTATCTTTGGCTCAGCTGAAAAAACCTTAATAATTATACTTTTTTTTTTTCTTAATTAAATCAGTCATACATTGTGTATATGGGAAGAAGCACCAAGGAACTAGGAGATATTGAAGCTGCAAAACTATCTCATTTGACATTGTTATCCTCAGTCATTCCGAGGTTGGTTGGTTACATACTAAATTTCCTTTCTATATACCTGACAATGTTTCACATAAAAAGGTTATAATTTCCCAGCGGCCGGTGATTAGGCCCTGCCGTCAGCTTAAGGCTGTGTGTTCGCGCCGTTGAACATGACCAGCTATAATGCTTATTTTTGTGTATTTACATTATGCGGATGTCTGATATTGCAGTGGAGAGAGTGAAAGACTGTTTCTCAAACACATATATCATCATTCGTTTAAAGGGTTTTCAGCTATGCTGACAGAAGAAGAAGCTTCATCACTATCTGGTAAGATTTCACTTGCTGATACTAAGAAATGCAGAGTATATACTAAGAAATGCAGAGTAATTAGTCTCCTTCTCTTGTTCGTTTTGACTTGGTATTTTAATGCAGAAAGAGATGAAATTTTGTCTATATTCCCTGATACGGAGCTCGGTCTTCACACGACACGTTCATGGGATTTCCTGGAGAGTAGCTCAGGCATGGCGCGTATTCAGCGTCTATATCCAAATGGTTCTAACAATGTCATTATTGGAGTAATCGACTCAGGTGCATACTAGCTTGATTTCCCTTAGTTTTTGTCTCCCTTAATTTTCCTTGGATAATTCTAAAACTGCAGTTTCTTCTTTATACTCCTTGTACCAGGAATTTGGCCGGAATCGCCAAGTTTTAATGATGCTGGGTTCGGCGAGGTCCCATCAAGATGGAAAGGAACTTGCATGGAAGGCAATGATTTCAAAAAGTCTGATTGTAACAGGTACCAAGTGCCATAACTTTGTAGATGTCTATGTAAAATGAGCACCAATAAATTGAAAAGAAGAGTGTGTATGTGTTTCTGCGCTGACACCTCGCATTATCGCAGGAAATTGATAGGTGCACGACACTATGATCTTACATTACCGGGCAGTAAAAACACAAGTAAATCAAAACTAGCCGGCTCCCCAAGAGACGAAACAGGTCATGGAACTCATGTGGCATCTATAGCCGTAGGCAACCCGATAGCCAATGCTAACTATCAGGGGCTTGCAAGAGGATTAGCGAGGGGTGGTTTTCCTTCTAGTAGATTTGCAAGCTATAAAGTTTGTTCTGCAGTGGTTTGTCTTAGTTCTGCCTTCCTGAAGGCAATTGATGATGCGATTGAAGATGGAGTTGATATAATATCAATCTCATTAGGCGCGGTGGAGAAGGCAAATCCTCTATCCGATCCGATCGCCATAGGTTCTTTACATGCTGTTCAAGCAGGGATTATGGTGATTTGTTCCGGAGGGAATGATGGACCTATTCCGTACACTGTTGGTAATACTGCACCCTGGATTTTCACTATAGCAGCATCCACTATCGATCGAAGTTACAGTACTAATATTGTTCTTGGTAATAAGAAAGTCATCAGGGTAAGTGATCAAATTACATTTTAGTGTTGCAAGACTTAACATTTTAGTATGTAATCTGTTAAAATAAAATTCACCCTCCTCTGCTAGGGTGTTGGTTTTATTGGTGCCATTGGTAGTCCGGATAAAGCCTACCCTCTTGTGTTTGGAGGAGATGCCGCTATTAACTCTAGTTCTGTTGAAGCAGCAAGGTACATTGCCACTCCGATTATAGTCAATTGGTTTTGAGTTGGATGTCTAGATATTTAACACTGGTTTTGTGTTTTTCTGTATTTTTTGGAATGAAATGTAGGAACTGTGCTCCAAGCTCATTAGACTCTGACAAAGTTAGTGGAAAGATAATTTTATGTATTGAAGACAAGGGTTTTCAAAACATAACAAGAGGTAGCAAGATGGGTACTGCTTATATCTCTGCGGCAAACGGAATTATTTTGGTTGACAAGGCAACACACAATTCAGTCATGATGGATGCCGAATTAACCTTTTCACAAGTCGATAAAAATGCTGCGGCTCAAATACTTACCTACATGAAGTCGACCAAGTAAGGAACCCTTCATTTGTAGCTTGAAATCCTCATGTTTTCGACAAAAATCAAAATATAGTAGCTCATTCTCCTTGTGGTTTGGCATACAGGAATGCAACTGCTACTATCCTTCCACCAGTGGATATCCTTAAGTTTAAACCAGCACCTATGATTGGCGATCTTTCATCTCGAGGCCCTGGAAATTTAACCGAAGGCATTCTCAAGGTTATATAGCTTTAACAAAAACTGAAGACAAGTTCTGAATTATTAAATGTCAATATGGTATTTACAAGACATTATCGATCTAACCAGGTCCATCGTTTGTTTTTAATTTTATTGATCAGCCAGACTTAGCAGCTCCAGGTGTTGGCATATTGGCCTCATTTCCACCGGCTGATGACATTAATGGAGACTTCACCATGGGAAAACCAACCGAATTTTCTATTCAAAGTGGTACTTCCATGGCTTGCCCTCATGTTTCAGGTGCCGCTGCATACTTGAAATCAGTACGGCCAAAATGGACACCGTCGATGATCAGATCCGCTTTTATGACTACAGGTATAAGTAAATTCTAATTCTTTCCTCTTCAAACAAAATGCAACTCAAGTTTTCCAGCAACTGGTCTTAATAGTCAGTCATCTCTTGGTTATTTATGCAGCAACAATAACTAACAACGCTGGGAGGCCAATAATGACTGAAACTGATGCCTTTGCAAGTCCGCACGAGATGGGTGCAGGGCAAGTGAATCCAAATGGTGCTCTTCATCCAGGATTAGTATACGAAACCAACACGACCGATTATCTAAAATATCTATGTTACTTCGGTTATCAAACTAAAGTGGTGAGATCACTGTTCAACAAAAAATTCACTTGTCCGGCGGATTCTTCAGAAGATCTCATCTCTGATATCAACTATCCTTCTATCTCCATTGCCAAGCTTAAAGGTGCTCGAACAATAACAAGAACAGTAACAAATGTTGGGAATAATAATTCAACGTACTATGCCAAAGTAGACTCCCCTGATGATTTGGTTGTTCGGGTTTCCCCTGGTAAGCTCATATTCTCCGAGAATTACAGAAAAGCTTCTTTCAAGGTCTCATTCGACGGAAAGGGTGCAACAACAAAGGGGTACAAATTTGGTTCAGTGACTTGGTCAGATGAGAGGCATTTGGTTCGAATGGTATTTGCTGTGAATGTCATATAGGCAGGGATTAGTACTACTCACAAATGTCTGACACCACAAAAGAACATCGTAAGCCAGTGCGCGAGTATGTTCTCATGATACGGGCACATGAAATTGTCCTTCCCTGCTTTGTTTAGCTAATCCAAAATCTGCAACTCTTGTTTTGGTTTCAGAATAAATTGATGATTTTAATTCCATAGTGCAGATATGCTAAACCCTTTGCAACATCTAGTATTATGTTATCCTCTCTGGCCAATAATAAAAGTTTTTTCTTGATCAAAATTCAGTGCATTAATATAACTCACAAAATGTTACACTTACACAATACATCTTACCTATGCTTCAAAAAAAAAAAAATACATCTTACAAAAATTACAAGTATTAGCAAAATTAAATTATGATTACAAGAAGATCATTTCAAGTTAAACCTCAAGAGGAGTCGAACAAAACCGGATTAAAATTGAAACCAGAACAACTTGTTTGCTTGTTCAGTAAAGAAGAACTGAACCCCAACATAGACGTCGCAAGATCGAATTCCAGCAAATTGTTCTCCAACTGGAACCCGCCTAAAACAATTGATGTTTTCGGTTTCAAACCTCCATCCAATAAACCGAAACACATTACTTGATCAGTAACCGGAACCATTAAGTTAGAACCAAAAATCTTCCATTTCACCATCTCACTTTGCAATTCTAGCTCCACGTTCGGAACTACTGGTCCGTTTCTGTTCCAGCTAATATTCTCAGTTCCGAAACAGAACCCAAACGGTTGAATCGGTTCCACTGTGGACAAATTGTAAGACTTGGAACTAATCACAAAAGCCTCAGTTAAAGCACTGTAAATTGAACTCTCGAGTGTAGTGTAAGGAACAATCGTGCTCAATTTGGTTCCACCAAAACCGGTGTCACTATCAATCGACAACAACTCCGGGTTTAACATAATCCGGATTCCGTTGACCTTGATTGATTTCACTCCGATGTAGTATTGATCATCTGAACTTGGTTCCGATTCTGTTCCCGGTTTACTCAAAATCGGTGTATAAATCAGTGATTTCGATATATCCCTTTTAGGACGAACCGTATACGGGCCACCGCCGATGAATATAACACCGTCGGATTGAGCTGAAGATGGTAAACAAATAGCAAATTTACGGTTAAGATTAAATCTAGCAGATAGTTGTGACGGTAATCCAATTCTGTTCTTCCCCAGACCTACCATCCCTTGAACACCAGCAGCTAACCGACCCAGCAAAAACGTGGGCCCACAAGAGAACAGAAAACGGTCGACGGTTGATACCGAACCGTTAGTTGATCCAACGGTAATAACATCCTCAACTAGCTCACCGCTTGAACCAACACCACTGATTGTATTCTCTGGAAACGTTTTACACAAACTCTTGCTACACTCAGCTGTAGCAAAAACTTTTGGACCGGTACTCAAAGCGGTAGAACACTGAACCGATTGACACTGAACTTGGCGATACGTTGACGACTCGTATCCAGAGTGACAATCAACCCAGAGGAATCTACCGCCGAGATCTACAACGAGCTTTGTAGGTACGTGAGGGGTTCGTTGACCAATCTCTGTTATGTATTGGTGTGAACTAATATCTTTGGTTATGGGGATAACAATTGAATCTTGACTCTCTGAAGATATTTGAGCTTTAGAAGTGGTAGATAGCAAGACGATGAAAATGGAGATATTGATTAAAAGATGTGAAGACACCATTGAAGAGTTTAGAAAGGATCTGCAGAGAGGTAGAGAAGAAGTTAGGTTAGATAGAGAGAGGAAGAGTGGGTAGTACTAAAAGGCATATGCGAATGAGGAGGGTTTTTTAAACAAAATGGTGTGCGGAGAAAAGCAGGCGTGAGTTGGGATTGGATAAAATAGTAAGTAGGAGGAGACTAGGAAAGATGATAGCTTGACTTGATAAGCTTCGTTGGGTCCAGCAAGGAAAGAGAGGGATTAGATAAAACTTGTGACTTTGCGTTTTCGAGTTTATCTTCCCAAGAGATATTAATACGTGGCTGTATACAATGAACTGACAACGGTGACTACTCTTGATTTTCGTTCCGTTCCAAAATAAGCAAAAACACTTATCGTGCTTCAAAATCTTAGTCATTGGACTCCAAACCGATACGTGATATGTGGCTACAGAAGAATTTCATTTTCTCTTTCATCCGATTTTAGCTCTGCAACTCGGATGCCATCTCAGTTTCTAGACCTGGTTTTGATTCGGCCTTAATATTTACAGAAGTTCTTCAACATCCCATCACCCATCTAGTTATTCTCATCGTTAGCTGCCTTAACTATAGTTTTCTGTGCTATCTACTCAAGTTTCGTACCAGAGAAGAGCAACAAATCAAGTGCAGCGTTACTAAAACTAAACACACCTTACATTCAAACATTTTAGTGCCAGAGTTTCTTTTGCAAACCCTTCACCTTGATCTGCCTATTGCCAGTTACATTATCTACATGCTATCTTGCTACCTAATCGAGTTCATAATCAGAAAAGAATATCAAAGTCACTTCATTCACACCAAAACTGGAAACAATTCTTTTCAGGGAATTACTTCTATCAATAATAACAACTCCAGCCACAACTGTGTTCTGAGTAATAACTTCCATAGACACAAAAACACCTTGTTCATCACTAGTACAGTTCAAGAATTCAATACCAAACGAACACTACACTACCATCAATCTACCTGCACTATCATTACTGAAATTGATAAACAACAATCTTTCCACATTTACCTAAGTATTACTACAAGTACCAACTACTACTTTACCACATCAAGTACCAATTCTGGTCAAAACATCCAGCAAATTCAAAATCCGAAAAACATTAACAAAATATCCAACAAGAACAAGATAAAGACTAAGAGCAAGAAACTATCCATCATCTCCAATCACATCTTTAAGAAGTCGGGTAGTCAAGGAAATCATCAGAAGAGCTTTTTTACAAAAAACCTGCTTACCATTTTCAAGCTTTTTAAACACCCAAAAAATCTAGCTCCTCCTGGTGACTTTGTGGCATCCACCACACGTCTTGCTACCCTTCCTCCGTTCACCGTTCACTGTCTTCGCTGCTTGATGGGGCTGGAGATATACCAGGAGTCAGAATCCTCATCAGAATAAGGAACCCGGGCACTCACACTTAGCGGAAACTGCTCTAACGCATGGTCCGAGAATACTTCTTGGGACTGGCTATCTCTTTCTCAAATCGAGCCTTCAAATGATCAGAGTCATATTCAAGCCGCTCAAATGCTGCCTCTTCACTGCTTTCCCCATAATCTGAACCCAAATCGCTTGTTTCCATTTCATCCCCACCTTCTCTATCTGCATCAAATCCTCCGGAAGAGTCAGTATCTTCATCAGTTCCGCTACCATATTATGGTCCTTTGGCCTTCTGTTCTGCTTTCTCCTCTTGCTTTGCCTCCCACTCATTATCTTTTCTTTCCCTTCTTTTCAATTACTGAGGCACCCATTCAGCGTACATCCTCTCCTTCCGCCGTTCATCTCTTTGCCTGTGAATCTCTTCCTCCAGTTGCCGCTGTCGAACTGTTTCACGACGATCCACCTCAGTCTGAACATCTTTCTTTAACTGTTGCAATTCATCAGCACTCAAATTGCACAAACAAATGTTGCTAGCCTCTAATATTGATCTCGATAAGGAGTGGATTACAGATCTGATTGCTTAACTTTCCATCTCTCAATCTCTACCTAAACCTTTCCCCTTCCAGTAAAAATGTTAATGTGTTTCTTAATCACTTTCAAAACCCACCTTTTAAAGGCATAAATTTCTTCATTAATTGTCATTTATGGCGGTTGGTTTACCGTCAAATCGCTTCGTTCTTTTCGCCCATGCAACTTCATGCGTGTACCTTTCACCAAAATAATCATAATTACCCTATGCTGAGTAAAAGCCTAGTGTTTGTTCCAACCCTTTCTTTCCATAATCACATCACTGCCCTCTTTTCTCAACACTTATTAACAATTATAACTGATATGCCTCACCCTGGTGCTTCAAAGAGGAGACTTGGTAGGTTACCAGCATTTGACTATTATCTTTGGAGACTAATTTACATTTTATGTGGCATGCAGATTTGGATAAATCAGCATCATTTGGGAGGCACCATTGCAACTAGGGGTATACCGACCAGGAAAGGGTCTAGTCCACTCATCAGAAATACCCGCCAAAACTCTACCCAAATACCTTCACCTACCAAGTTTCCCAGAAAGGATTACCTCCCTCAAATTGCTACCATTATTATCTTTGGAAGGTTATATCATCAGGCTAACGTCATCTCAAGTAATGACAAACACAATAAATTTTCAACAACCCAGCCTAAAAGTACCCATTCCCTTCTCTCTTCGTACCAACATCTCACCCTGTCATGCTACCCTCTTCTTAGAACTCACGTGAATACTCTAAAGATAAACCAAACTAAAAAGTCTTTTGTTGATTTGGATGTTTCATAAGCTAAATCTCTCTCCCGAAGTACTGCTCTCAGTCCCAATCTTGCTACCTTACATCAAAGCTTCACTAAAACCTTCCTTGACTTTGGTCATCAAGATTCTCATTCTATTTTTAAGGTTCATACATACAAGACTACAAACTTTGTTACCTTTTTCATATGGCACTCTGTTTTCATCATCATCTATCAGCATAATACTCAACAAAACTTCAATTTCTTAACCATCCTTTTTATAATAGCTTCTCAGAATCCCAAGAATACCAACACCTTTGAAATATATATTCTCATAACCTTTACTATGGAAAAACCTTCTTCCTCAAGAGATCCCAATATTCTAAACCTTGAAATCCAAGCTCTCTCTACCCAAATGTCTGATAATCTCAATCTCCCTACTACTCTTACTAAACCTGTTTTTATAGATAAGAAAGTCATTATAGCCGAAGATGATACTAATTGGAAATGGTGTATGGATGGTTACATTTGCTGTGAAACCCTCATCCCAACTTCTTCGATCAGATATTATATCTGCAACAATTGGTCCCTGGCTCAAAATCCTATTGTTTCTACTTTCAATGGTCAAAGAAACAAGGTGCTCATCCGTTTTCTCTCAGAAGAGGATTTTAATAGAATTAATTCTCAAAAATCTTGGTTCATTTGTGGCTACCTATCCATCTTGAAAATGGTACCAAAGGAAGGATGGCCCCCAAACCACCAACTTGTTTTTGAAGAAGAGATCATGTGGTTTATATTGTGTAATGTGCCAAATGAATGTACTGGGTATGAAGATCTAAAGCTACATACTACAAGTATGGGTGAACTAATTGAAGCTCAGAATCCATTTGGCAAGCATCCTCACAAGAAAAGCGTTAAAGTTTGCATTAAAATTCCAGTTCAGAAAGCTTTACCAACTGGTATACCTCTCTTTACCAATGGTAGAAATGAACCTTTCCTAATCGAGTGCAGACACATCATAGTCCCAAGATACTTCTGTATGTCTTGTCGTGTTCTTGACCATAAGGATCAGAATTGTCCTGCTTGGAAGCTCAAACAAAAGAAGCTCAAAGAATTAGCTTCAAGCCGCAACAACTATAATCTGCCAAGTGTTTCAAAACTCATGATGCCTTCACCTATGAAAGAAAATTGTACCTCTTCTTCTGGTACAGCTGACATGAATACGCAAATGTTTGAGGATATCCAAGATACTCCTATGAGCTCTTCCTTGCAAGAAAGGTCCTCAGGAAAGTCTGTTGTCTCTGATAATGGTACAGTTGATCCTACCAAGTTTTTTCTATCCAATACTTTCCATATGGGCCCCTTTGTTAATAGATCTCCAGCTCTGAATATCTTAGATGTTGGTCCGGTAAAACAGCAAACTATTCCAATGGATATAGGTTTACAAGTAATTGGGAAACAAAGCATCATCCAGACTAATTCTGTTACTATTATGGGTCTCAGATCAACTCCGAGTGGTCCGATCCGGACTAATAATTCCTCAAGGCGATTCAAAACAGCCACAGTTCCTAATGTCAGTCCCATCATCACTAGAGGAGCTGCTATCTCTACTGAAAAAGATGATATTGCTAATCTCAAAAGAAAGATTAATCCAAGAGCTGATTTAAGGAAATGTACCAGAGCCACTTCTGTTGCTGATTCTTTAGGTACCACTTCTGAAGATCAAATTCCAAATGAACCTGATTATGCTCAACTATGTTCTCCCATCACTAAATTAGATGATTTACCTGATATTGATCTATCCAACTGTTCTCTCAATACCCATGCCATGTTTAACTCTATGGGTAACTTCATTGTTCCTACTGGTAATTCCCCTACAAGCAATGATGTCCGCAACAATTCCCCTCAATGTTGCTGATCCAAATCTGTTCTCTCCTCAAAGTTCTACTCAGAATGGTGATACTGCTATTTCTCCTCTTGGAAGTGATCTTGGCTCTCCTACCCAGGTAAATCCTATTCCCAGTAACCCAATTCTTGATAATTCCAATCCTACTCTAAATTAATTCCCTGTCAATAACATAAATCTCATAGCTTGGAACATTAGAGGCCTAGGAAAAAAAATCTGCAAATAAAGAACTTGGCATGATTTGTAGAAATGTGAATCCTGATATTATTTTCCTTTCTGAGACCAAAATGGGGAAAGATATGGCTTCCAGGAAGCTAAAAAATATGGTCTTTCCATGTACTTTCAATGTTCCTAGTATTGGTAGAAGTGGTGGCTTGGTGTTGGCTTGGAAGAAGGAAATTCACTTTTCTGTTATATCCTCTAGCTTAAGGGGCATCCATGTGACTACTACTGACATAATCCACTCAAAAACTTGTCATATCCATTTTGTGTATGGTGAACCTAATAGTTCTCTTAGAGCCTCATTTTGGGAGCAATTCTCACATCATATTATAGCCCCTATAGATGATCCAGTTTTTGTCATTGGTGATTTTAACACACTGTTAGGATATGAGGATAAGAATGGTGGTCTAGAGATAAATGATTCTGATTGCGAACTTCTAAAAAACTTTTGTTTAGTTCATAATATGCATGATCCTGGTTTCTCTGGTCCTAGGTTTACCTGGTCTAATATGTAACAGGCCCTGACTTGATTCTTGAAAGATATCTCCTTAATTAACTGGTTGATGACCTCTTCCCTAAGTTTTGTGTTAATAACCTACCTAGAGACTCTTCTTCTCACTGCCCCATGCATGTTGGCTTCAATTATGAAGATCTTTGTATGCCTAGACCCTTCCACTTCATGGATATGTGGATAGAAGATCCCACTTGTAGGGATGTTATTACTAATTCTTGGTCTGTAAATGTCATAGGCTCCCCAGCTTATAAACTCAAAGCCAAACTCCTAAGTACCAAGAAGGGCCTTAGAAACTGGAACAAATAATCCTTTGGTAATATTCAATCAGATATATCTACCACCAGGAAGGATCTGTTAAATCTACAAACCTCTAATCCTACTGATTCTATCACCTCCTCTAGATTTATCTCTAAACTTGAGTTTCTGTATTCCCTTGAGGAACTTTACTGGAAAGATAAGTCTAGAGAAGTATGGCTCATTGAAGGAGATAGAAATACTCCTTACTTTCATAAAGTGACCCTATTTAGAAGGAAAATAAATGTTATTAGCTGGATCAAAGATTCTAACAATGTTACTCTAACTGATAGGGATAGCATTGGGAAATCCTTTTTAGATTACTTCAAAAATCTTTATTCTTTTCAACCTCAACTTTTTCAGGAAGAAATCTTAAGGGATCTCCCTGTTAAATTTTATGGTGAGGACAATTATTTGCTAAATGTTCCTCTTACAGCTGAGGAGATAAAAAATGATGTTTTTCAAATGGGAGGAAAAAAATCCCCTGGTCCTGATGGTTTCACGAGTTTGTTTTATCAAAAACATTGGGATATTATGGGTGAGGCAGTGGTTGACATGACCCAAACTTGTTTTAGAACTGGTCATATTGCTAAAGTTTTCAAGTATACTAATATAGCTATCATTCCTAAAGTCCCTTTAGCTGAGTTAGTCAACCATTATAGACCCATTGGTTTATGCAATTTTATTTACAAAATCCTCTCCAAAACTCTAGCGAACAGGCTTAAACCATTTATGGATAAAGTAATCTCCCAAAACCAAAGTACCTTCATTCCCAAGAGGAGTATTTCTGATAATATTCTTCTAGCAAATGAAGCCATATATTCTGTGAATCATAATGATAAGGTGGAGGGTACTGCGGCCATAAAGCTTGATATATCCAAAGCTTATGATAAATTGGAATGGAATTTCCTAGAAAAAGTTTTGAGGAAAATGGGCTTAGCTGAAAATTGGATAAAACTTATAAACCAGTGTGTGGCTACTGTTTCTTATTCTGTCCTGCTTAATGGTAGCCCCACTGGTTTTTTCCAACCTGAGAGAGGTCTTAGGCAAGGAGATCCTTTATCCCCTTACCTATACATTATCTGTGATGAGGATCTTTCTTCATACATAGATAGTCTCTAGAGAAATGGCTCTCTTAAAGGGATAAAAATTTGTAAAAATGCCCCTGAGATGACTCATCTACTTTTTGCTGATGATTCCCTTTTTTTTTATTCTACTACTCTTGAAAACTTCAGTGTCATAAAAAATTATCTTCAAAAATATTGCCTTGCTTCTGGCCAGGAAATAAATTTTGAGAAGTCTGGAATCCTTTTTAGTAGAAAGGTATCTGAACATAGGAAAGCTATGTTAGCCAACATACTGGATATCCAAAGCAGAGACCTGGGGGAAACATATCTGGGCACCCCAACTGTTTTTCAGTCTTCTAAAATTCAAACTCATATGAGTATTTTACAAGTTGTGGATGCTAGGATTACTGTCTGGTTACATAAACTTCTCTCCCAGGATGCCATAACCACCCTGGTTAAACACATTGGCCAGGCTATCCCTCTTTATCAAATGGGCGCTTTTCTCATTCCCAAACATCTTTGTAGACTGATGGATGCTCATCTCTGCAAGTTTTAGTGGGGAGAATCTTTAGATCCCAAAGATATAAAACTTCATCTTTTGGGGTGGGATTCTCTTTGCGCTCCAAAATCTGAAGGTGGCTTGGGATTCAGAAAAGCTGAGTTAAACAACTTGGCTATGCTTGCTAGAAATGCTTGGAAAATTATTGAAAATCCTGATTGTATGTTAGCAAAAAATTTAAAAGTTAGATACTTTCCAAGAACTGATTTTCTTAATGCCAAGTGCCCCCATAAGTGTTCTTGGAACTGGAAATGCCTTCATGCTATAAAAGAGTTAATAAAACCTTTTGTTTCCTGGATTTTTGGAGATGGGAAGTTTATCAACTCTTGGTGTGATAAATGGATCCCTTCTTTAGGGTCAGCTTCTCCTAACCCTAGTACTCCTCTTAATCCCAGCTTGACTGTCGATTATTTCATTGACAACTCTTCTAGAACTTGGATTGTTTCTAGACTTGTTACTCATTTTGATGATGCTTCTATTAAGAAGATTATCACTATTACTTTAAGCCAGCTTTGCACTCCTGACAGGAGGGCTTGGGACCTTTCGAAGAATGGGAAATTTTCTTCAAAATATGCTTACTTGGGATTCAGAGGATCCTACCCCTATCCCTTTAAGTCTCTTTGGTTACATATCTGGAAAATCAGAGTTTCTTACAAAATTCAACTTTTTCTGTGGAAGGCGGCTAAAAACGCTCTTCCAGCTAAAACTGTTCTCCATACCAGAATGCCAATGCATTCTGTTTCTTGTACCAGGTGCAGTGATCCCCTGGAAACAATTATGCACACTTTGGTGCTTTGTCCTTTTTCTTCTAAAGTTTTGTTTTTATCGATGTTTTGCATAAACGCTGCTTTCTTTTCCCAAAAGAATTTTCAACAATGGCTTGTTTTCTGGTTGTTGGATTCTAATTCTAGGTTATCTGAAAAAGATCAACAGTTATTTGTTGCTAGTTTATGGTCTATGTGGACTAGAAGAAATAACTTGGTTTTTCAAAACCTGTCTGAAACGCATAATTTTGTCCTATAAAGAGCTAAAGCCATGCTCCTAACTAGAAATAATACCGTAGTTGTCCCCTGTAGTACCCCTATCATCCTAAACCATAAATGGATGCCCCCTTTGACTGGATGGTGCCTAAGATGATATATATGGATACAATGGTGCAGGTTATGTGATGAGAGATCACACTAGCAAAGCTTCTATCTGTGCTTCTATGGTCTTTGAAGTTTCATCTACAGAAGAAGCCAAAGCTAGAGCAATATGGGGAGGTCTCAAGAAAGCTGTGGAACTGAAGCTTACACACCTCATTATTGAAAGTGATGCTCAAAATTTGGTGGATCTTTTCTCTTCAGGTCGTTTTGAGGGTGATTTTAAAACTGATGCAATCTTCAAAGACATCAAGTTTTTTGCCTCTTCTTTAATCTCTTGTATTTTTTCGTTTCAACCTAGAACTTGTAATTCGGTAGCTCATGAGTTAGCTCACTGGGCTAATCTGCAAAAAAATTCTATGTTTTGGTCCATGCCTCCTTCTTGGCTAGCTCCAGCAGTTGAGGCTGATCGTTAGCCTGTTTCCAGGCCTTTGATTATAAAAAAAAAAAAAAAAAAACGTGATATGTGGTGGTTTTTTTTTTTCCGTATACAAAACATTATGGCTGAAATTTGACTTTTGGTAATACAAAGAAGAAATAGCAATCTATTGCTGTCAAAACCGTGGCTAAAAGCCTTTCGAAAATATATTGTCTACTTGGATTAGGAAACTTGTATGACGGTTTGGAGGAGTTATAGATGGAAGTAAAAGTTACATCATTAGGCGTAAATCAGATAAAATCAAATTGAAAAGATAAACAGATATGGAAATCGATCTACCCGGAGTTGTCGGAGCTGATATTGTTGTTGTGACTTTGTTGAAACTCATAACTGAAATTGAATAATAGACTTGATCTCCTCTCATCAAAGATGAAGAAACAAACCTGCACAAATCAGAAAAATAAACCCCCAAAACCAAAATTGAAAACACAAAGGAAACATGCTGATTTTCTCCGATTAACAAACTAAAATTGAAGAAAAATTACAGGGAAGGGTGATAGAAGTAGCAAAGAAGATCGTGTGTGATTTGTTCTACTCAGATCGGCTTCATTCCGATTAAAATAATAGGGTTTGTATTTTGGTTTTTCAGAGAAATAAGAGGAAAGAGAAGGAGATCTGATTTTGTATTTTTTTTACCTGAAGAGACTTCGAGTTATACTTGGGATTTCCAAATACAGGTCTAAATTTGATCAAAGGTACAATACTCAGAAGTGTTACATATCCAGCGGGTTCAATCCCTCTGGTTGTACCGAGTGAGAGAGTGGGATGGGACCCCTCCCAATCCAGTGGTTTAGTAAGTGTGGGTTTAGTGTGGATTCCACTCTCTCTAGTTAGGTACAACCCGCGGGATTGAACATGCGAGATATAAATCATTTCAGTACAATACTATTCTTTTTCGGGTTCTACTTTATTAATAAACGAAACTGGTTGTTTAGGCTATATAATTAAACTAAAAATTGTACAAAGCAATTAAATAGTTCACACACTAACTAAATATGTGCCTATAAAAAAGAAGAAGCTAAATGCGCAATATTATCTCTTGATGATAGAACAAAAGTAGATTTACACTTGAAGATTCCTTAACAAATTACCATAAAATGATAGACTGCTTAAATAAGGTGCTTAATCGTCTCTTTTGTATCTCACCAAACCAAACACCATGTTATTACGCTGGTCTTTTTTTTTTTTCCAAAAAAGAAGATAACCTCATAACCTATATTGAGAAAACCGATTTAGGTAGTCAGAAACCTTACATAGATTGTTCAAGGTCATAAAACAGTCATACATATTGTAGTATCTCCACCAATTCTTGCCTATCCAATCTATCCCTTCAGATCTAAAAACAGTTTCAGAAAACCTTTTCTCTCGTAAATGAGAGATCCAAACATATAGGACCAAACTGGTTTTGAAAACAAAATCAGAAATATGTCGAAGCATAAAGAAATGACTGGATAAATTCCAACCCAATGTTCCTAAGATCATGTAAATAACATGAACTTGAGTTTTTTAAATTTAGATTTCCTATTGTAATCAAGGTAACAAAGACCAGACTAGTAGTAACAGTATCCAAAAGTATCCCAAGTATCTCAAATAGTAACCAAAGTGTCTCAACTACATGAGTTTTTTAAATTTAGATTGCCAATTACAATCAAGGTAACGAAGACCCAATAGTAGTAACAGTATCCAAAAGTATCCCAAGTATCTCAAATAGTAACCAAAGTGTCTCCACTAACATTGGAAGTTTGAATCGGTCTTTAGGTGTCTGTAACGGGAAGTTTCAGACTGACTCGGCATTGGAGATACGGTAAAAGTTGAGATAGAATATGGACTAGACGATAATCTTGATCGAACGGCGGCTGTCTTTGTTTTCCTTACTAAGCCTTAAGTAAATAAAACTAAAACAACATAGACTAACATGATAATCGTAGAAACTAAATGTAAAATAAGAGATAATGAGATCCTATCAAAACCACAAACATAGAATATATCATATCTGGAACTTTTTGGTGTAGTAGAAGCCAAGGCATCGACTGTTGTTGAAACTATATTTTGCTCAATGATTTGAGCTGAAGATGATGATATACTTTGATTGTTTATCTATCACAGAATATCAACCATATCCACACTAACAACCGTAACATCTTCAGTTGGAAAATTAATAGCTCCCCGAAAAAAATAATTAAACTGTTCTGCCGGCCAGAAAAGGAGTTTGTCATCACCCATGAAGCAAAAAATAAAAAGACCTCCAACAACAACCCACATAGCCAAATCTAAAAGAAAGGTCTCAAGATCTGGCAACAAGTACTGTAAATCAAGCAATAAACCCATAAAAATGGAACTGAAATCATACATCTGTGAACTTTTTATATTGTAAGTATTGTAAACTTTACGCTAGTCTTTCTAAAGTTATCAAGTTACCAACACTTCCAACACTTGTCTAGCTTTTCATTTCCCATATTTCCTATTCAATTGTATTGTAAAAAAATAAAAAAGAAATTGTGGTTAATATAAAACCCCGAGTTCCGTATCAGGGTCAAACCCGTATGGAGATCCGAACTCGAAGCGTTACGGGTCAGAAAGAGACTTATGCATATAACTCTTCTCATTTATTTATTACAACAAACATAATTTAACCTTTCTAACATGAATTTAAACGTATGAATTCTCTATACATTTGTAACAACATTTTCAACGAACTTATTATTTCAAATCATATTTCAAGCAATACAATAAAACAATTCAATCACTAAGCTACTCATTCCTAGCATTCGCTGTGCCACTCTAATAAATCTTCAAGGATGTCAATTGGGTTGAGATGACATCTCAATAGAATGCATTATCAGTTCTCTGAAGATGCGCAAACATAATCATTTTTATCAAAGAAAAACATATGACAAGAATATGGTACAACTTCAACGAATCCATGATATATTCAAGAATCACAATACCAACAATATTTTCGATAAATTATCCTATCTAGAATTCATTCGATGAGTTCATAACATTAATATTATTATCAACAAATCATCCATTTAAGTTTTAACACATCATCCATATATTAACATTGTCACCAACCAAACATGAGTTCATAATACCATTATTTTTGTCAACTAATTATCCATTTTGGATTTAATACATTAATTCACAATTCATCCATTTAAGTTCACACTTGAGTTCAATAATTCATTGAAATAGATTTCGCACGTGAGTTCACAACACTATTAATGTTTCCTACAAATACTTCAATTCGTATTTCAATTCTTGAGTTCATAAAACCAATAAGGTTTCCACTAATCATTCAATAGATATTTCAACACACGATTCACAAATTAATATTTTCACCAACAAGCCATGAGTTCACAACATTTATTTTATTATCAACAAATCATTTATCAAATCATCCATTTAGGATTCAACTCATCAATTCACAACAGCAATTCATCCATTTGAATTTCACAAATGAGTTCATAACACCGATTATGTTTCCAACAACTCATTTAATTTAGATTCTGAACACATTATTCACATATTTATAAGTCACCTCAAACCATGAGTTCACGGTACAAAAACCTTGGTTCGTATACTCACCTATCGTTTATCGGCACAGAAAACCTCCATCGATAGTCAGGAACAAAAGTTCATATGGGGATCATACCCATTTGATCTCGGGGATCATTACCCGTTTCATTCACATTACGAAAACCTTGGTTCGTAGACCACCTATCGTTTATCGGCACGGACAGCCGCCATTGATGGTCGGGAAACACAAGTTCCCGTGGGGATCATTACCCATTTAACTCTCGGGGATCATTACCCTCCGTTAGCATGAAACCATATTTCATCTAACGGAAAAACATGAACTCATTTCCATTTTTTAAATCTTTTTTGCAAACAACACAAGCAACAACATGAGTTTCTTTCAAGCATTTATGCAAATAAGTTAACTACAGCCACTTTGCATCATGCATCTTAGGGTAATTTATTTGTCTGATCTTCCTCAAGAGCACGTACATAGCTCAATAAACAAGCACATATCCAAAATTTATAGTAAACCAATGGTTCAAACTAAAGATATAGAATTTATAGTGACAACCTAAAACTAGGCAGTTTACATGCCACTACCAAACAATTCATGATAAATTCATATAAACTTGAAATTGAGCAAACACAAAGCACAATGAAAGATGCTATATATTTCTACAACTTTTGTTAAGAATCTAATTCATTCTAAAATCTTTAAGGTTACCTGAATCAATAAAAAACGTGATAAAGCGAATATGTCCAGAATTTTCGGAAATCATCATCCATATTAATTCAAACATTCAACGGTGAATTTACTGTGGATTATTCTCAAATTTTTATCAATGATACCCAATTATGTTATCTATCAATAACAGAAGCCTGATCATAAATCGAAAATATGTAATTGTACGAATAAATTACTGAAACCTAACAATAGAAAATCATATAAACTAAACACCCAAAGAAAACATCAAAAGAGAAAGGGTTTCACATTCTACCTTTGATTAGCTACAATCTCCTCTAGATTATCCATATCATTCTTCTCTAAAAACTCTAGCTCCATCTCTTTCTCCTTCCCATTCTTAGTTTTCTAATCTATAAAGTTCTTTTTCCAAATGTTTATTATAAAACCTATATTAATATTACCAATTAATACACATTTCATTATTATTATTATTATTATTTTAATTTAAATAATAAATGTATCTTTATTTTCCTCCTATTTAGGTGATTGTATTCACACCTTAATATTCTAGCTCAAGCAACCCAGGCAAAGGAATAATAAACAATAATCTAAGCTAACTCATTAAAATCCGACCCAGAAAGGTAACTAGAAATACAGGTTATTACAGTTAATGAAATGCAGCTATTTCATCGAAGAGTGGGTCAAAAGCGGTTTATCAGGCAAGTCCAAGGTCAAGTCCAAGGCTGCATGCGGTGATGTACCTATTCCAGACCTTCACGAAGAGTGTGAGAAGGTAAGCAGAATTATATATCAATATCTTTGACCACATCATGTAACGACTGATATATGATACAAGAATTTGACTAGCTGTGTCACATTATGACTTGTGTAATATGTGAAGAAGGTGGTGAATGTATCCTGTTAGAGCATTGATAGGTCGAACTCGCATTCGTTGCTATCTCAAGCATGTTTGTCAATGTTAGTGATCAAAACTATAAAGTCTTGATTTCTAGTCTACTATAGCTAAGGTCTCAGACTAGGATAGAAAGTGTAGTTGATCTCAAGAACTCCATGGAGATTATCATACAAGACGAAGTACTACTCAAGGAACCAATGGATCTTCATTAACTAAAAGGTATGTGGAGACTTGAACTTATCTATCACTCAAAAGTCTATCTACTATATCTCATATCTTGAGACAAAAGTCGTATTACTATATAGACAAAGATTATACACATATGATATTTCGAGCTGAGTATATCTCGCTTATTTATTTCTCGAAATATATGTTGGTAAAGCTTTCACTTTAGCCAAGTTCATCTTTACCTAGTGACGAAAGTCATGTTATGTTTCAATCATTTTGGAAATAGCTTTGGCAAAAAATAGTTTGTGAATAATAACTATATAACGCCCTCTGAGAATGTTTCAATGATTAAAATGAGAGTTTAGACAATATAACCATTGGAGGATATAAACATTGTTTTGGTAACACATATATTTATAAGTCCTTATTACTTGAATCGAAGTTTGCGAATTTTGTTGATCAAGTGAAACCGGAGTAGTATGCAAACTCAGTCCGCGAACTGGCGGAAGTTCTTGTCCAAGAATTTTTGCTGGAGTTTGTGAACCCCATTCGGTAACTTAAGTTCGCGACCCAAGTCCGCGAACTTGAGTAGGTTATGTATAAAAACAATGTTTGTGAACTTATCATAATAAACTAAGGAATGCTATTGCAAATCGTGGCTTTATAATTCATGAATTGATTCGAGTGAATCACATCGTTTTTGTTTCAATTGTGTCTTGTATAGTACATAAGATCTCATATCAATTGAACAACTCTCTAACTAGTTCATTTGAGTCATTTGGACTAGTTATGGTGAAGAAGAATATGGTTGATATGAAAGTTATCATTTGGCTAACCGTTTGGTTAACTAGTGTTGAACCAGCTAATGTATAAATTTGGGTATAGTTTTCACAAGCCTACAAATGTTAATTTCATGTGTGTGTAACAAGCTATGTTTTCGATCTAACGGTTGATAAATATTAGCTTGAATCTAATCAGGTTTTCATCTAACGGTGAATATTGAATGCTTTGTTACTAAGCTAACATTAATTGCAAACCCCGATTTGAAAGACTATATAAGGGAGAACTCTAGAAACTGGGAAACCTAATCCCCACATATTCTGTGTGATACTAGTTGTGCTAAGCTAGAGTTGATTCTCCTTTAACCTTTGGTTTTCTTCTTCTAAAACTAGGTTAACAACTTAAAGACTTCATTGGGATTGTGAAGCCAGACCGAGACTTCTTTTCTTGTAGTTATGTGATCTGATCTTGTTGTTTCTTTCGTACGAGTACAATTGTAATAATTGGCTTGAGATTTCTATCTCCGATAGGCAAGATATAAAAGTAATCACAAACATCTTCGTATCATCGTTTGTGATTCCACAATATCTTTTTTCGCTGCGTCGATTAAGACTATTGTGAGGTGATTCATAAAACTGATCTGTTCTTCGGGAATATAAGTCTGGTTTTATTGATTGGTTCATGTTCACCTTGATTTATCAAAATACGAAACAAAACTCATAGGTTTATTCGTGGGAGATGAATTTATCTATCTTGTAGACTTTTCTGTGTGAGACAGATTTATTTATTAAAGTCTTCGATTTTAGGTCGTAGCAACTCTTGGTTGTGGGTGAGATCATCTAATGGAATCAAGTATGCATTATCCTGCTAGGATCAGAAGCGTAGGAACATAACTATACCTTGGATCAGTGTGAGATTGGTTGGGGTTCAACTACAGTCCAGACCGAAGTTAATTCAGAGTAGGCTAGTGTCTGTAGAGGCTTAATATAATGTATGTTTAATATGGACCAGGTCCCGGGGTTTTTCTATATTTGTGGTGTCCTCATTAACATAATTCTGGTGTATGTGTTATTGCTTTTTCAAATTATATTTTTATATAATTGAAATAATAAAGGTTGTGCGTTGTTCAATCAATTAGAATATCCGACCTTATTGGTTGTTGATTTAAATTGATTGACACTTGGATATTGGTCTTTTCTACCATCTAAGTTATCTCTCTTTTATTAAGACTCGCAGATTATATTTGCTTGAGTAAATCAAATTGAGAGATTGAGATAATAACTCCTTGAGATATTTTCTATTGATTGAGTCTAGTTTATTCTCTAAAAAGTAACTCGGAGTTGTCCATTCAAATTGCTAATCGCAATATTGGGTGTAGTTGTTAGACCCCCGCTTTTTCTATTGGTATCAGAGCAGGAAAACACGTTCAAGAACTTACAAGTCTGTGTTTGTAGCGATCTGACTCTATGGACAAGAGTAGTATCTCTAATAGCGTACCAGTTCAAAAACTACCAGATGATCCTAAAATCTTAGATTCGCCTGAGAAAACGGTCACGTATGAATCAGTATCTAAACATTTTCTTAATGAAAAAACTATTGATTGGGAAACTCTCCTAGAAGAACATTTGGATGAACTTTCCGATGAAGGTGATTCCGATATTGATAGAGATGTTGATGAGGAAGTCTCGGTGTGTGTCAAGTTTTTGGATTCGTGAAATATGAAGAAAATTACAACTTCTCATATCTCACCTCTTTTGACTCCTCTCTGTCGAGAAAAACCAGAAACTGAGAAGATGTTACGCAGGTGTTTATTCTTCAAATCGTTTTAACGAATCGATTCTCAAGGATTCCAAAGAAAACCTACGTATGAAATCACTTGAATGTGATAATCTTTATCAAAAGTATTTTTTGTTGAAAGAGAAACTTGCAAAATCTGAAGCAAAGGTTATCTCTCAGCAAACATGTTTTGATGACAGAGAAAGTGCGTGTCTTGCCTGAGAAAAATGTCTTGAGGCTGATTTAACTGCTTCTCTTGATAAAATCGAGAGGTTGGAAGATGACTTGAAAAAGTTTAATACTAGTTCAAGCAAGTTAACCACTATGCTAGGAGCAAGTAAAAATCATTGTGATACACGAGGATTGGGCTATAAGGGAATAGATGCTCCAAGTATTAGCAAAGAGGTAAAATTTGTCAAATCTAGTGATTCTTCTCAGCTAAAGGTTTCCACTAATAAAAGTGAAATACCGTCACCGGTATTTAAGGCTCAAAAGAGCAAAGTTTATCAACCTCCCAAGCCAGCACATATGGGTCGAGGAAGGAACAATCCGTACATTTGCCATTACTGCTAGATTAAAGGACATTCTAAGCAGAAATGTTGTCTTAAACTAAGGTATATAAAACTTCACAACATTCTTGCATGGATGTCTTAAGAAGTGATCAAACCTGTCTCCCATGGTATTGGAGTAAAAAAGCACTCTCAACAATCAAGAAAACTATCTTAATAAGACGTTTCTTAATCGTGACTTTGAGACAAAAAATGTACACATGAGTAGAAGAAAGAACAGCAGAAGACGAAATGACTTCTCTATCAACCCTGAAAAGGGAACTGAAAATAGAAAAAGGTACAGGAGAAAGAAGAAAGGTTCGAGCTACATGTCTCTCTCTGAAGAAGGCTGCAAATCCAACATTTCGGTCCCAGATTCATTACTTATTAATAATCAAGTCTCAGAACTTAAGATAAACACAAACAGACTCAAACGGGGCATCATTAAAACATGGAAAGCAGTTGATTCAGGTACTCCTTGTTCTTCTCTTAGTAAAACTTCTTCAACTCTGTTGTGTGATTCGTCTCTACATTCCCATAAAAGAGAAAAAGAAGAAGTCAATAATGATGAGAAAAATGCTCATCCTAATACACCATGACTGCTTCCTATAGCATCCTTCTTTTAGAATGAGAAGGATGCTCTGTGTTCTCAAGAAAGTGTCTTGAGAAAGCTGTCAAAAGTGTATGCCATTCTCTTGTTGATCTCAAAAATCTATTTTGAGTTCTTTTTTTAAGGTTGTCCAATGTTTATGGGAGAGATTTCCTTGTTGAACTGTCCCCTATTATTTATTTGCTTCTCCACGTTTTGGTCATCTATGACTACTTGTGCGCGTTCACAAGACCCACACGGACATCTTGTTGCCTAGGGTTTTGTATGAACTTCCTTATATATATGCCATTATTCTATATAAGTTTAAAAAAAAAAGATTCTACTGAATTTTTAGCACAATGGAGAAAAGCAACAAAGATGTGATCAAGGAGGACAAGACTATCGAGTTTTATGAAGATCCTGTTTTCATTATTTGTCATCAGGATATTGATCATGAAAACAATCTACCAGTTCAGATGTTTTCATAACTGGTAGGAAATCTTCTTAGAGACTTTGAAGTCATTCGTGAACAACTCGGAATAGAAACAAGGAATCTCGAGTTTCTAAAGAACGAAATGAAGAAAGCATCTGATGAACTTATTCTTGTTCGATCTTTAGTTGCAAACCGGATTTAGTTTGCCTAGTAAATCTTCTATTTTTCTTGTTTTATTTAGAAGAATAACTAGTGTTTTGGAATAGCCATTATTGTGATTACACATAGCTATGTCCAAAGTTTTCATCTTCTTGTTTTTAGATCTATTGTGTTAAATTCTAAACTTGTTTGGAAGATGATGGTTGCAGTATTAATCTTTTGATTTTATATATCGCAATATTGTTATGGGATAAGTATGTTTACATCCGTGAACTTGATTGTCCCATATTTTGTTAAAAGTAAAGTCGTTCATGAATTAATATGCAAATATTGATAAAAGAATGAATAAACTTTTGAAAAAACACGAAAGTTAAGCCTATATTATCAATTTTTGATGTAAGATAAGTTAAAATATTTTGTGATTCAAGGATTATGTCTATTGTGTGTCATTGTGCAAATATTGATGGAAACATAGAATGAATCCTTGCATATTCCACGGTATAAGGTTGATTCTCCGATCCACAATTTTTGTGTAAATACCGTGTTGTTCCATTGATTGCTTTTGTGATTAGCTTAGTTGTTGTTCCGTAAGGTACTTTATGTTGAACAGGTTGAAATAAATTAATAATCTTGTGTGGTTATTTAGTTATCACTCCATAAGTTTTCTTATTTTTGAGCATTTCTTTGACTGGGTTGGTTATTTTTATGATTAACTTAGTCATCGCTCCATAGATTTTATTATGTGAGTATAACGATTGAATTGATTACTTTTGTGATTAGTTTAATTGTGTATTCCGGTTGGATTAATTATGAGTACTCTTGTGAATAATCTAATCGAGTTATTAAGACTCCATAAGTTTACTTGTGTTCAGCATATTTAGTCAAATTAATCTTGGTTCGCATTGGTTAATATGATTGAATATTTCTTATTGGATTCCAAATTCATACTTGTATGTAATTTGTTGAGTCTAAAGAAATCCTTCTTTTCTTTTGAAATTAAGGTCGCTCTTGTTGTTCCCTTGGGAATGACATTTTATGGGGGAGAGTTCTTTTGAACTTGTGCTTAATTGCCAAATCTTTGTGGGGAATGCGGCTGTGGAATATTATAGGGGTTATCTTGTGTCTTTATAAACTCCTTGATGAATGAATTTAGCTTCGGCTTTATGATTGCATCCAAACAAGATGATATACATTTACCTTTGGTCATGAAATGTCTCTTACGGAAATTTCATTAGGATCCCGTTCTTGTACCTTTGCCAATTTTATTGACAAAAAGGGGGAGAATTAATGTGTAGTTCATACTACAAATACATATGGTTTTCGGATCATTATGTAAGGGGGGTGGTTTTGAATGAAGTATTGACTAAGGGGGAGTGAAGTATCACCATAGTATTGTTGTTAATATTGTGATGCAATTGGACTTTGACGCTATGTAATAATACCATGACATTGTATAACAATGATTGAGAACCACTGCTTTTCTCATTGTTATAGCTATGGATTTTCAACAACGATGATGCTAAACTTACAACCTTTGGGATTATTGGACTACTTGGAAGTGACGAAGATTTCGAGTAATGTTGAAGATTAGACATGTGGAATACGAGCTACAAAGTTTATTTATATATTTTTTGTATTCCATATGTATTAATATTTTTGTCACTAAAATTGACAAAGGGGGAGATTGTTAGAGCATTGATCGGTCGAACTCGCATACGTTGCTATCTCAAGCATGTTTGTCAATGTTAGTGATCAAAACTATAAAGTCTTGATTTCTAGTCTACTATAGCTAAGGTATCGGACTAGGATAGAAACTGTAGTTGAGCTCAAGAACTTCATGGAGATCATCATACAAGATGAAAGACTACTCAAGGAACTAGTGGATCTTCATAGACTAAAAGGTATGTGGAGACTTGAACTTATCTATCACTCAAAAGTCTATCTACTCTATCTCCTATCTTGAGACAAAAGTCGTATATAGACTAAGATTATACACATATGATATTTCTTCATCTTTACCTAGTGACGAAAGTCATGTTATGTTTCAATCATTTTGGAAATTGCTCTGACGAAAAATAGTTTGTGAATAACAACTATATATATTGCCCTCTGAGAATGTTTCAATGATTGAAATGAGAGTTTAGACAATAAAACCATTGGAGGATATAAACATTGTTGTGGTAACACATATATGCACAAGTCCTTATTACTTGAACTGAAGTTTGCGAACTTTGTTGACCAAGTGAAACCAGAGTAGTATGCAAACTCAGTCTGCGAACTTAGTGTGCAAACTCAGTCCGCGAACTGGCGGAAGTTCTTGTCCGAGAATTCTTGCTGGAGTTTGTGAACTCCATCCGGGAACTGAAGTCCGCGAACTTGAGTAGGTTATGTCTAAAAACGATGTTTGTGAACTTATCATAATAAACTAAGGAATGCTATTGAAAACCGTGGCTTTATAGTTCATGAATTGATTCGAGTGAATCACATCGTTTTTGATTTAATTGTGTCTTGTGTAGTACATGAGATCTCATAGAAATTGAACAACTCTGTAACTAGTTCATTTGAGTCATTTGGACTAGTTATGGTGAAGAAGAATATGGTTGATATGAAAGTTATCATTTGACTAACCATTTGGTTAACTATTGTTGAACCAACTAATGTACAAGTTTGGGTACGGTTTTCACAAGCCTACAAACTTGCATTTCATGTGTGTGTAACAAGCTATGTTAATTTTTGATTTAACAGTTGATAAATATTAGCTTGAATCTAATCAGGTTTTCATCTAACGGTGAATATTGAATGCTTTGTTACTAAGCTAACATTGATTGCAAACCCTGATTTGAAAGACTATATAATGGAGAACTCTAGCAATTGGGAAACCTAATCCCTACACATTTTGTGTGATACTAGTTATGCTAAGCTAGAGTCGATTTTCCTTTAACCTTTGGTTTTCTTCTTCTAAAACCAGGTTAACGACTTAAAGACTTCATTGGGATTATGAAGCCAGACCGGTACTACTTTTCTTGTAGTTTTGTGATCTGATCTTGCTGTTTCTATCGTAAGAGTACAATTATAATAATTGGTTTGAGATTTCTATCTCCGGTAGGCAAGATATTAAAGTAATCACAGACATCTTCGTCTCATCATTTGTGATTCCACAATATCTTTTTTCGCTGCGTCGATTAAGACTATTGTGAGGTGATTGATAAAACTAAGTTGTTCTTCGGGAATATAAGTATGGTTTTATTTATTGGTTCCTGTTCACCTTGATTTATCAAAATACGGAACAAAACTCATATTGTGAGAGACGAATTTATCTATCTTGTAGAATTTTATGTGTGAGACATATTTGTTTATTAAAGTATTCGATTTTGGGTCATAGCAACTCTTGGTTGTGGGTGAGATCAGCTAAGGGAATCAAGTGCGCAGTATCCTGCTCGGATCAGAGGCGTAGGAGCATAACTGTACCTTGGATCAGTGTGAGATTGATTGGGGTTCAACTACAGTCCAGACCGAAGTTAATTTGGAGTAGGCTAGTGTATGTAGCGGCTTAATACAGTGTATGTTTAATCTGGACTAGGTCCCGGGGTTTTTCTGCATTTGTGGTTTCCTCGTTAACAAAATTCTGGTGTCTGTGTTATTTGTTTTCCGCATTATATTTTTATATAATTGAAATAATACAGGTTGTGCGTTATTCAATCAATTAGAATATCCGACCTTATTGGTTGTTGATTTAAATTAATTGACACTTGGATATTGGTCTTTGGTACCATCCAAGTTATCTCTCTTTGATTAAGACTCGCAGATTGTATTTACTTGAGTAAATCAAATTGAGAGATTGAGATAATAACTCCTTGAGATATTTTCTATTGATTGAGTCTAGTTGATTCTCTAGAAAGTAACTCGGAGTTGTCCATACAGATTGCTAATCAAAATATTGGGTGTGGTTGTTAGACCCCCGCTTTTTCATATCCCTTTGTAACCTTCTGACATACCCATTCGTGAGCAGTTTTTTGGTTAATTAACCTTTAGATTTGAATTCCTGGGTCTAAAAGACTAGCAAGCTATAACAACCTTTCAAATAACCATGAATTCAAAATTCACAATTTTAATATCCTCCATGGCCATTCTACCTAAACTAAAAGTACAATATTTGATCTTAAGTTACCAATGTGTCCCTACGCCTTTCATAGTACAGACTACGGAATCATGCGTTTTCTGCCAAAAAAAAAAAAAAAAAAAAAAAAAAACACAGGGAAGAGAAATGATGATGCTTGATAGTTTGATGGGATATGGAGACATGGGCTGTGTCTGAATTCGAGACGAAGGAAAGAGACAAATTTGTTGCCTGTTGATCGAGATTTGGGAATTTCTTTGCTCAGGGTCTTTCTAGGGCCCTAAAACCGCAACAACAATATAATTTAAATTGGCGATTTCTTTACTTGAACTGAAATTGGTTTGATGGTATAAGGTGTTGGTGATTTATATCACGCACATGCATGAGAAAGTGGAGAAGGTTCTGATATGAAAATTTATGGAAAGATACATATGATGAAGGATTTACTTATATGGGGTCAAACTGATTTTCAATTATTTAATCCAATAATGGATCACTAGTACAGAAGAAGTTGGATTATATTGTGCTTGAGAATAGGTTGAAAGAGAAAGTTCTTTAATTAAATATTGCAGTGAGGCTTTCTGTAATATCCTGTATTTTTAGTTGCGATTTCGGGTCGGGTTGTAACCAAATTAGCTAACCATGTGGTTTAGATTGTTGTTTCTTTTCCTTAACATAGGTGGGTTTCTTGAATTAGGAAAGCCACAAGTTTGGGTGAGAATATACTCACCTAGTTAATTTTAATATTTTAATATTTTAATAAAAAATTTATCTAGAGTACGTGAGGAAAGAGAAACTGTGATGACGTGGCAGAGATTTTTTTGGCGATTTTCTTAGGTCTCCATCTTGCATTTCTCTCCGACATGGGGGCTGCATCTCAGCCTGATTCAAGTTCTTCACAGAGAAATAGGGATCAAAGATCATCAACAGAGGTGGAAACAAGGTTGGGTTTATCTGATTTCCCACCTTTAAATGATTCTTATGGTAAAAATGGAGGTATGAACTCAAACCCTAGTTCTGGAATATTGGGTTTTAATGGAGGTAACAAAGAGATGAATTGGTCTTCTGTTCTTCTGCCAAATAAGATCAGTGAAGATTGTTCATTAGATTATCAACCCTCTACTTTGATTGAAGGCAAGGAGGTGGTCTCAATCTCTTCTGAAATTCTAAAAGAAGTAACTAGAGATTGTGAGAACTTGGTTGTTGGATACTTCATTGGAAAAAGACTCTCCTTCTCGGAAGTTCAATTTGCAATTGCCAATACTTGGAAGATGAAAGCAGAGGTAAAAATTACTATCCATGGAAGCAATGCTTTCTTCTTTGAATTCTTGAATATGGAAGATAGAGCAGTAGCACTAGATTTTGGATCTTTCTACATCTTAGGAAAACTTTTTGTGGTTAGACCGTGGACACCTTTGCTTGAAAACTCAATTACAGAGATGAAGACCATTCCTGTTTGGATATTGATTTACAATGTTCCTATTCATCTGTGGAACAAAGTGGGATTAAGTCCAATTGCTAGTTTTGTTGGTAAGCCCCTGCTGATGGATGAATGTACTCTCAAAAAAACTAGACTTACCTATGCTAGAGTCTTGGTTGAAATCAATTTCGATTGCACTTATCCAAGCCACATTCCTCTATGGATTGATGGTGCTTTCGTCATGAATCTTCCGGTGGAATATCAATGGAGACCACCAAAGTGTAGTCTTTGCTTTTCCTTTGGGCACTCCAACAACAAATGTGCTACCAAAGGGACAAAGAGTAGAGATCATTGGACAACAAAGAAAACACAGCAACTAGGAGGAGTTGGGAAGATCTTATCAACTAAGGAAGTAACATTGGATAAGGATAATGAACAGGGGCCGCTTTCGTTACTTGAGCAGTTCAATATGGTACCCGAAGTTGGATCTGAAACATCGGAAACGATAGTTCCTAATGGCACAAAACCGACCATTAATGTGACCGAGTCAGAGGAACTAAATGGAAGCATTGAAGGACTTGTTTCTACACCTTTGAATGACAGTATGATGCTGCAAGGAGAAAAGAGTTTGGATGCTGTTTCTGATAAGAGTGGAGAAGAAGAAGAAGAAGAAGAAGAAGAGGAGGTAATAAAACAAGAAAAGGTTCTTGGTGAGTGGGTTTCTTATAAAAGAAAGAAAGGCACCGGAAAAAAGAAAGAGGAAAGTGCAATTACCTCAGCTATCGATCCTGCCATTCCCCCAGGTTTTGAAATCCATAACAGGTTTCATGGATTCGAAGAAGAAGAAAAAGAAGAAGAGTTAGGCACTTCTAAATCTGTTTTGGAAGTTTCAAAAGCTAGCATCACAAAGCCGTCTTCGTGCAAGTCAATTACTGGAATTGGTATGAAATTGAATATCAAATCCAAAAGTTCAGGTATGCTCCCGAATGGTACTCGTGCAAGTTCAAAAAAGAAAAAACTTCCTAATACTAAAGTTCCTAACAAAATCTCAGGAGATAAACTAATGGAGCATGGTTCTTTATGGGGCTTAGATTTTCCATCTCTAAAGTCTCATCGTGAAGAAATGTTTAGAGATCTCGCAAATAATCACGATGACTTAATTATAGAAGATGATGATGAGTTTGCTCATTGTCAATAGGCAGTGGCTTTTTTCGTTCCGCCAATAGGCAGTGGTCTTTTTTGTTGTTTGCAACTTTGCTTTAATTGTATTTCTGTTTTGTTGCTTTTTTTGTGGGAAGTTCGCTCTTCAGTTGTATACGCTCGCACACGGCTTGTGTGCCTTTTAATCTATCCTTTTGATCGATCAAAAAAAAAAATTTAATAAAATTAAGAGAAAAATGAAAAGACTTAGCATTATTATATATATAGTTTTTTTTTTTTATCAAATGAGGAAGAATAATATTAGAGATTAGGAAAATTAAATATATGGAGGAAGGATATGGATCTTGGTTTTAGAGGAAAATTCCATGGAGAATCTAAAGGAGATTGTAGCTAATAAAAGGTAGAATGTGAAACCCTTTCTCTTTAGGTGTTTTTTTTTGGTGTTTACTTTATATGATTTTGTATTGTAATGATTCAGTAATTTATTCGAATAAATATGTACCTCTTGTTGATGACCAGGCTTATCTAATTGATATTAAACATGATTGAGTATCTCTTGTTAAAATTTGAGAAGTTTCCAATGTAAATTCATGGATGAATTGTTTTTATTGTATTGCTTGAAATGTAAATCTTAACTGAAATGTTGTTAAAAGTGTTTAGTAAATTCAAATGAAACAACTCATGTATATAAAGATTTAATTATGTTTAGCATAAAAATAGTTATATGCATAAGTCTCGTTCTGACCCGTAACGCTTTGAGTTCGGATCTCCATACGGGTTTGACCCTGACCCGGAACTTGGGGTGCTACAAGTTGGTATCAGAGCTCTAGGCTTTAGATCTTGAATGGGACCATAAATAAATTGTATCATGTGTCGCTGTGCGTGCTTGTCTGATTTGAGTGATTGTATTGTTTGTTCATCTTACTAGTTGTATTACGTATTTGTAAAGTTCATATGAATTTCTATATTTGTGATGGATTGCAGTGTCATGTTGCTTACTAAATTATCTATATTATATGACTTTTTTAAGTTGTAATATTTTCTAAATTTCTGGACGAACTTTCTTTTAAGGGTGATAGAAAGTAATACCCTGTATTTTTAGTTGCGATTTCGGATCGGGTTATAACCAAATTAGCTAACCATGTGGTTTAGATTGTTGTTTATTTTCCTTAACATAGGTGGGTTGCTTGAATTAGGAAAGCCACAAGTTTGTGTGAGAATATAGTCACCTAGTTAATTTTAATATTTTAATAAAATTAAGAGAAAAATGAAAAGACTTAGCATTATTGTACATATAGTTTTTTTTTTTTTTTTTTTTTATCAAATGAGGAAGAATAATATTAGAGATTAGGAAACTAAAATATAGGGAGGAGGGATATGGAGCTTGGTTTTAGAGGAGAATTCCATGGAGAATCTAAAGGAGATTGTAGCTAATAAAAGGTAGAATGTGAAACCCTTTCTCTTTAGGTGTTTTTCTTTGGTGTTTACTTTATATGATTTTGTATTGTAATGATTCAGTAATTTATTCGAATAAATATGTACCTCTTGTTGATGATCAGACTTCTCTAATTGATATTAAACATGATTGAGTATCTCTTGTTAAAATTTGAGAAGTTTCCAATGTAAATTCACCGTTGAATTGTTTTTATTGTATTGCTTGAAATGTAAATTTTAATTGAAATGTTGTTAAAGTGTTTAGTAAATTCAAATGAAACAACTCATGTATATAAAGATTTAATTATGTTTAGCATAAAAATAGTTATATGCATAAGTCTCGTTCCGACCCGTAACGCTTTGAGTTCGGATCTCCATACGGGGTTGACCGTGACCCGGAACATGGGGTGTTACACTTTTGGTACTGATTTTTGTAATAATTGGTTTAGATCAATATGTGTTTTAAGATTTATGTATGATTATGAGTACCGGGTGTTTATCAAGATCATTCAAGGATTATTTTTTTTCCCTATGATTTAAAGGATACAAAAGCAATTTTGGGACTTATCAAAAGGATTCGTAGAAGACCTAGGTAACTAAAAGCAATTTTGTGCGGATGCTTTTGAATTTGGTTTTTGATTGTCCATCAGATAGTATTTAATCCTTTTTAAACCCACCTTTATAATGATTTGCTAGTAACAACATATGTAATAAGATTGAACCTTTATTGGCATCATTTGTGTTGTGTCATTTGTTGAGTGATACATAGTGTTGTGTGCTGGTTATGTTTTGCTGCATCACACTAATTCAAAAGTATGCTTTAGCAAGTGTTTTTTTGTTCACACACATATCATTGATTTTATTAGGTATATATGTACAGTGAATTTGATGGCAAGGGTACGTAACAGATGTATTGCTTGAGATTTTGGATTAATGATTTTGGTTGTGTATAATAAATTGCAGGTGATTATTCGGTTAAACCTAGATTTAATCGACGAAATACACAAGATGCACCTGAGTGCATAATGCATGTTCTGACAGAAGAATATGTTTTGGCCTAGATGAAACGGAGTGCATTATTTTTTTATTATTTTTGTTCATTTTTTCTTCTTCTCTAATACTTGTTTTTGTTTGATGTTTTGATGGTGAATGTGAAGGTAATGGTGGTGGATTTATTGATCGAGATCAGGAACTAATAATTGTGGTTATGTACAGTATATCGGTGGTGATTACTAGGATAAACCTAGATTTATTCGTGAAGTACACAAGATGCACTTGAGTGCATAATGTATAATTCTGGCGGGAAATAGGTTTTTGTTGGTGCATAATGCATATTTTAATATGAAATAAATTTTGGCCAAGTTGCACCTGGGTGCATAACACACATTTTTATAGGGCATTTATTTTGGCCAGATTGCACCTGGGTGCATAATGCATCCTCGGCCTAGTTGAAATAAAAAAAAATCCCGAATTTCATATCAACAATAGATATTGTTTTGTAGAGATTTTTGAGCCCTTTCCAAACATTTAAATTTTATTAAAATCCGACTTATATTTCGGAAGTTAAGACCTTTCTCACAATTAATTTTAAATTGCAAAAAGGAAATAAATAGGAGAGAGAAAATAATATGATAAAAAATAAAATTTAAAATAAAGGGTATATATATGACTAAATTTTCCTGGCTTGATTGGTGTATACCCAATAAGACAAAATAGGGTCATTTGGAAGTAAAACAAGCCACCCCTTAACCATATATTTTCTAAATAACTAATATACCCTTATTTAATTAACACTAAAATTCTGATTAGGTTAATTAATTGAGTTTAGATTGATTAATTGAGTAGATTAAAACTTATGAATTTAAGTTATGAAATATTGTTTTTGATTGAACTTATGTGGGAAGATTTTTGATGAGAAAAAAATATTTTGAGAAGGTGATTGCAACAAAAATGAAAGCACACTAATCAAACACTTCTAAAAAGGGGATTGCAAAGCTGTTGTATGAAATCATACTCAAAATTAAAGAAGAAATCGATACTTTCAGTTCTGAAATTATGAAAAGTCGGCAAGGTCGACGAATGAAGAATATGCCGACTAACTTTGGCCGATAAGGTCTACGAATGAAGAAAACACCGACTATCTTTGGCCGGCAAGGTCGATGAATGGAGAATATGCTGACTCGATTATTTTTCACACACATGATACTGTTGTAAATGCTTCGGCAAGGTCGGCATCTTATTGATTTCTTACCTAGTCGGCGAACTTATAGTTGGCAAGGTCGACAAAAAAAAAAAAAAACTTGCCGACTATAGGATTTTTGACATACATAGAAAGGTGTTACAAATGCATGATTAGTCGGCAAGGTATTAACTCCATAACCTGCCGACTAAATTATAGTCGGCAAGGTATAAGGATGAATACCTTGCCGACCCTGTAAATGCAATTTTCAAAGATGAAAAGTCGACAAGGTATTCAACCTTATACCCTGCCGACTATATTTTAGTCGGCAAGGTCGACAAAAAAATACCCTGCCGATTTCATTCGTTTTGATTCTTCGTTTTTTTTTTTTTTTATTTATTTATTTCATCATGTATAGTTAGAGTTTTTAAGAAAGATTTAGATTTTTTTAAAAATGTTTTAGTCGGCATGGTTTTTTAGTATGGGCAATTTGGTCTTTTAACACCTTTTAGACACCCCTTAGCACACTAGTTTGGATGGGAATAAAATGGGTATACCCCAATTAATCTGGGTATACCCCAATCAAGCCAGATAAATTTTCTTATGTTTTTCACCTAGACTTATATTTTACAAGTCCATTACTCCCATACTTTATAAGTTTTGGGCAATTGACCCATTTTCCATGACAGTTTATTGGTTGAATAGCCCTTGGATTTAAATTCCTGGGTCTAGAAGACAAGCAAAATATTGACAATGTTTTAATATCCTAGACTCTAAAAATAATGTTCTAATAACCAAATTTGGCTATTCCGCCAAAACCCAAACTAATATCTACTATCCGGTGTTACTAATATGCCATTTAAACTATTTTCTTCTCATTCCATCTTCTTTTCCGAGAAACATAAAGTTTTTCTGATCACCACCGAATAATCTTTCTTCAATCAATTCAACTCAGAAATGAGACGATCTATCCCTGCACAAACCAATGTTAACTCAAATACATCCACTGTATTTTTGCTCCTAGTTTATTCAGAATCATAACCATTTTCTATACCTAAATTTATAAATTCTACGAAGTTCTAAGAAAAAAAACAAATCTAGTAGTGCCAGATTGAAGAACAGGGGATTAGGAGAAAAAGAAACCAAAGGAAGAGAGGGAAAAGATATGATCTGAAAAATTAGATGATGAATTAGGTAATAATTTTTTACTTCCACGGTATGTATATTTAAGTAAATAATTTTTCTTGTTAGTTTTGGTTTCTACAGTTTTAATCAATAACCCATAATATACTTGGTTAACTTGCAGAACAACATCTAGAATCAAAGAAAAAGAGACAACTAGTATATTGGACATCTGAAGAGGAGGCAATCCTTAGGGTTAATCAATTTGATTTTTTTTGTTTAATTTTAGTTACTAATTGTTGAACTATGTGCAGTTATGATTGTGTTCATTAATATTTTGAATAAAAAATTGATGATGCAACAATGATTTTTAACTGATTGATTTTAGGGATATTTTGTTTTTGGGTCCCAAAAAGTGTGACCAGAATAGCGTTTGGGTCCTAGAAAATTGCAAATTAGAGTTTGGGTCCCAGAACCAGAGTTGACCGTCTTGACAGTTAAAATCTTGGGTTAACTAGTAAATGACCAATTTAATATTATGTTTAAATTTATTTACTAACTTTGCCATCCGTTAGAAACGTTTATGTATTCACTGGTCATTTACTGCGATACATAAAATAGGTGAAGAACTCAAAGAACATAATCCTCCCTGCAATATTTCCTCCATCAATCCCATCCATAACCTAAATGGAAAAAGGAGAAAGAAAAACTCGCCCCCATTAGCAGCCTCTCTTGCCATAATCAGATTATTCAATTACATCCCCATGCTTGTGATCTATGATTACCCCTTAAATCGCCATCGTTTTGTTCACAACCCTCATCATATTGATATGTGTCCCCTTAAATCGCATCAACAGCACTGATTTAATTTTCTTGTGAGTGATTTCAGAGAAATGAAATCAGTAGAGACGCTTGACCGCATCAACCACGCTGATTTGCGAGTGATTGCTGAGAAATGATTTCAGCAACAATTAGTATTTGAAACATTTTTAACGAATTTATAAATTATGACAAAAATTAGATTAATGAAAATGAAATTTTAATTGGATACAGAGAGCACTAGATGAAATTCAAAATCAGAAAAAAAAAAATGAAAGGAGATAAGAGTAAGAAAGTAGTAGCAGAAGCCGAAGATGAATTGGGGGAATTCCGAAAGCTTCAGATCTGGAAAAATAAATGCCTTTGGGATCTTTGAATTGATGAAGGGACTTCGAATCAAGGTTCGCAAAATAAGGGGTCTTCGTAACAGATAGTAACACAGGTGTCTTAGTAATCAGATCTAGATATCTAGCAAGGAGTCTTGGTAACAGATGAACAAAAGTATCTTAGTGGCAAACATAAAAAATGTGTCTTTTTAACGGTCAAGACGGTCAAAGACGTTCCTAGGACCCAAACTCTAATTTGGAACTTTCTAGGACCCAAACGCTATTCTGGTCACATTTTTGGGACCCAAAAACAAAATATCCCTTGATTTTATGGTGTATCTACAATTAATATTGCTTCCTCTGCATATTATAAGGGTTATCAGTTGAATGTTGGGTTAATTTGTAAATCTCTACAATTTGTTTAATTAAGACTCTGAGAACATCCCCACTATTCTTTACAGTTGGGTTAACTTTAGTTATATGGAAATTGATGCCCGTAGAGAATGAAAAAACATGTGTGCTTTGTTTGGTAGAGACACGGTTAAGCTAATGATGCCATGAACTTCTATTGTACATGGAAGAAATGTTGAAATGATGAGATTCAAGGTGATTTTAGAAGTTTGAATGGATTAGAGTCATGGGTTGTTGTGTGATTGAACTATTGCTTTACAGGGAAGGAGATGGAATGGTTTTAGAATCAACAGTAGTTCACATTGGTAATACCATTAAAATGTACACGACATGTTCGGGAAAAGCCTGAGAGACCAGTTTAGAATCAAGTTTTGCAGCTGTTTTCCATGGATGCTGGTGAGTTTGCACAAAAAGTCAGGGAGGAGATATCACAAGGAGATTGAGAAATGGCCAGTGTTCTACGTATGAGCTATGCTGGCATCTAGTACTTGAGTTAGAAACTGAAGTCAGACAAGGAAAAGTGGGTGTTGTGTGTTGTTGTTATTGCTGCCATTAGTTGCAGTTCTGGCAGTGAGATACTAGGGAGGAGACCACCAGTTCTGCTCTAGTTATGTACAGTATTAGCCATGGGTTCTCTGGTTTTGTTGCCAAGGGCTAGGTTAAAATCAGTTGATAAAAGAAAGAGGCTAGGAGATGTTCTCGGCACAACAAGAAAAGTGGATTTGGGGATTTTAGAAGCTAATGAACATCGAAGTCTCTCAATAGTTGCTACTAATTAACAACAGTAAGATTAACAAGGTTTGTGAGAAACCCAATGCAGGTAATAAAAACCACATTGAGATTATGGTTGGAAATGTTTGTATATATATATATATATATATTGCAGCTGATTAGGGGATAAACCTAGATGTATTCACGAAATACACAAGATGCACCTGAGTGCATAATGTATATCCTAACAAAAAAATAGATTTTGGCCTGGATATACCTGAGTGCATAACGTATATATATATATTTTGAATTTTTTGTTGTTCCTCTTATTTTTCATTTGGTTGATGTCTTAATGGTGAATATAAATGGTATGGTGTTAGATTTATTGTTCGAGATCATGAACTAGTACTGATTTTGGTTGTGCATAATATATGTAGGTGATTAGTAGGATAACCCTAAATGTATCCTTGAAATACGCAAGATGCACCCTAGTGCATTAGGCATATTCTGTTATGCCATATGTTTCGGTCTGGTTGCACCTGAGTGCATAATGTATATGCATGTTCTTATAGGAATTTGTTTTGACCAGGTTGCACCTGGGTGCATAATGCATATTCTTATAGAAAACAAATTTTGGACAGGTTATACCTAGGTGCATAATGCATATTTTTATATGAAATAATTTTTGTCAAGTTACACATGGGGGCATAATGCATATTCTTATAGAAAATAATTTTTGGCCAGGTTGCACCTAGGTGCATAATGCATATTTTTATGTGTAATAATTTTTGTCAAGTTGCACCTGGGTGCATAATGCATATATTTTTATAGGAAATAAACTTTGGTCAGGTTGCACCTAGGTGCATAATGTATCCTCGGCATGGTTTAAAATATATTTTTTTTTGAATTTCATATCAACAATGGATCTTATTTTGTAGAGATTTTAGAGTCATTTCCAAAAATATAATTTTTATAAAAATCCGACTCATATTTCGGAAGTTAAGGCCTTTCTCACAATTAATTTTAAATTGGAAAAAGAAAATAAATAAGAGAGAAAATGATATGATAAAGAATAAAATTTAAAATAAAGGGTATAAGTGACTAAATATTTTTGTATCTTTTCCACTCAGATCTATATTTTACACGTTCATTGCTCAAGTATTTTATGAATTTTGGACATATGACACATTTTCTGTGAGCAGAATTAGTTACAGGTTACAATAATTGTAAATTATGACTATTTTATTCGTAAAATACGGCTATGTTGAGTTATACTTGGGATTGCCCAATACAGGTCTAAATTTGATGCTTCCATTGCGACCGCAAGAAGAGCATTTTTCTTCTTCTTTCGGTGTCGGTGGACGCGGGAATATCCGGTGGATATGTCGTGATCCTAGATGTAATTGTAATTGCAATATAAACAATTCCGACAGCATTATATAATATAAATGGGAAAGTTTAGAATAAAAAAATATAGTTAGTGTTTCAAGTCATGGAATGGTCACCGGCCCGCGGTTTCTCGTTTTTGTTTATGATTTCTTTAACATGTTTATGCACATGTGCATTCAATCTCAACCCAAGCTTATTTTTGTATTAAATTGATGCAAGGTACATGATAAATTAGGAACTTTGGATATTTATGCTTCTTTCCAAAAGCATATTCCCTCGGCGGTTGTGTTGTTTTTCAAATAATTTTGTTAACATGATCCCCAAGGTCATGGCATTATGGTTGGTCGTTTGTTTGATTATATATAGGGCCAATTACAAATTGGTCTTACTTTTTATAATTGGTTTACAAAATAGTCATACTTTCCAATTACAATTACAAAATAGTCATCCATCCGATCTAACAGATATGAAAAAAACGGTCCCAAACTTTTACTTATATACCCTTCCCTTATAACTCAAGTAGCTAACCACAGTTAATCAGATATGGCACCAATCATGCGGCTAGACCCTGGATCTGGAATGGTAAACCTTAAGGATCCCACTGGGTAGTGTTCTGAACGCCATGTACAAGTGCAGCAGCAGCAACCATTTGGTCAATTTCCACCTCCCATCAGCATCTGCAAAACTATCGCAGCAGTTTGGTCCATCTTCAAAATCACCAACAACAGCATCCTCAAAACCACCACTGCCACTTGGTCTATCACCACCTCTATGAACATCTTTGAAACGACCACAGCAACAACTACAGCTTGGTCCATTTCTACCTCCGTCAACACCTGCAAAACCACCGTATATTAAATCAGAACATGTTGTTGAAATAATATATCTCATAACACAAGCTAAAACATTTTCTTTGGGGATCTTAAGGAAGAATCAATCAATGTCATAAAAATGAAGAATTGACTAAATTAATTCATAGTAAAGATCACAGACATGGAACCAAAACCCAATTGGCTATTCTAACCATAAAGAACATTCAAGAACATTTTTAGACAACACCCCATGTAGGCAAAACACCACCACAATCGCTCTAGTAAAAGGACTGGTGTAACGATCACTGATCATTCCCCCTTGATTAACATCATACCTTCAACAGATGGAAGCTGGTTCCAAAACATTACCAACAATTACTAACACATAATTTCTGACCGTTAATCCCTAAACATTTCTGCAGCACAAACCCATTAAGATCCTGTAATTTGTACCTGTCCTAACATTCACCTAAGTTCGGCAACAACTAAGTTTCATGGATTGTTTATTGGCTTCTAATTCATCTGGAACTAGCAGTGAAAGCAACAACAACTCCAGTTATCAGCACCATCTACCTCTATTTCATTCCCCTTAGACCTGCAACAGCATCACTGACATCTAGAACCACCATCTCCAACCATTTGGTACAACTTCTTCTCTCTGCATTCATTCCCTTCAGTTCAACAAACCCATTGTCACCTTCTCCTAGCCTTAAGCTTCACCACCTGAGCCATCTAAACCTGCACAATCCATTCAGCTTCAGAATTTCAGTTCTCTGCCACCAGATTCATAAGCCATTGTACACAACACACACACAATCCCCATCTCCATCTTCTTATACACAACACCACCATCTGCAACTTCTCTAAACTCACATGCCTAGCCATTCACCATTCCAGTCACAGTTTCACAACCAACAACGCCAGTTCATTCTTCTCTGTAACTGTGAATTAGACAAAATTATTGTCCTAAACATCCATCTATTGTTGATCCAAAAACCATCCTGCAATCTCAATACCACCATCTCATAATTTCACCTCTCTTAATCTTCAAAAGCATCATCTTCCGATCTCCATCTGTCTTGCATCAGACCACTATTCACTCAATCATCTTTTCTTTATCAGTTCATCTTATTGAATTCCTTAAATTCCTCCTCCAACACTCAATTAATAACCACAGCTACAGAACCCAATCTCTGATCTCTCTATTCTTCTTCTGCCCATCTATTTCAATACACAAATTAGTAGCAGATAAAATACCCAATTGATTGTAATTAGGGATTACGAAATTGTCTATGAAAAAATTCACTTTTTAGGGTTTATGAAAAAAAAACTAAACCATCATTTGAAATCAAATATGAAATTAACTTAATGAGCATGTGATTACCAACCTCATGATGTTCGCTTACATAGTGACAATATCTTTCAAGAAAACCACCATATTTGCAAACCAGTTATCTTATGTGCTTGAAAATCTTCACAAAATACCACTATTTATAGATAAAAACCACACAAACCATAACTAATCAATAGAGAATATGTTTGCGATGAAAACCCACTCGAAATCTGTCTTTTTCTCTCGAGATTCATTGAATCGCCATTTTTGCAAAGGTTTAGAAAGGGATACGGCAGAGAAGAAGATGAAGTCGAAAAATGAAAAGTGAAATGAAAACCCTAAGTTATTATTGCTTGACCAATTCTAACCGTCCGCATTTCCTCGAGTTTTGTCAATCGGACGATCTACGGTGCAAGATGTAACTTATCCGGGCCGTATAAGTTATTCTCTAGATTAACACTAGCTGGATATGCGGTATCTGATCCAGTGTGGTTAGGTTAGGGACATATTTGTAAATGGGGTCTGATTTTTAACTCTGACTCGTGGGTCCCAGCGAGTTAACACTCATTTTAATAGAACTATGACTATTTTGTTAATGGATTGTAACACTAGGATGATTTTGCAAATCGGGCCCTAATAGTAGGACCATTTTATACATTTCCCTTATATATAACATAAATATAGCCAATCAAAATGAGAAAGTTGCACCATTATGGGAAATGGACATCGCTTAGCTTATCGAGACGGAAATTAAACTATAAATAAGGAAATTGAGTTTCCATTTAATGTTTTTTGTATCCAATATTTCAGATATATAGAGAAATCTAGGAAATACCTAAAATTCAAATAAACAAAAATGAGAAACCGCTTAGCTTAAAATGGAAACAAATCTGTTCTGCTCTTTGAAGAAACGAAATATCGCCACACTAAAGCCAAGCGAAGCCCCATGGTAGTTAAATTTCACTACACTTAAGCTAAAGTTAAGCGAAACAGGCTACCGTAATGCTTAGCCTAAATAATGATAACATTTTCAGCCATTAATTTCTTGTTAGTGTATATCTTATTAAAAATGTTGTTACCTTTACCTATGTGGTAATCCTGACATGAGAGAAGTATTTTCCTCAAAAAATACAGAAAGCTGCTGAATAATTCAGGGTTACACAAACGTTATCTATTTTTTGGATTCACACAAAGAAATTTTTCAGACAAGGTATGTCTTCGGCGGCTTTGGCGATGAAATTTCATGGCAGTTGAATAAACAAAGCATGCAAGCTATTTTCTCCATTCACTTTGAACAAATCACTTTATATGAAGCAAGTTAAGAGTGTGTAGCTACGATCATTGGTTATCAAAGCTCTTGTTGTCTGCACTTTATTATTAGTACGCTAATAATATTCGGTAAAGATAACTCGACATTATTTCACAAATCATAGATGGCTATAACAAAAGTGATAAAATGAAGAATATTTCCCAAAATTATTATATTCTCATTATCTCCAGAAGAACAGTGAGATTGATATTTATACGATACAATCCTATGAGAATTGCATGCACTTGTTTATTTACCGAGTCTGTCAATAGAGGTGTAACACCCCGTGCTTTTAGCATGGCGCATGCTAAAACATGCGCCATTAGCTTATGATGAAGCTTCATCCAAAGCTTCCGTTACAGAGGAAAAGGAACATTGGCCCTTGGCCAATGCATTGACGATGTTCGGCCAACATGACTGAACATCTGGTTGGCAGCGGACGGCCAACATGGTCGTACATCGGGTTGGAAGAGGACGGCCAACATGGCCGGACATCGGTTCGGCAGCGGATGACCAACATGGTCGGACATCGGTTCGGCAGCGGACGTCCAACATGGTCGGATATCGGGTCGGCAACGGACGACCAACATGGCCGGACATCGCTATTGGCCAAGGTGGTAAGGTTCGGCCATCACGACCTGGGGAGTTTATGAATGATTTTTGGTCCCCCAATTTAAGTTGTAAAAATGTCATTTTTACATATATAGGGAGGGGTAGTTGGTTGATGGTGCATATGCGGAATATGCACCAAGTAAGCTTCATAGCTTAGCCGGAAGATTATAAATGATGCCTAAGGCTCATTTATAGTTGTGAAGCCTCGCGAAGAGGGAATTTGATGCTTAGGCAACGTTATGCCATATTGAGGACCAAACATGCATCACTTGGATGCATTTCGACGGAACGGCCTATACGGACTATGCCATTTTCATTATTGCTTGGCCATGTCCATGCAAACGAGTTGGCTTAAGTTTCTGTCCCTTCGTGGATGAACTATGGTCTGTGTTTGATCCCTTTAGAGTAGGGAAGGGTACGTAGGCAGCCACAATGAGTTGCAGCATTGCCAGTCCAGCACGTCGTCGCTCATATCATCTAATTTAGAGATGATTGCGGCACTTTGGCCTCTTATATCTTCTGGCTCGGTATCTCGACGCAAGATATGATTGTGGCCATACTTGATGAGGCTAGTTGCATTCCATTCCTTAGATACTCATACTTCCTATCAAGGCGTTCAACATAGGCTAAAAACCCGAGTGTCGTAATTTAGCTCAAGAGGAGTCCATTTTGATGGGAAATGGCTCAAAGATCAAGACATGTCAATCTATGGATCCACATGGTCACCAGCATTTAGCCAAATTTCATCGTTTAGAGCCTCAAAAGGACATTTTTGCCGTTTTAAGAAAGTTTTTGGTTTTCTTAATAAAACCCTTTACGGCACAAGGGTAAGTTGGAATGGTGTGGAAGCTTAAATAGATGCATCATTCTCCAGGAGCATGCTTGCAAGGGAAAATGAAGTGCATTTGCCTAACTTTAAGGATCAGATCGTAGTTTTATCATGGCGCATCGGGGAAGTTACGGCCTACGGGGCAACGTGCCAAAGGCGTAATTTTTCGGTCCGTCACAAGAGGTGTTTATGGGTAAAAAAATGTTTCTACTGGTTTTGGTAATTTGGGTGTGTGGATGAGAAACAAATCGAAACCTAAAATAAATGCACTGCACAAGAGTACTTTAGATACGAGCGATCAATCTGTATAATCCTGGCCTAAACCAAGAAATGGTTGTTCTAGTCTTGCTTCGGTCATAAAGTGAAGGAGTAGGGTTGGTCTTAGGGAGGGAAGCGAAGAAGGTGTTGAGACCAGAATGGTTAATTCTAAAGGTGTGGCTATTTTATGACTTGTATCATAATTTGGAACTGGATTGCAGAATGTAAGCTATTAGTTCTTTGGTATTTTTATGGATATTATGTTGTTGTTCTCACCAAAACTTGTTGTCTGGTGGAAATATGTAAAACATATTTATACAAGTCATATTGAACGCACCCTGATCTCGTAGAAAGTGGGAGTGATGGAGAAGTGGGGTCATATGTAAATGTCAGAGACAACATTCCCACTATGAATGAAACTGGTTAGTTTACACCCACTAATGCCCTTCTTTCTGACACTTTCCTATAAGGGGCGTGTTGCACACCACACGCTGTAACCTGCCAGACCAATACCCTGATGAGCATCCCCTAGTTTGTAACATGTTTGATATCTCGAGCGTTTTCGTGGAAAACATATAGCAGGTTGCTACGTGCGGTAGGTCAAAGTCAGGAGACTTGGCGGAGAAGAATATCATGTGGTGCTATTAGGCTTGTCTTGGATGGTCGCCTATGACTTGCCACAGGCCTGTCAATTCTGTGTAGAATTTGGACGGCTAAGATTGTGGCATGTGAAAAAGGGTGGCAATTAATTATGGCCATATTCCATTTACATCTGATAACAATAAAGTGGCGTCATATGCCGATGGTATGATGAACGCAATCCAGTGGTGTAGTGGCGCCTGGCGTAGCCGCGACAACTGTTTTGGCATATTGGTGTTAGACCCAAATATGGCTCTGACAACATTTTCCCTATTGCTATATCAAGCTTAAGACCTTAGGAGAATTACTTGACTTGGTTGGCGTGGCAACTTTTAGCTAAATTAGGGTTTGGCATATCGAAACCCTAATTAGCGCGTGTGGCATGGCTGCGACACGGTGATGTTTTATGCAATTGGTGTCATGGCCACATTAAAGGAATTATGGCAGGCCATAATATGGGAATATCCACAGGCTCAAGGATGGCCATGGGTGGTTATAGAATTGTAGATGGGGAAAAATGATTTGCTGGTTTTTAAGGAATTTAGGAGACGACCGTACGGAGGAGACTCCTTGAACCGAGCAAAATGTTCAACCTCGCACAGATGCACCGCTGCAAAGGTGGTGCTTTGAATTCGAGAGATCAATCTGTAGTACTCCGGCCTCAACCAAGACAATGGCCGTTCCAGAGTAAATTCGGTCACAAGAGAGGATGAGTTGATCTGTAGGAGGAAAGCTAAGAAATGTGTGGAATCGATGGTAATCAAAGATTGTAGCTGTGTTGTGAATTCTGAATAAGATAAGTTCTGAATGATTGAAATTGCTCAGTTGAGAGTAATTGCACAATTGATTAGTTGTTGATCTCGTATTCTCAGTGAGACGTGAGATTCTTGTTGTTGTAATCATGATTCAGAGACTTATTTATATTGCTGGAATTATAGACACCATGATCCCATGAAGTGTGACAGTTGATAGAATCAACTGACTGCACGAATTTCTCACATTCCATCGTATGTTTGAACACACATGTCGTAGACGACCATACCAAAACCCTAGTTGATATCCCCCCAAGTGACACGATTTGCGTCTCGTGGTTAATTAGTCAGTTGCTGACTTCATGATTTAATGGGACAATGAGTCCATGTATTTTCTGAGTTGAACCTGATTTGCAAAAATATTCTAAAACTCATGAATTGAACGTGTCTGTTGAGACAGAGATAAAATTATGATGTTGAGGTGAGAAAGTGTTTCTCATTAGATGAATTGTTGAATATTGATAGTTGAACCAATATTCCTTGGTTTGAGCAAATATTGCTCGTCTGACGAATTATTGGTAGTGTGACCAAAAGAAAATATTAATTAAAATACTGGTAGTTAAACTGAGCATAATTAATAAGAATACTGATCATGAGATCATCATAAAATTATGAGTGTTTGAATCTGGAATTATAATCCATAGACTCAGAAACCCTAATTTGATCAATTGATGACCAATTGATTGTTTATTTGAAAATTAACCATGGAATGAAGGAGAACCGACTTCATGGTACCGTGGGTCGACCATGCATCTCCCATATGCTCGTGTGAGAAAATACCAAGGCCTCTCGAAGAGTTGGTGATTCGTTGATGAAAGAACGATCAAATGCTGGTTTAATCATTTATTCGAAAATGCTCGTCTGAGCCTTAGGTGATAAAACCTAATTAATTATGAAGAGATGAGAGACCAACCAAGGGGTCATGAAACCGTCCCTGGGTTGTCACGGGATCGAATGACGATCGTTCCATGAAAATCCCAAAAGTATTTGTAAGAGTTTTGGACCTAATACGTGCAATTGCGTAAATTAGGTCAAATTGTGTAAATACGCGGGACCGGATCCTTGCGATCCAAAGAGCCAACCTTGGTCAGTCAAGGTAACCTGCTCATGTCACTAAAGTGTTCGTATCTCAGTTCTGAGAATTTTGATATTTTCAGATGTGCATTTGAGCAATCATTTGAGAAAATATGAAGAAATCAGGGGTTTTTGATAAAACCATCAAAACTTCATGAGATGAAGGAAAAATAATAAAAAAATAAAGGAATCATGAAGTGTGGGATCGTCCATGGCCAAGGCATGGCCGTCCGGCCAAAGGGCCCAATCCCACACGTTTTTCCCAAATTTTTATAATATTTTCATGATTTTTGGGAAATAAGATAAAACCAAAGAATTTGTTAAAACCAAGGAGTTTTTGTTGAAATCAAAGAGTTTTGTTGAAATCAAGGAGTTTCCATGAGATGAGGAAAACATAAAAAATAATAAAAAAAAAATAAGGGACGTGTGGGACCGGCTTGAGCATGGTTGGCCAGCTAGGGCCCGGTCCCGTGAGTTTCCCTAATTTTATGTATTATTTCATGATTTAAAGGAATTTTCATAATTTGAAGGAAATATCATGAAATCAAGGAATTTCATGGGATTAAGGAAACATGAAAAATATAATAATAATAGAATGGGACGTGTGGGGCCAGCTAGGGGACGGCTAGGGCCTGGTCACACGGGTTTCCCTAATTTTATATTATTTTTTCATGGGATCAAGGAAATATCATGAGATTAAGGAGTTTTCATGAAATTAGGGAAATAATAATAAAATAATGAGGAACCATGAGGTGTGCGGCCGGCTGAGATCAAGGCATGGCCTGTTGGCCAATAATCACGGCCCACAATGTTTTCCTTAATTTTATATTATTTCCTTGGTGTGAGGAAAACACCATGAAACTGAGGAGTTTCCTCAAAACGAAAGATATTTGTTCAAGTGAAAGGGTTTTCATGAACTCAAGGAAAATAATAAAAAATATGATAAAAATATGAAACTGGCGTGGGATTGACCACGGCATGTCTGGGCGGTCAGTGGGTACGTCATGTCTTCTCCCAGTGCCTTGGTCAATTTTTAATTTTTAATTATTTTCCTTCCTATTTTGAATAGCTTCATCGTCTCGTCGTATTTTGAAATACTTGTTTGTACGGTGATCGTTAGTGCATCATCGTCGAGTACACTTGCACCATTTGAGTCGGCGCTTACTCGGAGGTAGCTCAGATGCCCATGTTGTTGAATATTTATTACTAACCCATGGAATTCTGCTGGGAAGAACCATGGATTGAAGTAACGAAGTATTATAAAAGTATTTGAATATTTTCAGAAATTCAGTGGATGAATCCAAGAATTTAAGAATAATTAATTGATGGATCTATACTAGCAGAGCAAGCTGTCTAGGAGCATTAATTATTCTGACATGAGCTTGCTGGAGCTTCATATCCTTTATATAGTCAGGGAAGACTGTTGTTTGTATCTTGAAGATGTTATCGCTCTATACTAGCAGAGCAAGCTGTCTATGAGCCGTCAATCTCGTGATTCTATATAGAAATAATTACTGAAGTGTTCAGTATTCATGAGATATGCCGTTATCCAGCCAAGAGACTTCATATATGCATGTACTATGAGAGACAGTATTCTCAGTCAGAGATTTGATGAGAGACCCGTGTCTCAATACTCACATCTGATTGATGGATCAGAAGTTCGTATAATCATGGGTTTACAATTTTAGCCTTTGTCGAAAATCCACCATCTACATTAAGTCCCCTGCTTAGTGAGGAAAGCCGTGTTCCTCAGTCAGCATTGAATGGTGATTTTCCGGTCATAAACAATATAAGTAATTGAACTTAGTCGTAAGTTAAGATGTTACCGGATTTCGATTGCACGAGCGAACCACAGCTTGAACGAAGATCCCAGTGGCATGATAGAGCATCATCTGATGAGCATAAATTGGTATAGAACTGCTGATTTGATGAGGGAACCTTGGTCGATTTAGGATTCACGGGTCCGGGCCCATGAAAAGAAATCCTTGTTTTAGGAATAGACGCTCGTTCGTTCATTAGTTTAAGGAACAAACAAAATAGACCTGAGTCTAATGATATGAAATTTTGTGTATGAGCTTTCACGAAAACCAAAATTTTATTTTTTAAATATGTGAGATTTCACAAAATGGAATAAAATCTCGTTTCAAAGGTGGATGCTCGTACGAGAGAAAAGTTTTTTTTTTTTTGAATAGACGTGCGTCTGTAAGTTATAAAATTTTGTTTATGAGCTTTCATGAAATTTTTTATCTTCAAGCTTTCAGAAATCTTTGAAAATATACTCTTGCTTCAAAGACAGATGCTCGTGCGATGGAGCAAAAATATATAGATATATTTTTCAAATTTATGTAAGTTTCACGTTAAAACATATTTTTTGTAAAATCAATGTTTTGATTTTGAACAACCGTTAAAAGTAGACAATTATACATAGTGAAATAATGTCTATATGTGAGTTTTCACAATTGTAGAATGGACGTCTGTCCAAATTTTGAAAAACCGTTCATACAGTAAAGAGTTACATGGGTTGTTCACGATTTTATGAAAGATTTTGCAAAATCAAGTTTTGATTTTAAACAATTGTTAATAGCAAACAATGATGTTTTCATGAATTTCGTGATTTCATATTGTATGCACACATGGTAGAAAATAAGTGAATGTTCACATGAAGGGTTATGTGAATTATTCATAATTTCGTGAAAAGTCAGGTGTCAGACTTTTAAGTAATGGGTGTTTCTCGTCTTTGCAGGCTTGAAGGAGCGAGCAAGATTTTCGAAGTTTTACGTTATTATCACTAAGTTCGTGAAACCGTAAATAGGTAAGAGTTGAGAGTTACCATTTTTGTAGACGCTGATGTGAGCATCCTAATTGCATGATTCATTGTTTTTTCGAATTCCGCGCTTTGTATGAATGATGTGCTGAAATAGCCACTTTGCAAGAATGACTGACTCCAAGGATGATACTTCCAAAGACGGTGTTTCTAGAGATGACATCTCTACGGATGAAACTTTAAGAAATGGTACTCCTGGGACCTCTGAGTGATAGTGAGAGATCCTTCATACTGAGTTGTACTTCTTCTTATTCCATTATCTTTACCACAAGATGATCGTATAGTGAAATACCGGATAAATGTAGATCCCAAGGACTACATGATGTTAGCAAATGACGTGCAGTCCCCAGCCGTTTCTTTGGTGAGTTGTTAGCGCTCCTTGTGTCATGACTTTTCCCTGCCCGTGCAATTAGGATCACGAAACCAAGGTTTGTTACTTCTTTTAGACTATTTCTCCAATTGACGGCCTTCAACTTGTTCTCGGGCAAACAATCCAGCACTGATGAAGAAGTCGATGTAAGCATCTCTTTCGTGCAGGCGATCGTGGCATCTCCTTGAATGAAATAATAATTATTATTGTTGATGAGTCCAAGAAGAAATCATTGTAGATAAGAAGCATGTTGATGAAGCGCACTCTTCTTTGGGGCATGGGAATATGGAGAATTCCAGACATCCTGAACCAAATGGAGATAGCGGCGTTATCAATGGAGATTCCGTCATTGTCGAGTCAGAAAATTTCAGACTTCAGCCTTTAATAGAAACGCTGTAGAATCTTCGTCCGAAGTCGGATTTTCACCGTCTGCCCATGTATCCTCATGCCCAGGAAATTTTCAAGCTTTATCAATGAAGACTTTTAAGTTTTGAGAATGTTTAGGGGTCGAAATAGATGAAATAGTAAACTTCCAGGAGACCTTCAGAAAATTTTCAGCTGGCATGTGGTCCAATGTTTTGGCCACAACTCTTCGCTCATTTATCCAATTGCTGTGAATTTTGGATATGTTGTATAGGACATCCATACAAATAGAATGATATATGAAACATCCATATATTCTCCACCAATTACTCCCAGCTCGCCTCTTTGTGCATGACAGTGAAAAATCATCTCAGACGAGCTTGTTGTAAAAAACTCTTGTTGTGTCTTTGGACCATTCGCTTGTGTCTTGAATGGTTGGTGAAGGATTTTGATGTCATTGATTCATTTGAGGTCAGGAACCCTTGATCGATACATGAGCATGGTGGTGCTTGCAGTGCCATCCTCTGTCAGTAGTAGAAATATTACTTCTGAAACCCAGGTCACGGGACCATAGCTCTCTATAGGGGGTGGCGTAATGACCATGGTTGAATGTTCCGTGGTAAAATTCCTTTTATGAAGAATGATTAGCATATGAGAGTCTGGTGCCACGGGTCTTGGACTGTGAAATTGATCGTCATGATCAGTGGACCATCAGTCCCCAGTATTTTGTTGAATCTCTCCTTTTCGTTTTCTCTTCTTCTGGCAGGACTTGGATAGAGGACCCATGTAGAAAAATTGATGTAAAGACCTCGGTGGTCGAAGTTGGAGGTACCTTGATGAAATACTTAGTGGAAATACCCGGTGGACACCGATCGAATGTGAAAGTTATGAATCCCGTCCAAGAATTGCTGCTTGCAAGTTGTACGCTCTGGAAGCTGCATGAACTTCATACGACGTCGGAATTCGATGCTTGACCCCAACTTTTGAAGATGAGAGACCAAGTTATCATATGAGAAAGAATCGCTCAATTTTGAGTTGTATAGGCCAACCAACGAAGCATGCACATTTGTAATTCGTAATCCCGTATAAAGTTTTCATATTTCATGGACCTGATGGTAAAGGCCATATCTTTCAGATCGTATGTCTGATTGATGTTACCTTTTGGTATGTTGTAGAAGAGACATAGAAGAACATCTTTTGTTGAGGAAGCCTTGTCCCATTCCTCACCCATTGGTACGTTTTTGTAAACCCATGGCCTGAAGTGTGTTGTATCTCATTTGCATAGGTGATGAGAACATCTTGTAGAAGTCTTTGGCTTGTACCCACCAGTCGTGTAAGATTTGGGAAGACTTCATGTGAACATATTTTCATGTCTACACATCTTCACATGAATCATTAATGCTTGGAGAAGTCCGCTTCATCGAGCAATGCTTCAGAGAATGGTTAGTTGGTGAAGCCGGATGTTGCACCTGAGACTGTTGATGCTGAGATCACGATTGAAATATCTCCAGAAATTCTTGTTGATGCCGAGACCATGAATGGAGTTCCTCCACATATCCTTGTTGATGCCGATACTATGGTGGGAGTGGTTTCAGAGACTAAGATGTAGGTGTACTGTACAACCCAAATTTTTCTGATCAGTATGACTTTACTGTGAACTGGCTTCGTCAGTGAGTCGACGTTGTTGCGGAAAATAGCAGTACCGGTATCCATTCTGGGCGTGATCCGTAAATGGAGATGTTCCTTAGTTATGCAAGGTTCATGATGTAGAGAGGTTCCGTTGATAAAGTTTTCATGGTATCGCATCAGGTTGCAATGACTTGCTATGTCTTGAATCTTGTCTAATAAGATCAAGTCCCCAGTGCATGTTGAAGGAATTCATGCCATAGATGGATGAATGATGTTGCATCTACTTCAGAAGTCTTGTCATGGAGACAAGAAGGACTCAACGATTATAGTTCAGTTTCACTTTGATCCTGTCGATGGTGAATCAGTGTGTCATCGTCGAGATGTTTGTGCTGAAGCCAGAGGCGCTATTATCGAAGGTGTACTCTTTAATTGGGAGTACAATTTGAAGACTTCTTAGATGCTTGAACGTTTCAGCGTCATATCATTTAAGCTTCGAATATCTTAGGCTTGATCATCTCGGCCCTGAGTATCTTCTGTTGATTCATCATTCCTTTCCATACGGTAGTGGGATTCAACACTTGTGTAGACATCAGAGCTTTCTAATTTTGTGGGACATATGGACACTCCTGCAAGGCTATGGAGAAACACCTAAAGTGTTCTTTGCAATGCTTGGACATCATCTCAGTAATGAATGTCTCAATGCTCGATTCAGAGAAATGTCATATTCAACCACTCGGTAAAGTAATAATGCGGTGAAGCTACCATTCATAACATCTTGCAGAGTTGCTAGAAGAATTGAGTCCCCATGTTAGGATAGCATGTGAGGAAATAAATGACACAAACATAAAATTAATGAGACTTGCCTGAGTGTGGAACCTCTTGATGAATGTCTATGCATCTCTTGCAGGTTCTTGCTTCTCAAAGTTCTAAATTCCTCCAAGTGGTCTGATGATGGAACGTCCATCAAATCTTCTGGATCAGAACTCTCTTCGTTGGAGAGATGCGCAACCACAGACACTTTTTAGTAGTCACCTTCTCGGCGTGGATCCAATCTTGCTTGAATAACATGGCATATCTTGGATCTTCCTGATTATGTGAAACTTGGTTTCCATCCAGGTTGAGCCAATCTTCATTTCGAGAGTGATGAAACCGCATGCATCTTTGAGCATTCCTTCATGGTCTCTGATTGAGATGGGAGCATGAGTAGCTTCTTGTTCGCGGATCTTAGGGTTTTCAGTGGAATGTTGTTGATTATGGTGTCAGCATCAATCAACATTCTTCCAAATTCATTTCCTCTGAGATGACTGTGGTAAGCAGTCCCCAGTCGTGCATCTCCTTATCTGTGGATAAAGGTTTAAGGAGTATTTTCGGGATGGACAGATGCCTGAGATTCTCTATTTCTTCTTCAATTGGCTCTCTCCTGATGAACGACAATATGATTTGCACCATATTGAACCCAGACTTCCAGTAACTCGATCACTCCTTCATGAGAAGAGAGAAGTTTGAGTCTGACTGATCATTTCCCCGCTCGTTGATGTCGGGTCGAGGTTTGTGTATTTTAGGATTGGTCATATTTTCTTCACGCCTTCAGAGAAGCCTAGATGTTGGAGAAGCGCCCTGATGCTGTGTCTCGGCTTTCCATTCATTCCTTTCGGCAATAATGTTTGTTAAAGGCTGGAGATTGTACTGACTGTTGACTAGGCGTCGGCTTCTTCGCGGTTCCTCCATCTTGCAGACTTTGCTCTTTCCAGTAAAGCAGGTGTAGTAGTCGCTGATCGTTTGGATGCTTCATGAAGCTCTGAGAAAGTATGAAACCGAAGATTTTCCAGCAAGGCTCTGTAGACCATGATCATTCCATTGATGCACAAGTCCACCAGTTGTTGTTCAGTGACATTTGGGTCATGATAATACACAGCTTGTACTCTGAACCTCTTCACATAATAGTTTGTATGCTCATTGCTCTTCTGAGACATTCTTCCTAAGTCATAGAAATTAATATGCTCTGAGACGAAGAGGTATTTCCTGTAGAATGCATTAACCATCTCTCCCCAACTAGCGATGCTCTTTGGTGCAATGTTGTTGTACCATGTGTATGCTCGACCTGTCAGGGATTTTGAGAATTTCTTCAGACGGACGACATGGTTGTGTTCGTGCTCACCTAGTGCCTCCAGGAATCGAGATCCATGTTCTCGAGCATTCCCCATTCCGTTGTAAAGAGTGAATGTTGGAGAGGTATAACCTTTTGGTAGAGGAATCCTTTGCGTAATAGCAGGGTATGAAGGTTGGTGACGGTGGACAGAAGGCGTCTTGTGTTTTCCACGATCTTCCAAGAGGCGTTCCACGTCTTCACGAGTGATGAAACTAGATGGTTCTTTCACTGGTGGATTGACTACAGCTTTGGGAAATTCCTCATCATATACAACATAGATTGGAGTGACTTCGGGATCAGCATCTGAAGACTTTTCTTTAGCTTTTCCTTTCTCTTGAGTTTTCTATGACATCTTGTCTGTAAGAGTCTTGAGATAGTTTAATAGCTCCTTCTGAGTAGCAGCCATGTTAGTCTGATTTTTGGATAGAGTTTCTTGCACCTTCATGAGATCACCTGTAGATTTTATCTGGTTTCTTCGGGAGACCAACCGAAGAGTGGATTGTTGATGGCCCCAGTGTCGTCACTTGCAGGGGTGATCACTGGATCACCAGTATTCGGAGGAGGAGTAGTGGAAGGTTGCGCCGGAGGAGTGGTAGTAGCAGGTTGCGCCGGAGGAGTGGTGTTGGCAGTAACACTAGAACTTGCGATGTTATGGTCGGGTATTGAACCCGGATTGGTAACTGAACCGGACCTAAGACCGACCATCTTTGTGAGAATTGAGATTACAACCGAGAGAATGATCTCCCACTGTGGTCGCCAATCTGTAGATGGGGGAAAACGATTTGCTGGTTTTTAAGGAATTGAGGAGACAACCGTACGGAGGAGATTCCTTGAACCGAGTGAAATGTTCAACCTCACACAGATGCACCGCTGAAAATGGGGTGCTTTGAATTCGAGATATCAATCTGTAGTACTCCGGCCTAAACCAAGACAATGGGCTTTCCAAAGTAAATTCGGTCACAAGAGAGGATGGGTTGATCTGTGATAGGGTGTAGAATACACCTTTATTTAATATCTATTGGTTACTCTTTATTTGCTATTTTTCTTGTAAATTATGTATTTTATGTGTGTTTTTGAGTTATTAGGTACTCTGGAGTTGCACGGAGGAAAAGAAGAAGAAATCACCAAAATTGAGCAAAAAGGGCAAATTTGTCATTTTACAGACGAATACTATTGGGAGCCCAGTCAACGTTAAGGGACAACTATATTTGGAGGAGTACTAAATACAGTCTAGCTGTGGTTAAGGGGTTTTCATTTAAGGTATCCCTTATCATTACGAATGGGTGTAAATAGTGGGTGCAAATAGCCGTCCCACATAAAACCTAAATTGGGTTCGATTGTCTTAAGTCATATTCAATTCATCATAGAACTCCTGAAATTGAGAAAAGGGAAAGAGAGGCGCAGCCATAAGCAAAACTACGAGAGAGGAAATCAAGAGAGAGTTGAAGAATTGATGAAATCTGGTGGTGGTCGTTGCTGTTATAGAAGCAGAGATGGTGTTGAAGCTCGGAGAAATTGAGGCTAGGGTTTGATTTTGTTAAAATCAAAAGAAGAAATTAGGGTTTCATAAGCATTTTGGTGAGATAGGATTTGTAAATCGAGAAGAACAAACTAATTGATGAAATAGAAGATGGGTTATTGTTGGTTTAGAGAAAGGTTGAATTCTCCACCGAAATTACAAGGAAGAAATGGGTCTGTTACTGCCAGGGGTTTGTGGTTTGGATATGAAGATGAATCTGAGCTGTTGAGTGTGTATGATTGAGTTCTGATAGTGATGTGATGTGAATGATGTTGTAGTAACAACAATTGGGTATGGAAATGTTAGATGAATGTTAGGAATGATGCAGGAAAGAATGTCCTGAAATCGGCCTGGGAATAGTCATAAAAACATAGGAAACTCTGTCAGTTTTCCTGCTCCGGCGAGTCAACTCGGACTGGCGATGAATCGATCTAACTCAGCTGAGTAAGACTAGTTAGACGAGTAAGATGCTGACTCGGTGGATGATTCGCGCTTTCTGCCTTGACCCGACTGACTGACGACGACCGTTAGTTTGACCTTTGACCGTTAGTCCTAACGGTGGACTGACGGAATATTTCGTCGACGGATAGAATTTTCAGGTGGCCGGCGGAGACGAATTCCGGCCAACTTCCGGCCAAAACCCAGTTTTCCGGCAAGCCAAAATTACAGAATTTTGTGTGGACTTCTATCATGTGTGTGAAGGCTTAGAATTGGGAATTGGATGAAAACTTGGAAGTTTTGGAGAATTGGACTTGAAATTGGAATATGGCTCAAATTGGGAAAGTGGTGTTCTTATGGAATGTGGAATCTTTTCCTACAAAGATATGGAGAGTATTGAAGCCTATAAATAAAGGAGCTCTCTACAACTTTATATACACATCTACTTTGGAGAAGGAGTTAAAGTGCACAAGGATTGGAGGAAGGAGCAACCATCATCATTTCAATAAGTTTTTCTTTCTTCCTTAATTATTATTATTATTGTGTGAACTCCAAACTATGAGTAGCTAATTTTCTTATTGATTGAGGATGAATTCCTAGTTCTTAATATATGATTTGAGTTTTTGTTTCAATTCTACTTTGAAGTTTTTCATATGATTATCGTTTGTTTTTACTAATATTAATGTTTATGATTGATTGATAGGTTGTTTGGAGTGCACGCTAAATTTATTTGTTAATTTAATCTAAAGCTAGTGAAAGTTAGGGAATACGTAATAGTTTCTTGACTCTTTACACAAGTAGAAAACACAAGACCTTGCGGAGGGATTCCGTGGAGCAATTGTGTGTGAAAACAACGCTAGAAAGTGGACCAAGCGAACTGAGTCTAACTACTAGTACTAAACCTAAGTTCATAAATCTTAATGCGTTCGGGGAATTACATCTTGTAAGCGAACCTCAAGGTGGTTCTTTTGAATAGAATATGATAACTAAGCGAACCTATTACTCAGTGAAATAAGGAATTTTGGGGTTAGCTAAGCGAACCTGCTATCCTACGGTTGGTGATAATCTATGACTAATAAAAAGTGGAAAAGAACATAACTTTAATCATTGTTTTGCAGCGAAGAAGGATTCCTTGATCTATTTTCTCTTAGTGATTTCAACTTACACTTTTGATTGATTATTTACTTTATTTTGCTTTTAAAATCTTGAACCAATACCCCCCCCCCCCCCCCCCCCCATTTTTGTGACAATTTTACAACTAATAATCTCTTGCTCCTCGTGGGATCGATCTTGACTGCCCTATATTACTTGTTAATTAGGTAGTAAAATATTAATTAATTTGTTGTGGTTACGACACGCATCAATCTGTAGGAGGGCAGCTAAGAAATGTGTGGAATCGATGGTAATCAAAGATTGTAGGTGTGTTGTGAATTCTGAATAAGATAAGTTCTGAATGATTGAAATTGCTCAATTCAGAGTAATTGCTCAATTGATGAGTTGTTGATCTCGTATTGTCAGTGAGACGTGAGATTCTTGTTGTTGTAATCATGATTCAGAGACTTATTTATATTGCTGGAATTATAGACACCATGATACCATGAAGTGTGACAGTTGATAGAATCAAGAAGTGGGGAAATGGAAATCGTGTTTGAAACCAGTTGCTCATCGTGCGGAAACTTGGTCAATTTTTCATCCACTACTTTGTTAACTTCTTCAACTGACTACACGACTTGATCACATTCCATCGTGTGTTTGAACACACGTGCCATAGACCTCCATACCAAAACCCTAGTTGATACCCCCCCCCCCAAGTGACACGATTGACGTCTCGTGGTTAATTAGTCAGTTACTGACTTCATGATTTAATGGGACAATGAGTCCATGTATTTGCTGAGTTGAACATGATTTGCAAAAATGTTATGAAACTCATGAATTGAACGTGTCTGTTGAGATAGAGATAAAATTCTGACGTTGAGGTGAGCAAGTGTTGCTCATTAGATTAATTGTTGAATATTTATAGTTGAACCAATATTCCTTGGTTTGAGCAAATATTGCTCGTCTGAGCAAGTGTTGCTCGTCTGACGAATTATTGGTAGTGTGACCAAAATAAAATATTAATTAAAATACTGGTAGTTAAACCGAGCATAATTAAAAAGAATACTGATCATGAGATCATCATAAAATTATTAGTGTTTGAATCTGGAATTATAATCCTTAGACTCAGAAACCCTAATTTGATCAATTGATGACCAATTGATGGTTTATTTGAAAATTAACCATGGAATGAAGGAGAACCGACTTCATGGGATCGTGGGTCGACCATGCAGCTCTCATATGCTCGTGTGATCAAATACCAAGGCCACTCTAAGAGTTGGTGATTCGTTGATGAAAGAATGATCAAATGCTGGTTTAATCATTTATTCGAAAATGCTCGTCTGAGCCTTAGGTAATAAAACCTAAATAATTATGAAGAGATGAGAGACCGACCAAGGGGTCATGAAACTGGCCCTGGGTTGTCACGGGATCGAATGACGATCGTTCCATGAAAATCCCAAAATTATTTGGAAGAGTTTTGGACCTAATACGTGCAATTGCGCAAATTAGGTAAAATTGTGTAAATACGCGGGACCGGATCCTTGCGAGCCAAAGAGCCAACCTTGTTCGGTCAAGGTAACCTGCTCATGTCGCCAAAGTGTTCGTATCTCAGTTCTGAGAATTTTGATATTTTCAGATGTGCATTTGAGCAATCATTTGAGAAAATATGAAGAAATCAAGGGTTTTTGATGAAACCGTCAAAACTTCATGAGATGAAGGAAAAATAATAAAAAAGTGAAGGAATCATGAAGTGTGGGATCGTCCATGGCCGACCGGCCAAAGGGATCAATCCCACACATTTTTCCCAATTTTTATAATATTTTCATGATTTTAGGGAAATATGATAAAATCAAGAAATTTGATAAAACCAAGGAGTTTTTGTTGAAATCAAAGAGTTTTGTTGAAATCAAGGAGTTTCCATGAGATGAGGAAAACATGAAAAATAATAATAATAAAATAAGGGACATGTGGGACCGTCTTGAGCATGGTTGTCTGGCTAGGGCCCGGTCCCGTGAGTTTCCCTAATTTTATGTATTATTTCATGATTTAAAGGAATTTTCATAATTTGAAAGAAATATCATGAAATCAAGGAATTTCATGGGATTAAGGAATCATGAAAAATATAATAATAATAGAATGGGACGTGTGGGGCTAGCTTGGGCTTGACCGGCTGGCTAGGGCCTGGTCACACGGGTTTCCCTAATTTTATATTATTTTTTCATAGGATCAAGGAAATATCATGAGATTAAGGAGTTTTCATGAAAATAGGGAAATAATAATAAAATAATGAGGAACCATGAGGTGTGCGGCCGACTGAGATCAATACATGGCCCGTTGGCCAATAATCACGGCCCACAATATTTTTCTTAATTTTATATTATTTCCTTGGTGTGAGGGAAACACCATGAAACTGAGGAGTTTCCTCAAAACGAAAGATATTTGTTCAAGTGAAAGGATTTTCATGAACTCAAGGAAAATAATAAAAAATATGATAAAAATATGAAACTGGCGTGGGATTGACCACGGCATGTATGGATGGTCAGTGGGTCCATGCTCCCAGCGCCTTGGTCAATTTTTAATTATTTATTATTTTCCTTCCTATTTTGCATAGCTTCATCGTCTCGTCGTATTTTGAAATACTTGTTCGTACGGTGATCGTTAGTGCATCATCGTCGAGTACACTTGCACCATTTGAGTCGGGGCTTACTCGGAGGTAGCTCAAATTCCCATGTTGTTGAATATTTATTAGTAACCCATGGAATTCTGTTGGGAAGAACCAAGGATTGAAGTAATGAAATATTATAAAAGTATTTGAATATTTTCAGAAATTCAGTGGATGAATCCAAGAATTTAAGAATAATTAATTGATGAATCTATACTAGCAGAGCAAGCTATCTAGGAGCATTAATTATTCTGACATGAGTTTGCTGGAGCTTCATATCCTTTATATAGTCAGGGAATACTGTTGTTTGTATCTTGAAGACGTTATCGATCTATACTAGCAGAGCAAGTTGTCTAGGAGCCGTCAATATCGTGATTCTATATAGAAATAATTATTGAAGTGTTCATTATTCATGAGATATGCCGTTATCCAGCCAAGAGACTACATATCTGCATGTACTCTGAGAGACAGTATTCTCAGTTAGAGATTTGATGAGAGACCCGTGTCTCAATACTCACATCTGATTGCTGGATCAGAAGTTCATATAATCATGGGTTTACGATTTTAGCCTTTTTTGAAAATCTACCATCTACAAGAATGACGCCATTTTTAGGGTTTGTCGGGTCCCACATGGCTCGTGGCATGTTGTAGGGCCAGAGTGGTGTAATTGGGCCACGGCTGGAAATTAGGGTTTTGACTAATGTCATAAGGCAGAGCCGTGGAATACCCTAATTGGAATGTGTTATGGAGTTTAGCCATGAACAAGGAGAAGGTTAGCACGTTGGCATGCTTCTGTGGCAAAGTTGCACGTTTGGCATGTCAATTAGCGCATTGGCACAACTTTTGGAAAGCCAATTTGGTATTGGCGCAACTTTGTCTCTTTTAATACTGTGGCAAGTTTAGAGCGACCTGATTGGTCAAAAAATAGGGGGGCCGGCTAGACACGGGAGTGGCCATACTTCTGGTGTGCATGTGGTGGGTTCGGCCACACTTATGGTGGGCGTGTGGCGGGTTTATAACGACCTGATTGGTCGACAGGAAATAGGGGCCACTCAAGCAGCATGGGGTGTGGCCACTTGCAAGTGGTGCCTGGCCGGCCTATGGCATGGTCACACCTTCCTTTGTTGTTTTTCCTATTCTATGGCTCCTTTATTCCTTGTTTTCTGATTTTGGGAAGGATTTTCCACCAACTAATCCATGGCGGATTAATTACCTAGTTCGCCTAGGCTTAATTTCGACATGCAAGGTCTAATATATTGTGTAGGGCGTAAAAAACTAATTTTTGCAAATTAGTCAGGGTAATATCTGAATCTTGTTATTTTATCACAAAATTGATTGAATTATGTGTTGACACAGAGTTTTTTAAGTTCATTGCCAGAGAGCAATATGCTTTCCGATTGAATACTTTATGCAAGGACCTTATCCTTGATACTTGGAAATTCGTGCTACTCTGTTGCGAGTGAACACAAATTATCATGCCATATCAACATTAAGGGTTCAGCCGAGGAACCAACACATAAAGTATTTAAAAAAACTTATAGTAATTGAATATCATAGGCAAGGTGCCAAAATTTACAGAATATCTGGGATTGTTGATACATGCACCATTCTGGATAAATTTCATGAGGAAATATTGAGTTGCTCAATAAATGTGCCAGTGGAGAGGTTGAACACTCACTGCTTTTACATGGATCTATCTCTTTGCAGAGTGACTGCATACTAAAAGCGAGGTTTTATAAATTTAGCCCTGAACTAAAAACCACCATCAACATTAATCCCCCTGCTTAGTGCGTAACAATAGCATTGTTGCGGGATAAGCATGAGATGGTGACAGGCAAGCGATAAAAGTCCGAGCTAGAGTAAGAAAATATTACCAGGAAAGTGGCTGTCTCATGTCTTCAGAATGTGTCGTCGGGGCTTCAAGTTAGAGAAATGCATCCGTCCTTTGACTATTTGGCTGTTTTCTTCCGGTCTTCCTTAGGGTTTCGAAATGCTACCCGGTCGGGGTTGAATCCTTGGTTATTGGATAAGTCCCATTGGGGTTGTTCGTCATCTGTTTTTTCTTAGGGTTTCCATCATATATATAAATATATAAAGGTGAAACTAGATTGTCTTTCTCAGTTCAGAATAAAGATTCTTCTTGCTGAATTCATATCTCTTCATCATGTCGAACAGAAGTGAATCATCCTCGAGCCAGCCAGATTCCTCGGCCAAGCACAGATGGCTTGTTCCCAGATTATGACTCTAATTACCTCCTGATTTTGAAGTGATAATCCTTCTTTTCCTCATAACACCGCTGCTTCTTCTTTTTAGAGTGGGCAAACTTCTAGGTCTAGTAACAACTCCCCCGTCCGGATCATCCGAGTCAAGAAGATCATACCGGTGTGCTTTTTACTGACGAATAGATATTTGCTTGCCACCTTCAGTAAGTAACAAAGAGATATTTTCTTCTGCGCAGAGGTACCCGATTGGAACATGCGTGATCGTGGTTGATGACGACGATATGGCCACACCTCTTCCTTCAATCTCGAGTACGCCAACTGCTGCAGACCTTGAAAATGCCGATTTGGATATTTCCTGCTATGAATATCCTAATGCAGGCTTGCCATTCGATATCCACATGAAGTGTTTATCTTCTAGCTACCGACGCGTTAGTAGACTTTTAGTGCGGAAGGAGTTTGTGGCTTTGTACACGAAAATATGGAGAAGATACAGCCATATTGTAACCAGGAACGTGGTGCAGCTTTGCTTGTTTGCATTAGTCACCCCAGTGAACTGCCTCCTACCCACGATTGTAGAAATGAGGGTACATCCATTCACGACGTCACTGAATCAACTGTTCAAAAGTGGGAAAACATGGTATCTACCTGTGAATCCTTGGAGTTTAATGTAAGATGGCTGTGGCACCATCTTGACATTGTCAAAGTTGATCGATCCGGCATCTTTGCCAACGTTGTTCCTGCTACAAAGGCCATTTTGGAAGAGGAGAAGGCTCTGACTGCTGAATCTCAAAAGGTGGAACAGGCAATCCGGGATTTGAATAGTATGATTGAAAGGTACCAAAATAGGCTAAAGATAATGCTTTCATGGAACTAAAACTTATTGGATGGCCTTTTCTGAGTTGTTATGCAGCCATGAGGACGTCTGATTTTTCTTTTGGGTTTTGAACATTTTTTTTTTTTGAATTATACTGGTTTTTGGAGAAGAGTAAATGGAATTTTCATTAATAAGCATTGATTAAATAAATTTTTGATAACTCAGACATGAGGGAGGAAAGGAAAAATGCTTGGCCGGCCGTGTTAGGAAACGACGAGAGGTGAAAGCAATGGTCAGGCGTAGTATGTCTTGAGCCATTTTCCATTGATGACCGCTTCCAAGTTGCCTCCATCTTCTTTGCAATCTTGTAGTACCCACTGTTGTAGGCTTTGGTGACCACATAAGTTCCTTCCCATTTTGGGGAGAATTTTGGTGCGGACATGTCTTGTTGAATGTGCTTAGCAGTCTTCAACACCAGATCTCCTACTTGAAAGATTCGAGGTTTTATGGATTTATCATATGCTCTGGAGACTCTTTTTCTGTATGCCTGAGCATGTTATTATGCCTTAGTTCTCTTGGAATCTAGGGTATCTAGCTCAGTTATCCCGGCACTCGATACTTCAGCCTTGTTCCATTGAACTCCACTTGCAGCCGCAATCCTAGCCGACAGAATTTTAATCTCTGCGGAAAGCATTGCATCCGCGCCATAGACAAGTGAATACGGAGAAATGCTAGTATAGATTCTAGGTGCCTACCGATATGCCCATAGCGCCATGGGAAATTTCTCGTGCCATGTCCGAGGATTATCATGTACTGTTCGGCTGAGAATCCGAATTAAAGTCTTGTTGGTGCTCTCGGCTTGCCCGTTCCCTTGGGGATAGTAAGGAGTAGAGAAGACTTGCTTAATTATGTATTCTTCGAGTAACTCTTGTACTTGCTTGTTGGAGAAGGAATTTCCGTTATCAGTAATCATGTGCTTAGGCATGCCAAAAATACAAATGATGTATTCCTTAATAAATGCCGCAATTATCGCTCCAGTAGTCCCATTTAGTAAAATACTCCATTGCGGTTATGATATATTCATGTTGCTTTGACGATGGTGGATTAATATTCCCAATGATGTCAAGTCCCCAGCTGTAAAATGGCCACGTACTACTCACTAAGTGCAGGGGAGTAGAAGGTGTGCGGATGAGGCTCCCATGAATTTGGCACTCATGACAACTTTGAAAAAACGCTGCTACATCCTCTTCCATAGTTGGCCAGTAATATTTCTCGTGTATCCGGAGGAATAATTTCTTCTTCCCTTGATATTCACCTTTTTGCGTCTCTTTCAACATAATTGGGATTTCCACCTTTACCAGACATTGTAGTAGATCACCCCCAAAGATTTTACAGTACAAAGTTCCTTCATGAAACACAAATCTTCTAGCTCTTTGCTTCATCTTGGCCGCGTCCTTCTTATTGGCATGGAGTACATCGTCGCGGAGGTAACTAATGTATGGCTGTGGACAGTCCCCAGTATGGATAATGTTAAAGACCTCTAATTTATGTGACGGCGCTTGTAAGTTGGGGCAAGACCCTTGGAGTAGTCGAGATTGAGTCTCCATATCTGGCCAATAGTAGCCAAGGCGTTGAAGGCGAAGATAAAGAGACACCACCAACGTTTGTACACAAATTTCACCATGAACATGGTTAAGATGTAGCCGTGCTTCTTAATCTTCGAGACATCTTGACAGGGAGCCATCCGGGTTTCGATGATATAACACTCCGTGAAGCATGAAGAAAATTTGTAGGTTTTGAGACTAACCTTTCCTTGGGAAAGTGAACTGTTAAGCTCTTGGATAATCGTGGTCTCCAATCATTGGCTTCAGTATCCTTAGACTTCAAAAGCCACGTCGACGCTACAGTCCATCTCTTCACCACTAAATTTTCTTCAAAACCTTCGAATTGCAGCTTCTAGGCTAATGTGGCTAGGCAATCAGCGTGTTTGTTGCTTCTTCAACCGACATGAGTTATGGTCGCACCATCGAAATAATTCAATAAATTTTGTGCCTCAGACCTATATGGCGCCAGTGTTACCTATTTTATTGCGTAAACTCCATTTATTTGGTTAACCAGTAATTTAGAGTCTCCTCTCACTTCCAAGTGTGTAGCGCCTTCTTGTTTGTCCAGTGACAACCCTATGAGAAAAACCTCATATTTCGCTGAATTATTGGTGCATTGAAAGTCTAGTTTGAAGGAATGTGAAAAGACTTCACTAGATGGAGACACCAGAACTACACTCGCTCATCCAATATTTTTTCTAGGGGTGGAGGAGCCATCGAAATAGAGTATCCACGCTTCTTCCTTGACAAAAGAGACTTCCGGAAATTCCCTAGGAATGTCTTCATGCAGTATGGTAGCTCCTTCTCCGTGACTGCTTGTCCATTGATTGCCCTTGGGGAAGTGCATGTTACATCTAGCTCCGACAATTGGAGTAGCCATTTGGCCTGCCTCCCTACCAAGGATGGTTTTGAAAGCAAAAATTTCACAGGATCAGCCTTAGATATCAGCACCACTTTATTTGATAGCAAATAATGCCTAAACTTCTGAATGGAGTGAATTAGGGCTAAACACGCTTTTTTGCTTTCAAATATATGAGTTCAGGATCCCTCAAAGTTCGACTGAAGTAGTATATAGGATGTCCAATTCCTTCATCATCTTCCTGGGAAAGGAGAGCTCCAACGGGCAGTATCGCTGAGAGCATTGTAGAGCCACAATGGTCTTCCTTGTACAGGAGATCTCATGATGGCTGGGGATGACAATGTTTTTTGGATCTTCCGAAATGCCTCTTATTATGGTGTGGTCCAGACGAAACTTTCTCCCTTCTTCAGCAAAGTGGTGAACGAAGCAACAAGCTGGGCTAAATCAGGTATAAAACACTGAATGTAGTTTACCTTCCCCATGAAGCTCTGGAGTTTTTTACAGTTCGCGGAGGCGGAATCGTGAGGATGTCTTGGGTCTTGGATGGATCAACGTTGATTCCCTCAGCAGTTACCTGAAATCCTAGGAATTTTCCCTAGGAGACGCCAAAGGCACACTTCAAAGGATTCATTTTCAGTTTGTACTCGCGACACCTTTCAAACACTTGTCGCAGAACCTCTGTGTGGGACGCTCAGGTTTTTTATTTGACTACTATGTCATCCACGTAATCTTCAACTTGCTTGTGCATTATATCGTGGAAAATTGCAGTCATGGCGTGTTGGTAGGTTGCGCCGGCATTTTTCAAACCAAAAGGTATCACAGTATAATAAAAATTTCCGAGAGGGGTTTGAAACGTTGTCTTACTTGCGTCGTGCTCGTACATCTTTATCTGATTGTAGCCGTTGTACCCATCCATGAAGGAGAACATGCCATGTCCACTGGTGGCGTCAACTTGCATATCAATGTTGGTAAGAGGAAAATCTTCCTTGGGGAAACATTGGTTCATCTTATCTTATCTTATCTTATCTTATCTTATATATACTAATATAAATAAAAGAGGTTTTTTGGTAGGAGACCCCCTAAATTACCAACTAACCCTCATTTATATCATGCGGCTCTAACAAATTGCGTAATTTTCTTAAAACGAAAGGGTACAACAGTAACTCGGATTTCTTTCTTTTTTTCTCTCTCGATTCTTCACTAATTTCGTCGATTCCTTCTCTCTACGCAGCGGTATCGACGAAAACCTCCCCTGCACATCATCTTTTCCCCTCTAATTCGATTTTTTTCTTGCAAAATCGTGCCCTAATTATCTCTAATTATCTCAACCATGTAGTTACAGATTCAAACCCTATTTCCCGATTTGAATTGGGGACTCGAACCAATCTAATTTAGTGGTTTGTTTTAGGTTGCAATTTGCATTTGAAAAATATCAAGCAAAGGCTTCATTCAAGATTCATTCGCGCTACTCAAGACACTAATGTTAGCTGTTTTTTCCCTGACATTTGAATTTTTGTTTCCCCAACATTCGAATTTTTGTTTTCTAATTTTTTTCCCTAATTATCTCGAATTAGGGACTCAAATCGATCTAATTTAGTGGTTTTAGGTTGGAATTTCACTTGGGTCACAATTTTAACCAAATTGTTAACTCATATCCAAAGTGTTTTACATGTTTTTCATGTACAATTGGTAGCTTAATGTAGTTTCATGCCATGATTTATTCAGAGTATACCAAAAGTTTGGCTTTTGTTTAACCTGTTTCTTTGTATTTCAATGAAGTGAACTTAATGGTACTGTATTCATCATTGTTTAACCTGTTTATTTGTATTTCAATGAGGTGAACTTAATGGTATTGCATCAATAAATTCTTCGTTTTAACACAAGTTCAACTGATGGATGCAGTTATCCAAACAAAATGCAAAGAGAAATGGACCATAAGAAGTGAGCAATTTGATTTTCCAAGTCATATATATGAGCTTAGCTAGACCTCCGAGTTCTAAGCATCATTTTATTGGACTACTACAGATGAGCCACACCAGATTATGCTACTTAATTAGTTCGTTAACCTTAATTTAACAAATTAAGCTTCAGTTACTAATTTCGCATAATTTTTCATATGAACTTTTGATTCAATTGTCAAAATTATATGTTAGGTTTGTCACATAAACGTAAGCATGAAGTAGAATTTCAGGACATGCAAACATGAGTGACCACCAGCTAGACTTTGATTATATTCCAAGGCTTAAATTTCAAATTTTTATGGTTTAGATAATTTTAGTTTACTTTTAGGTTTCAGTTGAAGCCAGAGTCGATGGTAATGGAGGGTCAGCTCCGCCAAAGTCCTAGAATTATGGACCAAGCTCGACAAGAGTCAATGTAATAGAGGTTCAGGTTGAAATTTAATGTTTGGCGCAATCCATAAATCTTTGAATTGAATTTAGCGAAGAAATGAATCAATTTATGAGCAGGCTTAATGTCGTGATGCAACCGCAGTTCATGTACAATTGTGGCTTTAACATATTGTGAACATACTTGACGTCGGTAGTGGGGTTCCACTTAGAGTTATTGTGCATACCTTAAATGATAGGCGCAATGATATGTATATATCCTTTTAACCTATTGCTTATCCCCAATACATATTTATACTCACTGGTCGTTGTTTGAAGATCACCCTGAGCAGTAACTCATATCTTGAGCTCAGTTGTATCTAGATCATGGATATTGCCAAATACCATCCATTGTCGTTTTTTTCTCCGAAATATTTGCTTAACATGGACCAGGTTATTCATATCCAATGTCTATCGGATCGTTTATCTGACATTTATGTTTTTGAATATTATATCTCCCTTTACTAACATAAGGTATGAGAGACTGAATTCCAGGAAAATGGAGCTGCTAATGGAGATGCAATACAGAGGGTATCAGAGACTTGAACACACCAATTCATGTAAAGGTACGAAGGTCATTGATCTTTTGCTATGATCTCACTGAATTCCTCGGACAAAGAAACCTCGGTCTTAAAGATGTGATCACCACGGTGCATGCTTTCAGTAAGGCCGGCATGGAAGCATCGGGCCTCATATTAGAGCTCAATTTCGTTAATTTTTGACTCTCGGAAATCGGTTGCTGTGTGTGATCTCATAGCTAAAAGCTTCTCATGTGGAATGCTACTGTTGGATACTGCAAACGAGAATCTGTAAAAGTTCTTCTGTATCCAAGCAGCATTTAGTGTGACGACGATGAAGAATTCTAAATGTGGTTTTGGACGACTTCTAAAAAAAATGTCATATTGGTCTGACTGTTAATTACTTGATTGATTCATACCAACTTAGCCATTTGTCTAACCATTTTTACACTGTATTGGATTATGTCTATATATTTCCACTTTTAGATATATGTATTGTTTGTTAGCAGACTATGATTTGATCTTTGAAATTAAGGTCAGGCTTGACATCTTAAAAGTTAGGAGATTTTAATTTCAATGTTAAATTTGTACATTTTCAAATAAAAGTTTAAATGTAAGCAATTTCCGATTCATTTGTGTTTTGCCTTTACAGTCAATAAGGCGCAAGAGCAAACAACCGAAAACACAGTTATTATTTCCCAGAACATGTTTTCAGCCATGGTCTGTTGTATGTTGCTCTTTTTAGAGGAGGAGTGTCAAGTAGCAACACGAAAGTATTAGTGACTAAAGGAACCATTATAAAAAAAAAAAGGAATATACAAAAAAAAAATGTTATATATAGAGAAGTCTTTCTGCCTTAGAAAACTATGAGTTACGAATACACATTCTTGATGTAAAATGATATTTATGATTGAAAAATTATTAAATGAAAAATAGTGTTGTTGTAGTTATTTTTGCAGAGTAGCATAAAATGAGTTTTCACCACTTGGCGTTGATCGTTGACTTTGACCAGTGACTAATACACGAAAACAAAATTACGAAACGAATGAAATGGCAGTCACATCGCGCATGCGTGTTATACTAGTATCTCTAAAGACAACACAACACCTAATTTGACCACTCTTCTTTTTCACATGAACCATATTAGCCAACCAAGTAGGATGGAGAATAGGTTTGATGAAACCGGCAGCTAGCAACTTCTGAATCTCATTCTTGATTTGTTCTTCCACATCGTGTCTGAACTGCCTTGGGGATTGCTTGACTGGTATTATATGTAGATGATGAGTGACCAGTTTTTCATCCAAGCTAGGCATTTCCTCGTGCGTCCATGCAAATACATCTTGATATTCCTTAAGAAGGTCCACAAGTTTTGTGCGCTCATTTGTGCATAGAGCCGAGCTAATGGAGACGGGCATTGGAGATTTTTCACTTCCGATGTTGACAACTTCGAGTTCATCTGTGGTGGAGTTGGTTCCGTCTTGTAATTATCGTGGTGCGTCTGGCACTTCTTCTTGTGGCTTGTTGTTTTGGTTGCATTCTATTAGGCGGAGATACTGGGTGGCAGTCTCCCCTGTTAATTACTAACAGCGGTGCCAATATACTGTTTTCCATTTTTCATCACGACTTGCAACGAAAGCGCGCTCCCTCTTGGTTAATGAGGGATAATTAGTATGTCTTGTTGCTGGAGGTGTGCCGTAGGACTGGGTTCTTTTGTTTAGTGATACAAGTCTGTCCTCCTTCAATGGAGGTCCATGTGGGAAGCGGAGTGCAGTAAACCTTGCCTGATGAGTCTCGCGAATTTTACTTCGGCTCAAACAGCTCAACACCATAAATTGGTGCATAAGGAGACAGTGACACAGGGATGCGGACAACTTATTCATTCAACATGGTTTTCAGGCATTGGTGATATGTTGAAGGGATGATTCGGTTATCATGGAGCCATGGTCTCCCCAGTATCATGTGGTAATCTTGCTCCTTCTCTATCACTTCAAATTTCACCTTTGACTGGAATGGTCCCACTGACATATTCATACTGATGTACCCATACATGATGGTTCGGTTTCCTTCGAAATATGTCATCATGGTAGGCTGTCGTACGATTTTACTTGGTCGTACCTTGGCTGTCTGGAGTGTTCTAAGGGTGATAACATTTGAGGATGCTCCCGTATCAATGGGAGCACTTTTGAATTTTGAATCCTTGATGCGAGTAGTGACATGTAGGGCTCTGTTATGACCTTCCTCCACCATCATGTCGTCTTTAGTAAATGTAACATTGTTGGCTGACATCTCTGATATTCGTGAAGTATCTGGTCATGAAGGAGCCAAACGCGCTCTAGGGATATCTGATTGATTGCAGCAAATGTATCTACTCGTTGATCCTTTGAAAGGTGTATAAGTTCACATAAACTTTCTACCAAATAGGATGCTTCTTGGTCCACCGGCCTCTGGTTGGTGGTGAAACTGTTGATCTAAGAACGATCATCCGGGCGTCAGTCCCCAGTACTGGAATTTCTGGAACAGGTGAGCCGCTCCAATCTGACGTTAACCTGACAAGAAAACTGAGTATGTAGTTTATTTCTTTCTTCATCAGGTCCATGTTCCTTGTGTGGATCTCCTGGACTCGTGCCAACTTGACCAATCTTGGGATTTCTTCATTGGCTGCACTATTAGGTATAGTGTTAGGAGGAGGGATGTTGCCACTCGCCAGGTTCTGAACGGAACTTGGATTTGTGGAATCAGTTCTAAGATCGATCATCTTTTTGAAATTGGAATTGCAACCAATATATTAACCTCTCAATGTGGTCGCCAATTATTTATGGGTAAAAACTGTTTCTACTGGTTTTGGTAATTTGGGTGTGTGGATGAGAACAAATCTAAACCTAAAAAAATGCACTGCACGGGAGTACTTTAGATTCGAGAGATCAATCTGTAAAATCCTGGCGTAAACCAAGAAATGGCCGTTCCAGTCTTGCTTCAGTCACAAAGTGAAGGAGAAGGGTTGGTTTTAGGGAGGGAAGCGAAGAAGGTGTTGAGACCATAATGGTTAATTCTGAAGGTGTGGCTATTTTATGACTTGTATCAGAATTTGGAACTGGCTTGCAGAATGTAAGCTATTAGTTCTTTGGTATTTTTGTGGATACTATGTTGTTGTTCTCACCAAAACTTGTTGTCTGGTGGAAATAGGTAAAACCTATTTATACATGTCATATTTGACGCACCCTGATCTCGTAGAAAGTGAGAGTAATTGAGTGATGGAGAAGTGGGGTCATGTGTAAATGTTAGAGACCACGTTCCTACTATGAAGGTAACTGGTTAGTTTACACCCACTACTTCTTGCCGCCACTAACTGCCCTACTTTCTGACACTTTCTTATAATGGGAGTGTTGCACGCCGCACGTTGTAAACCGCCAGACCAATACCCTGATGAGAATCCCCCAGTTTGTGACATGTTTGATGTCTCGAGCGTTTTCGGGGAAAACGTGTAGCAGGTCAAAGTCAAGAGACTTGTCGCAAGAGAATAGCATGTGGCGTTGTTAGGCTTGTCTTAGCTGGTCGCCTAAGACTTGCAACAGGCCTGTCAATTCTGTGGCGAATTTGGACGGTTGAGATTGTGGCATGTGAGAAAGGGTGGCCATTGATTATGGACACATTCCATCGACATCTGATAATAGTAAAGTGGCGTCATATGCCGATGGTATGATGGCATATTTAACGCAAGCCAATGGCATAGTGGCGCCTGGCGTAGCCGCGACAACTGTTTTGGCATATTGGTGTTAGACCCAAATATGGCTCTGGAAACATTGGCCCTATTGCTATATCAAGATTAAGACCTTAGGAGAATTACCTTACTTGGTTAGCGTGGCAACTTTTAGCTAAATTAGGGTTTGGCATATCGAAAATCTAATTAGCGAGTATGGCATGGATGCAGCACAATGACGTTTTATGCAATTGGTGCCATGGACATATTAAAGGAATTATGGCAGGCCATAATGTGGGAATATCCACATGCGCAAGGATAGCCATGGGTGGTAATAGAATGACGCAAATTTTTAGGGTTTTTCAGGTCCCACATGGCTCGTGGCATGTTATAGGTCCAAAGTGGCGTAATTGGGCCACGACTGGAAATTAGGGTTTCGACTAATACTATAAGGCAGAGCCGTGGAATACCCTAATTGGAATGTGTTATGGCGTTTGGCCATGAACAAGAAGCAGGTTAGCACGTTGGCGCGCTATTTATGGCATGTTGCCACGTTCGGCATGCTTTTGTGGCAAAGTGGCACGTTTGGCATGCCAATTAGCGCATTGGCGCAAATTTTGGAAATCCAATTTGGTATTGGCGCAACTTTGCCTATTTTAATACTATGGCATGTTTAGAGCGACCTGATTGGTCGAAAAAGAGGGGGGCCGTCCAGACACAGGCGTGGCCACACTTCTGGTGTGCGTGTGGTGGGTGTAAAGTGACCTGATTGGTCGACAGGAAATAGGGGTCGGTCAAGGAACATGGGGTGTGGCCACTTGCAAGTGGCACCGGCTGGCCTATGGCATGGTCACACCTTCCTTTGTTGTTGCTCCTATTCCGCGGCTCCTTTATTCATTTTTTTTCTAATTTTGGATAGGATTTTACACCTACTAATCCATGGAGGATTAATTACCTAGTTCCCCTAGGCTTAATTTCGACAGGCAAGGTCTAATATACTGTGTAGGGCGTAAAACCCTAATTTTTGCAAATTAGTCAGGGTAATATCTGAATCTTGTGAATTATCACAAAATTGATTGAATTATATGTGTTGACAGATAATTCTTTAAGTTCATTACCAGAGAGAAATATGCTTTCCGTTTGAATACTTTATGCAAGGACCTTATCCTTACTACTTGGAAATTCGTGCCACTTTACTGCGAGTGAACACAAATTGTCATGCCATATCAATATTAAGAGTTCATCCGGGGATCAAAAAACATAAAGTATTCAAAGAAACTCATATTAATTGAATAATACAGGCAAGGTGCCAAAATTTACAGAATACCTGGGATTGTTGCTACATGCACCATTCTGGATAAATTTCATGAGGAAATATTGAGTTGCTCAATAAATGTGCCAGTGGAGAGGTTGAACACTCACCGGTTTTACATGGCTCTGTCTCTTTGCAGAGTGACAACATACTAAATGCGAGGTTTTATAAATTTAGCCCTGAACTAAAAAGAAATGTTAGAGCATTGCTCGGTCGAACTCGCATGCGTTGCTATATCAAGCATGTTTGTCAATGTTAGTGATCAAAACTATAAGTCTTGATTACTAGTCTACTATAGCTAAGGTCTCGGACTAGGATAGAAAGTGTAGTTGAGCTCAAGAATTCCATGTCAATCATCATACAAGACGAAGGACTACTCAAGGAACTGGTGGATCTTCATCGACTAAAAGGTATGTGGAGACTTGAACTTATCAAACACTCAAAAGTCTATTTATCTCCTATCTTAAGACAAAAGTCGTTTTGCTATATAGATTAAGATTATACACATTTGGTATTTCGAGCCGAGTTTACCTTTCCTATCTATTTCTCGAAATATGTGTTGGTAAAGCTTTCGCTTTAGCCAAGTTCATCGTTACCTAGTAACGAAAGTCATGTTAAGTTTCAATCACTTTGAAAATTGCTCTGACGAAAAATGGTTTGTGAATAACAACTATAAAACGTCCTCTGAGAATATTTCAATGACTGAAATAAGAGTTTAGACCATATAACCATTGGAGGATATAAGCAATGTTATGAAAACACATATATGTATAAGTCCTTATTCCTTGAACCAAAGTTTACGAACTTTGTTGATCAAGAGAACCGGAGAAGTGCGTGAGCTAAGTACGCGAGCCCAGTCCGTGAACTGGAGGAAATTCTCGAACCGATAATTTATACTGGAGTTTGTGAACTCTATTCGGGAACTTAAGTCCGCGAACTTGAGTAGGTTATGTCTAAAGACGATATTTGTGAACTTATCTTTATAAACTAAGGAATGCTATTGGAAACCGTGGCTATATAGTTCATGAACCAATTCGAGTGAATCAAATCGTTTTTGCTTCAATTGTGTCTTGTGTAGTACATGAGATTTCCTTGCAATTGAACAACTCTCTAACTAGTTCATTTGAGTCATTTGAACTAGTTATGGTGAAGAAGAATATGGTTGATATGAAAGTTATCATATGGCTAACCATTTGGTTAACCATTGTTGAACCAACTAATGTACAAGTTTGGGTACGGTTACATAAAACTATAAACGTGCATTTCATGTGTGTATAACATGCTATGTTTTCGATCTAACGGTTGATAAATATTAGCTTGAATCTAATAAGGTTTTCATCTATCGGTGAATATTGAATGCTTTATTACTATGCTAACATTGATTGCAAACCCTGATTTGAAAGACTATATAAGGGACAACTCTCACAACTGGGAAACTTAATCCCCACACATTCTGTGTGATAATAGTTGTGCTAAGATACAGTCGATTCTCCTTTAAACTTTGGTTTCTTCTTCTAAACCAGGTTAACGACTTAAAGACTTTATTAGGATTGTGAAGCTAGTCCGATACTACTTTTCTTTTAGTTGTGTGATCTGATCTTGTTGTTTCTATCATATGAGTCTAATTGTAATAATTGGCTTGAGATTTCTATCTTCGATAGGCAAGATGAAAAGTAGTCACAAACATCTTCGTCTCATCGTTTGTGATTCCACAATATCTTTTTTCGTTGTGTCGATTAAGACTATTGTGAATTGATTGATAATACTGAGCTGTTCTTCAGGAATATAAGTCTGGTTTAACAATTGGTTCATGTTCACCTTGATTTATCAAAAGACGGAAAAAAACTCGTAGGTATATTCGTGGGAGAAGGATTTATCTATTACCGTAGACTTTTCTGTGTGATACAGATTGGTTTATTAAAGTCTTCGACTTTGGGTCTTAGCAACACTTAGTTGTGGGTAAGATCATCTAAGGGAATCAAGTACGTAGTATCCTGCTGGGATCAGAGATGTAGGAGCATAAATTTACCTTGGATCAGTGTGACATTGATTTGGGTTGAACTACAGTCCATACCGAAGTTAGTTTGGAGTAGGCTAGTGTCTGTAGCGGCTTAATACATTGTATGTTTAATCTGGACTTGGTCCCGGGGTTTTTTTGTATTTGCGGTTTCCTTGTTAACAAAATTCTTGTGTCTGTGTTATTTATTTTCCGCATTATATTTGTTATATAATTGAAATAATACTGGTTGTGCATTGTTCATTCAATTAGAATATCCGGCCTTTTGGTTGTTGATTTAAATTGATTGACACTTGGATATTAGTCTTTGGTACCATCCAAGTTATCTCCTTGTATTTGATAAAGACTCGCAAATTTCTACTTTCTTGAGTAAAGATCAAATCAAGTGAGAGAGAGATATAAACTCTTTGATATACTTTTGTCTAGATTGAGTTTGACTGTCTAGTTGATTCTCTAGAAAGTATATTGGAGTTTGTTTATATAGATTGCTAATTCAAATTATTGGGTATGGTTGTTAGACCCCCCGCTTTTGCAATTGGTATCTGAGCAGGCAAGCATGTTCAAGACCTTACAAGTCTGTGTTTGTGGCAATCTGAGTCTGAGGACAAGATCTCTTGTATACATACCTAAATGTCTCCTAAAGCTTTCGATTACGCCAAGTGTTTTGGAAACACCTCAAAGGATTACTCCTTAGTTGATTATTCCGAATCCCGAGGTAGAAATATTGTTCAATCAGATGTTGACATCTCTTCCTCCTCTCATGAGGCATGTGACACTCTGGCAAAAGCTGAAAAGGTGCTCACCAAGATTTCAAAAAAAATTATGGTGAGAATGTGAACTCTATAACATCATTGAGTCCTTCTCCAAAAATATTGAAAAACTTCTCCAAGAGACTACTCTACAATGTGAAAAGATTAGTGCTCTTGAGAGTATTGTTAAGGAAGACTCAATTAGAGAAAAACGTTTGATCGAGACTTATTTATCAGATCTTAACGGACTTCGTGTCGAAAAACAGAAACTAAGTGTATCTCTTACTCTATCCCACGAATAGTGCAAATCCTTGGAAAATGAAAACTCTGTCTTAAGGAGAAATTCTTTTGTACAAACTAATTTTCATGAATTACAGCACATGAAGAAGTATCCTCCAGTAGAAGGTTATGTCAAGAAAGGTTTATATAATTTGCAATTTTCTCATATGGCTATGAAGTTAAAATAGGTGCCAATTATTGCTTCTCCTCCACGAACTTGTACCTTCTGTGGGAAAAGGAATCACTATGCTATCCATTGTTTTTCCAGAAGGAAACTAATTTTTAAACTTCATAATTTGCTTCTCTTCACTGTTAATGGAACAAATAGTCAGTCGACTACTGCAGTGAATCACATGCCCACAGAAAATCACCTTATAAAAATGATATATATTCTAGAAATCATCGCAGGGCTCAAGTGCATTCTGGCATAAATTCTTGTGTTGCTAATGAAAGCATTACATGTACTTATAAGAATGTTTCTGGTAAATCTAAGTCTAGAAAATTGATCCCTATCTATTCTGATCCTCTTGAACCAATTGCAAGAGGTCCTAGATTTAATCCTCATAGAAAGCCATCTGACGGATATGTTAAACACGCCATGTTTTACCCTTCAGGAATGAAAGTCAACCGAAGAAAGGCGAAAAACACAAATATCAAACAGTCAGATAATAAATACAACTCCTTTCTTGATGATCATAGTGGGATTAACTTCCACTCTACTACCTGACTCCAGGTATTTGTTTCCTTGCTTCTAACTTGAGAGATGCAAGGAAACTAATTGGGAAATAGTCAAGTATGTTGTATACTAGTCTTGTTTAAAGTTTTTGTGTTAACGATCCACAAACATTCGTGTACTCCTCTCGTGAGCTCTTAGGGTTTCAAAACTAGAGTTTCTTACTCTTGTTTATAAACGCATATATACTTATTATATATTGTGTTTTTTTCCCCTAAATTTGTATGGAGAACTATGCACGATCTCAAGAGATTGTGCATATTGATACGGAGGAAGACAATCAGGGACGTGAGTCTATTCAGGAGCTGGTTCTAAAGAAGATGCTTAAAAGAAATGATCACAACTCCTGGATTGATTATTCTGTCAAGGATTTAACTCATTTTTAGAACGATTCAAAGGTCGAGTTTGCAAATCTTCAATTGCAAATAAATCAACTTCTAGATGGTCATGCCAAAATTCTTGCTAATCAGAATCTTCTGATACGGAACCAAAATAAGCTTATCATGGATTGTGTCAAATCTAGAAAGCTTGCTCGGGTTGTTGATCGAAAAGTTAGTGTTCTAACTCACAAACATGGTTTGTCTACAATCAAGAGAGTAAAGGAAATCAGTGATACCTTCTTTGATGGATTCATCGAAAGATATGAGGTTCTCAATGAACTCTGACTGTTTTCCTAGTAAATCTTCTATTTTTATTGTTTTTGTTTAGAAGAATAGCTAGAGTTTGGAATAGCCATTATTGTGATTACACATAGCTATGTCCAATATTTTCATCTTCATGTTTTTAGGTTTATTTTTTAAAATTCTAAAACTGTTTGGACGATGATTTTTGCAGTATTAATCTTTATGATTTCATATATTGCAATATTGTTATGGGATATGTGTGTTTGCGTCCGTGAACTTGATTGTCCCATATCTTGTCAAAAGTAAAGTCGTTCATGAGTTGATATGCATATATTGATAAAATAATGAATTGAATTTTGACAAATACAAAAGTTAAGCCTATTATGTCAATTTTTGATGGAAGATAGGTTAAAATCTTTTGTTTTCAAGGATTATATCTATTATATGTCATTGTGCAAATAGTGATGGAAAATAGAATGAATCCTTGTGTATTCCGCAGTAATTGATCTTCCCTGATCCATTTTTTGTGTATTATTGTGAGGCTCCGTAATGTGTCTTATGTTGAGCACAAAACAACCAAAGTTGATTATTTTTATGATTAGCGTAGTTGTTGTTCCGCAAGATACTTTATGTCGAGCATATTAAACTAACTTAATCATCTTGTTTGGTTATTTAGTTATGGCTTCATAGATTTTCTTATGTCGAGCATGAACAATCAAATTGATTACTTTTGTGATTAGTTTAATTGTGTATTCCGGTTAGATTAATTATGGGTTCTCTTGTGATTAATCTAATTGAGTTTTTTAAGTCTCCATAAGTTTACTTATGTTGAGAATATTTGGTTAAATTAATCATGGGTTCCCTTATGGTTAATTTAATTGAATATTTTTTGGATTCAAATTCATACTTATATGTGATTTGTTATGTCCTAAGAAATCCTTCTTTTCTTTTGAAATTAAGGTAGCTCTTGTTGTTCTTTCGGGAATGACATATTATGGGGGAGAGTTCTTAATTGAACTTGTGCTTAATTGCCAAATCTTTGTCAGGAGTGCGGCTGTGGAATATTATAGGGGTTATCTTCTATCTTTATAGACTCCTTTATAAATGCGTTTAGCTTCTGCTTTATGATTGCATCTAAATAAGGTGATATATACTTACTTTTGGTCATGAAACGTCTCTTACGGAAATTTCATTAGGATCCCGTTCTTATACCTTTGCAAATTTTATTAACAAAAATGGGGAGAATTAATATGTAGTTCACACTACAAATACATATGGTTTTCGGATCATTATGTAAGGGGGAGTGGTTTCCACATGTGAGATGAAGTATTGACTAAGGGGGAGTGACATATCACCATAGTATTGTTGTGAAAGTTGTGATGCAATTGGACTTTGACGATGTGTAGTGATACTATGACACTGTATAATAATATACTATGACACTGTATAACAATGATTGAGAACTCATGTTTTCTCGCTGTTATAGCTATGGATTTTCAACAACGATGATGCTAAACTTACAACTTTTGGTATTATTGGAGTACTTGGAAGTGACGAAGATTTCGAGTAATGTTGAAGATTAGATATGTGTAATAGGAGCTACAAAGTTTATATATATATATTTTGTATTACATATGTATTGATAGTTTTGTCACTAAAATTGACAAAGAGGGATATTATTAGAGCATTGCTCGGTCGAACTCGCATGCGTTGCTATCTCAAGCATGTTTGTCAATGTTAGTGATCAAAACTATAAGTCTTGATTTCTAGTATACTATAGCTAAGGTCTCGGACTAGGATAGAAAGTGTAGTTGATCTCAAGAACTCCATGGAAATCATCATACAATACGAAGGACTAATCAAGGAACTGGTGGTTCTTCATCGACTAAAATATATGTGGAGACTTGAACTTATCTATCACTCAAAAGTCTATTTATCTCATATCTTGAGACAAAAGTCCTTTTGTTGTATAGACTAAGATTATACACATTTGGTATTTCAAGCCGAGTTTACCTCGCCTATCTATTTCTCGAAATATGTGTTGGTAAAGCTTTCGCTTTAGCCAAGTTCATCTTTACCTAGTGACGAAAGTCATGTTAAGTTTCAATCACTTTGAAAATTCCTCTGACGAAAAATGGTTTATGAATAACAACTATATAACGTCCTCTGAGAATGTTTCAATGATTGAAATGAGAGTTTAGACTATATAACCATTGGAGGAGTTAAGCATTGTTATGGAAACACATATATGTATAAGTCCTTATTCCTTGAACCAAAGTTTGTGAACTTTGTTGATCAAGAGAACCGGAGAAGTACGCGAACTCAGTTCGCGAACTGGCGGAAGTTCTCGACATGAGAATTTCTGCTGGAGTTTGTGAACTCCATCCGCGAAACTTGAGTAGGTTATGTCTAAAAACTATGTTTGTGAACTTATCTTTATAAACTAAGGAATTCTATTGCAAACAGTGGCTATATAGTTCATGAACCGACTCTAGTGAATCAAATCGTTTTTTCTTCAATTGTGTCTTGTGTAGTACATGATATTTCCTTGTAGTTGAACAACTCTCTATCTAGTTCATTTGAGTCATTGGAACTAGTTATGGTGAAGAAGAATATGGTTGATATGAAAGTTATCATATGGCTAACCATTTGGTTAACTATTATTGAACCAACTTATGTACAAGTTTGGGTACGGTTACACAAACCTAGAAACGTGCATTTCATATGTATATAACAAGCTATGTTTTTGATCTAACGGTTGGTAAATATTAGCTTGAATCTAATCAGGTTTTCATCAAACGGTGAACATTGAATGCTTTGTTACTAAGTTAACATTGATTGCAAACCCTGATTTGAAAGACTATATAAGGGAGAACTCTAGCAACTGGGAAACTAATCCCTACACATTCTGTGTGATACTAGTTGTGCTAAGCTAGAGTCGATTCTACTTTAACCTTTGGTTTCTTCTTCTAAACCAGGTTAAAGACTTAAAGACTTCATTAGGATTGTGAAGCCAGACCGATACTACTTTTCTTGTAGTTGTGTGATCTGATCTTGCTGTTTCTATCGTACGAGTATAATTGTAATAATTTTCTTGAGATTTCTATCTCCGATAGGCAAGATAAAAAGTAGTCACAAACATCTCCGTCTCATCGTTTGGGATTCCACAATATTTTTTTAAACTACGTCGAATAAGACTATTGTAAGGTGATTGATAATACTGAGCTTTTCTTCGGGAATATAAGTCTGGTTTATCAATTGGTTCATGTTCACCTTGATTTATTAAAGTCTTCGACTTTGGGTCGTAGCAACTCTTAGTTATGGGTGAGATCAGCTAAGGGAATCAAGTATGTAGTGTCCTGCCGGGATCATAGACGTAGGAGCATAACTGTACCTTGGATCAGTGTGAGATTGATTGGGGTTCAACTACAGTCCTGACCGAAATTAGTTTGGAGTAGGCTAGTCTCTATAACGGCTTAATATAGTGTATGTTTTTGCGGTTTCCTCATTAAAAAAATTCTGGTGTTTGTGTTATTTCTTTTCCGCATTATATTTGTTATATAATTGAAATAATATGGGTTGTGCGTTGTACAATCAATTAGAATATCCGACCTTTTGGTTGTTGATTTAAATTGATTGACACGTGGATATTGGTCTTTGGTACCATCCAAGTTATCTCCTTGTATTTGATAAAGACTTGCAGATTTCTATTTTCTTGAGTAAATATCAAATCAAGTGAGAGAGATATAAACTCTTTGATGTACTTTTGTCTAGATTGAGTCTGATTGTCTAGTTTATTCTCTAGAAAGTATATTAGAGTTTGTCCATACAGATTACTAATTCAAAATATTGGGTGTGGTTGTTAGACCCCCACTTTTTCAAGCACCATCAACAAGAGGTCTTTCAGAAGTTAATTTATTAAATAAAGATGCACCACATGTGCGAGTAGGCAAATTGATGGGTTTTTTAAGTTCTGGACTATAACATTGTACTTATTTTTTTTGTTAAGGTTTTATCCCATATATATATAAGACTCAATTCTAATAAAAACAACAATAAGTCGCAACAATTTAATAACAAGACTAATAAGTCACTTCCAGTCTGTTATAAGTGTGGAAAAGTCGGGCATTATTGCAACAAGTGTCGTACAAAACAGAAAATAAATGAGCTTAATCTCGATGATGGTCTCAAGCGTCAATTAAAACAAGTCCTCTTAATAGATTCCAGGCCATCTAAAAAAGATGATTTATCTACTGAAGAAAAGTCTTCGAGGATAGTTTCAGGATTGGAGGATGATGAGTGTACAGAAGATTGTTCTTGTGAATATTGCTTTCATAAACAAATATATAATTTAGGAATGTCCTTAATAATGAACAAAATTTGATATTAGAATTGATTTATAAAATTGAAAATCCAAAATCAAAGCGAGTAGCTTTGGAAAAATATATTGAGGTAGCAAGTCATCATATTATAATCCTCTTCCAAACCTTATAGTTTTAAGGATATAATGGCAATGGTAGAAAATCATCATATTAGAAAAGAACCTTCTTTCAATGATCTTAAAGCTGAAGTTAATCAGGTTAACGAGGAATTACGAGGCCTTAAGCAAAGGGTCCAAATATTGGAACTTCATAAACCGGTAGTCTGCGATTATGACTCGCAAAGGGTCCAAATATTGGTATCAGAGCCATTTAAAGGGGGAGATAGAGTGTTAAATATTAGTCGTAGTGAGCTCGTGAACCTATTAAGTCATAAGAACTAGTTAGATAGGGAAGAGCACTTATTCTTGTTTACCGTTTAAACCCTTAGAACCTTAATTATGGCTAGCTTTGTCAGATCATTTTCAAAACAAAAAAAATAGTATGAAAAATAAAATTACTCTAAATTCAGAGGAAGTTATCATGCATGACATTGAAAAACAATTACAAAATTGGGATATTCCTAAAGTTCCAATTAATGAAGTATACAAGAAAGGTACTTTCATTTAGGAGCGATTACGTAATTAAAACTGTTAAAAAAAACGTATCTATAATTGATTCAAATGATTATTTTGAACTCTTCTCTCCTAGGATGATAAAAGACCATAATCAGAAAAAAAAAAAAAAAAAAGTCTTCATACATGCTTAATCCAAATGGCCGTCAAATCATTGACTAGGACAGGATTAAATAATTATGTGTTGTTATGTGTCAGAGATTGTAGACACAATAAATTTACTGATCCTTTATTAGGAATTATTGAATCATCTTTATGTGAAGGCCCAATTTTTTTAGTTATTTCCTGAATTTTTCGGTATCACTGTCTGATCCATGACTCCTTAAAACTCTAACTTTAAATGTTAGAACCCAAGGGTTTGACATGGTCGCAGGATCACAAAACTTAGTATTTGTATATAGAATATATTATAAGTTTATGTGAAAAAGCGGGGTCTAACAACCACACCCAATATTTCGATTAGCAATCTGTATGGACAACTCCGAGTTGTTTTCTAGAGAATCAACTAGACTCAATCAATAGAAAATACTCAAGGAGTTATTATCTCAATTTCTCAATTTGATTTACTCAAGCGAGTCTAATCAAAGAGATATAACTTGGATGGTACCAAAGACCAATATCCAAGTGTCAATCAATTTAAATCAACAACCTATAAGGTCAGATATTCTAATTGATTGAACAATGCACAACCTATATTATTTCAATTATATAACAAAATATAATGCGGAAAAGAAATAACACAGACACCAGAATTTTGTTAACGAGGAAACCGCAAATGAAGAAAAACCCCGGGACCTAGTCCAGATTAAACATACACTGTATTAAGCCGCTATAGACACTAGCCTACTCCAAATTAACTTCGGTCTGGACTATAGTTGAACCCCAATCAATCTCACACTGATCCAAGGTACAGTTGTGCTCCTATGCCTCTGATACCAGAAGGATAATACGCACTTGATTCCCTTAGCTGATCTCACCCACAACCAAGTGTTGTTATGACCCAAAGTCGAATACTTTAGCAAACAAATCTGTCTCACACAGAAAAGTCTACAAGATAGATAAATTTGTCTCCCACAAATAAACCTATGAGTTTTTTTCCATCTTTTGATAAATCAAGGTGACAGGAACCAATCAATAAAACCAGACCTATATTCCCGAAGAATAGCTCAGTGTTATCAATTACCTCACAATAGTCTTAATCGACGCAACGAAAAAAAATATTGTGGAATCACAAACGATGTGACAAATATGTTTGTGATTACTTTTATATCTTGCCTATCGGAGATAGAAATCTCAAGCCAATTATTACAATTGTACTCATATGATAGAAACAACAAAATTAGATCACACAACTACAAGAAAAGTAGTATCGGTCTGGCTTCACAATCCCGATGAAGTCTTTAAGTCGTTAACCTGGTTTTAGAAGAAGAAAACCTAAGGTTAAAGGAGAATCGACTCTATCTTAGCAAACTAGTATCACACAGAATGTGTGGGGATTAGGTTTCCCAGTTGCTAGAGTTCTCCCTTATATAGTCTTTCAAATCAGGGTTTGCAATCAATGTTAGCATAGTAACAAAGTATTCAATATTCATCGTTAGATGAAAACTTGATTAGATACAATCTAATATCTCTCAACCGTTAGATCGAAAACTTAGCTTGCCATACACATATGTACTTGACGATTCTGGGTTTGTGTAACCGTACCCAAACATGTACAATAGTTGGTTCAATATTAGTCAACCAAATGGTTAGCCAAATGATAACTTTCATATCAACCATATTCTTCTTCACCATAACTAGTCCAAATGACTCTAATGAACTAGTTAGAGATTTGTTCAATTGCTATGAGATCTCATGTACTACACAAGACACAATTGAATAAAAAATGATGTGATTCACTCGAATCGGTTCATGAACTATAAATCAACGGTTTTCTATAGCATTCCTTAGATAATTTAGATAAGTTCACGAACATCATTTTTAGACATAACCACTTAAGTTCGCGGACTGGGTTCGTGGACTCAAGTTAACCGGTTGGAGTTCACAAACTCCAGCAGAAATTCTCGGGTTCGAGAACTTCTGTCTGTTCGCGGACTGAAACTGAGCTATAACTCCAGCAAAACTTCTCGGGTTCTAGAACTACGCACGTTCGCAGACTGAGTTCGCAGACTTGGTTGACTGCTCAAGTTCCGGTTTTACTTGATCAACAAAGTTCGCAAACTTCGGTTCAAGTGCTAAGGACTTATACATATATGTGTTACCACAACAATGTTTATATCCCCCAATGGTTATATTGTCTAAACTCTCATTTCAACCATTGAAACATTCTCAGAGGACGTCATATAGTTGTTATTCACAAACTAGTTTTCCTTAGAGAAATTTCCAAAGTGATTGAAACATAACATGACTTTCGTCACTAGGTAAAGATGAACTTCGTTAAAGCGAAAGCTTTACCAACACATATTTCGAGAAATAGATAAGCGAGATATACTCAGCTCGAAATATCACATGTGTATATTCTTAGTCTATATAGTAATACGACTTTTGTCTCAAGATAGGAGATAGAGTAGATATAATTTTGAGTGATAGATAAGTTCAAGTCTCCACATACCTTTTAGTCGATGAAGATCCACTGGTTCCTTGAGTAGTCCTTTGTCTTGTATGATGATTTCCATGGAGTTCTTGAGCTCAACTACACTTTCTATCCTAGTCCGAGACCTTAGCTATAGTACACTAGAAATCAAGACTTTATAGTTTTGATCACTAACACTGACAAACATGCTTGAGATAGCAACGCATGCGAGTTCAACCGAGTAATGCTCTAACAATCTCCCCCTTTGTCAATTTTAGTGGCAAAACTATTAATACATAAGGAATACAAAAAATATATAAATAAACTTTGTAGCTCCTATTCCACATGTCTAATCTTCAATAATACTCGAAATCTTCATCACCTCCAAGTAGTCCAATGATCCCAAAGGTTGTAAGTTTAGCATCATCGTTGCTGAAAATACGTAGCTATAACAATGAGAAAAGCATCAGTTCTCAATCATTGTTATATAGTGTCATAGTATTATTACACAACGTCAAAGTACAATTGCATCACAACTTCAACAACATTACTATGGTGATACTTCACTTCCCCTTAGTAAATATTCCATCTCACATGGAAACCACTCCCCATTACATAATGATCCGAAAACCATATGTATTTGTAGTGTGAACTACATATTAATTCCCCCCCTTTTTGTCAATAAAATTGGCAAAGGTACAAGAACGAGATCCTAATGAAATTTTCGTAAGAGACATTTCATGACCAAAGGTAAATGTATATCATCTTATTTATATGGAATCATAAATCCGAAGCTAAATGCATTCATCAAGGAGTTTGTAAAGACGCAAGATAACCCCTCTAATATTCCACAACCGCACTCCCCACAAAGATTTGGAAATTAAGCACAAGTTCAAAAGAACTCTCCCCCATAATATGTCATTCCCTAAGGAACAACAAGAGCGACCTTAATTTCAAAAAAGAAAAGAAGGATTTCTTTAGATTCAACAAATTGCATACAAGTATGAATTTGGAATCCAACACGAAATATTCAATCAAATTAACCAAAGCGAACCAAGATTAATTTGACTAAATAAGCTCAACACAAGTAAACTTATGGAGATTTAAAAAATCAATTAGATTAATCACAAGAAAACTCACAAATAATCTAATTGTCATACTCAACCAAACTAATTACAAGAGTAATCAATTTAATTGGCCACACTCGACATAAGAACTTTTATGGAGTAATGACTAAGTTAATCACGAATAACCAACCAAAATAACCACACAAGATGATTGATTTACTTCAAAATACTCAACGTAAAGTACCTTACGGAACACAACTAAGCTAATCACAAAAATAATCAACTTTGGTTGTCTAATGCTCAACATAAGTCACAATACGGTGTCTCACAGTAATACACAAGAGATAGATCAGGGAAGCTCAATTACTGTGGAATTCACAAGGATTCATTCTATGTTTCCATCACCATTTGCACAATGACACACAATAGACATAATCCTTGAATCACAAAAGATTTTAACCTATCTTACATCAATAATTGACAATATAGGCTTAAATTTTGTGTTTGTCAAAAGTCTATTCATTCTTTTATCAATATTTGCATATCAATTCACGAACGACTTTACTTTTGACAAAATATGGGACAATCAAGTTCACAGACGTAAACACACATATCCCATCAAAATATTGCAATACATGAAATCAAAAGATTAATACTGCAACCATCATCTCCCAAACAAGTTTAGAATTTAAACCAATAAATCTAAAAACAAGAAGATGAAAAACATTGGATATAGCTATGTGTAATCACAATAATGGCTATTCCAAAACACTAGTTATTCTTCTAAACAAAAGATAAAAATAAAAGATTTACTAGACATTAAGACCTTTGAAGAATTCATTATCGTTCCCTAACTCCTTGTCGTCAACAACCATGGCAACATAAGGTTCATTAAGGAAGGAGTTTATATTGATGAACCTTCTTGGTTGATGTTGTCGAACCAGGGACTTCTGAATCTCATGAGTCTTATACACAAAAGCCTTTATTTGTTGAATCTCCTTTCGCAGCTCCTTCAACACTTCAAGGACATCAGAAAACTTCTGATAATTTGAAGGAACAGCTCTTGGCTTCCTCATATTCCTTCTTTTTCTTTTCAATGTTGGAGGCAATGAAGAGTTTTATTTTTCCTACATGATTGATGGCTTAACAATCACATTACCTTATTTTTCATCAGAAGATATTATTCTTGGAACGTCCATGAACGTATGGGTTTGTGAGAGGAATTCACAATTAGCTCAACAAGTAGTCTTGATATAAAAGGAGGTCTTAGAGAAGGAAAAAGAGTGTAGGGTTCGAAACCTAAAACAAGTTCGTAAATGATCAAATCTTATCCCTATAAAGAGTAGAATTGTCTATAGTACCCTTTCTATTGTTTGATAGATAAAAAAAGAAACATATCTAAGAAAAGAAGAAAATACCTTTTCCTAAATCCTGAGATGTACAAAATCATTGTCTCTTTTGATCAGGCACATGAGACAAGATTTTTAGAACAACACAATCAAGTTGTGTTGTGGTGAACTACAATTTGTCCACCAATTTCCTCTTGTAAAAAATCTACAGACTTCTATCTATCGAAACAGTTTGACCATACTTTCTTTTTGTAGGATCGGAATATCGCCACAGCAGTGGTCTTGCGAAATTTATAAACAATGTTTCTGCGAGTTCTTCAATAACACTCTACAAGCGTCGAAGACTGACTCAAAGAATGACGTAACGAATGACGGTGGCAGAAACACGGGGAGAGCATGACGATCTTGCGAAGATTACAGTATCTGCGAGAATAAGCATTACAACTACTGCGAGAGTATCGTGAGTCAGATCCAAAAATAAGGGGTAACTTAACTGTCATCCACTTTGTAACTATCATATATAATGAGAATTAATAGACTCAGAAAGGAGAGATCATTTTTGGAGACTGGAGAAAGTTTTGAGGAGAGATAAAGTTCTTGTGAGCGATTGTATTCTTGATTTTTTACATTTCTTGTAACATTTCTGAGAATTAATCAATAAAGTGTTGTTCTTAATCTTCAAATATGTGTTGATAATTGTGAATTATTGTGAGGGATGTAGTGTAGGAATTCCTGCAACTACACTTTTCAAATGGTCTTGGTTTTTCCTTGGAAACTAACTTCTTAGACGAAGATTAAATCTTACATACATCTACGGTCTTCTGAGCAAGTTTAAGCTTTATTGCTAAATGATTTGCTCTTCATTGAAGTTTGTTGACGTGTCTTTGCTTGTGTTTGAACTTGTAACACCTTGAGAGTTCATGACCTATTAATGAACAATATGAGCATGTCATACTTGGATAATAATCAGGCTTCTGAGATGTGCAAGCATCTAGGCACATAATGGATTCTGAAGCATTATAAACAGAGTTTCCAAGAAAAGGGTCAACTTTTTCTTCCAGAATGGTTGGATTATCTTCTGAAAGAATATCAATATTCATGTGTGTATTACTACAATTATCAAAATCGATATTTTCACCAAGAAGAGCAACACTTGATTTATCGGATTCATTAGAATCATAGACGTCAGACATTTCATCAAGAGTTGCAGCAAGACCTTTGTTCCTAGTGTATTTTCTTCGATTTGGACACTCATTAGCAAAATGACCAAAACCTTTACACTTAAAGAACTGAGGCATATTCTCATCATAAGTTTTATCAATATCCCTATTTTTAGGAGGAAAACGATTATGAGGTTTCATTGATGCCTTAGGCTTATCTATGGAGAACCGTTTACTTCTATTCAATAGAATATCCCTAAACTGTCTTGTGATCATCGAGACTGATTTTTCAAGATCTTCATCTGATGAATATGTCTCAGAGTGATCATCTTCAGAGATATATACTTTTTTACTTTTATCAAGTAATTTAGTGTCCTTTAGTGCTTTGAACACAACATCCTTAGATTTGGATGAATGTTCATGATCAAATATCTTAAGCTATCCGACCAGCATATTTCTGGATAGAGTATCAAGGTTATTTCCCTCAACGATGGCATGCTGCTTAAAATTGTATCTAGATGGAAATGATCTGAGAATTTTCATCACAATATCCTTTTCAGGAATAGTCTTACCCAATGCAAACGATGCATTAACAATTTTAGACACTTTATGATTAAACTCATCAAATGTTTCTTCATATGCCATACGAAGCTTTTCCCAATCGGAATTAAGGTTTTGAAGCCTAGCTTCCTTTTCAATGGTATTACCTTCAAATACGGTTGCTAAGATATCCCAAGCTTCTTGCGACTTAGGGAAATTAGACACATGGTGCTGAAGATTTGGGGTAATGGCATGTATGATTGCATTCAAACTGTCTGAGTTTTGATTTACAACAAGGACTTCGGCAGGGGTGTATTCACCAATATTCTTTGGAACATTCACGTTTCCAACAACCACTACGGGAGGATCATAGCCATTAACAACATATACCCATGATTAAAAATCACGTGCTTGAAGAAAAGCTCGCATAGAAATTTTCCACCATAAGTAATTAGAGCCATCTAAGATTGGTGGTACATTTATTGAGATATCACCTCTATCCATAGAGTCAGATCGCTACAAACACAGACTTGTGAGGTCTTGAACGTGTTTTCCTTCTCTGATACCAATTGAAAAAGCGGGGGGTCTAACAACCACACCCAATATTTCGATTACCAATCTGTATGGACAACTCCGAGTTGTTTTCTAGAGAATAGACTAGACTCAATCAATAGAAAATACTCAAGGAGTTAATATCTCAATTTCTCAATTTGATTTACTCAAGAAAATGTGATTCGCGAGTCTAATCAAAGAGAGATAACTTGGATGGTACCAAAGACCAATATCCAAGTGTCAATCAATTTAAATCAACAACCTATAATGTCGGATATTCTAATTTATTGAACAACGCACAACCTGTATTATTTTAATTATATAACAAAATATAATGCGGAAAAAAAAACACAGACACCAAAATTTTGTTAACGAGGAAACCGCAAATGCAGAAAAACCTCGGGACCTAGTCCAGATTAAACATACACTATATTAAGCCGCTACAGACACTAGCCTACTCTAAATTAACTTCGGTCTGGACTGTAGTTGAACCCTAATCAATCTCACATTGATCCAAGGATCAGTTATGCTCTTACACCTCTGATCCCAGTAGGATACTGCGCACTTGATTCCCTTAGCTGATCTCACCCACAACCAAGAGTTGCTACGACCCAAAGTCGAATACTTTAGCAAACAAATCTGTCTCACACAGAAAATCCTACAAGATAGATAAATTCATCTCCCACGAACAAACCTATGAGTTTTTTTCCGTCTTTTGAAAAATCAAGGTGAACAGGAACCAATCAATAAAACCAGACTTATATTCCCGAAGAACAGCTCAGTTTTATCAATCACCTCACAATAGTCTTAATCGACGCAGCGAAAAAAGATATTGTAGAATCACAAACGATGAGACGAAGATATTTGTGATTACTTTTGTATCTTGCCTATCGGAGATAGATTATAATTGTACTCATATGATAGAAACAGCAATATCAGATCACACAACTATAAGAAAAGTAGTATCGGTCTGGCTTCACAATCCCAATGAAGTCTTTAAGTCGTTAACCTGGTTTTAGAATAAAAAACCCAAAGGTTAAAGGAGAATCGACTCTAGCTTAGCAAACTAGTATCACACAGAATGTGTGGGGATTAGGTTTCCCAGTTCTAGAGTTCTCCCTTATATAGTTTTTCAAATCAGGGTTTGCAATCAATGCTAGCTTAGTAACAAAGCATTCAATATTCACCGTTATATGAAAGCCTGATTAGATACAAGCTAATATCTCTCAACCGTTAGATCGAAAACTTAGCTTGCCATACACACATGTACTTGACGATTTTGGGTTTGTGTAATTGTACCCAAATGTGTACAATAGTTGGTTCAATATTAGTCAACCAAATGGTTAGCCAAATGTTAACTTTCATATCAACCATATTTTTCTTCACCATAACTAGTCCAAATGACTCAAATGAACTAGTTATAGAGTTGTTCAATTGCTATTAGATCTCATGTACTACACAATACACAATTGAAACATAAACGATATGATTCACTCGAATCGATTCATGACCTATAAAGCCACGGTTTGTAATAGCATTCCTTAGATAATTTAGATAAGTTCACGAATATCGTTTTTATACATAACCACTCAAGTTCGCGGACTCAAGTTAACTGGTTGGAGTTCACAAACTCCCGTAGAAATTCTCGGGTTCGAGAACTACGCACGTTCGTGGACTGAGTTCGCAGACTGGGTTGATTGCTCAAGTTCCGGTTTCACTTGATCAACAAACTCCGGTTCAAGTGCTAAGGACTTATACAAATATGTGTTACCACAATAATGTTTATATTCCCCAATGGTTATATTGTCTAACCTCTCATTTGAACCATTGAAACATTCTCAGAGGACGTCATATAGTTGTTATTCACAAACTATTTTTCGTCTGAGCAATTTCCAAAGTGATTGAAACATAACATGACTTTCGTCACTAGGTAAAGATGAATTTAGCTAAAGCAAAAGCTTTACCAACACATATTTCGAGAAATAGATAAGCGAGATATACTCATCTCGAAATATCACATGTGTATATTCTTAGTCTATATAGTAATACGACTTTTGTCTCAAGATAAGAGATAGAGTAGATAGACTTTTGAGTGATAGATAAGTTTAAGTCTCCACATACCTTTTAGCCGATGAAGATCCACTGGTTCCTTGAGTAGTCCTTAGTCTTGTATGATGAGTGCCATGGAGTTCTTGAGCTCAACTACACTTTCTATCCTAGTTCGAGACCTTAGCTATAGTAGACTAGAAATCAAGACTTTATAGTTTTGATCACTAACATTGAAAAACTTGCTTGAGATAGCAACGCATGCGAGTTCGACCGAGCAATGCTCTAACATTATGAATACCTTATGTCCCAATGCTTAAGTTTATGACACATAAGGTCATACTACTCATTTTCATACCAATATTGGTGAAGTTCATAAAATTATTCCTAGAACTCTCAAGTGGGATCAGGTTACCCTCCCTGAAAAGTGCACTTTACATGTAGAAGTTCCAGCAAAACCTTGCCAAAAACTCTTCAACAAATAGTTGAATACGAAGATGGAGACATGGAAATACAGTTTACATCTTTCAGGAAAACTAGGCTTAAGATATCAGAAGGTGAGGGAAGTGCACCAAGACCATCTGTAGCATCTTCTTCATATACAGATCTTATCCATAATTTTATAAATCACCCAAATGATTTTACTATAGAAGGGTTCAAACAAACTTCGCATCAGGTTAACAAACCTTATTATAGAGTAGAAACACCAAAATATATTGTTAGAAACATTCAAGTGGGATCAGGTTAATTACCCTCCCTGAAAAGTGGACTTTACAGGTAGAAGTTCCAGCAAACCTTGCCAAAACCAAAATCTTCAACAAATAGTTGAATACGAAGATGGAGATGTGGAAATACAGTTTTCATATTTCAGAAAACTAGGCTTAAGATATCAGAAGTTGAGGTAAGTGCACCAAGGCCATCTGTAGCATCTTCTCCTTATACAGATCTTATCCATAATTTTACAAATGACCCAAATGATATAACTATAGAATCGGTCAAATAAACTTCGCATTAGGTTAATAAACCTTATTATAGAGTAGAAACACTAAAATCTACTATTAGAAATGTTAGAGCATTGCTCGGTCGAACTCGCAAGTGTTGATATCTCAATCTTGTTTGTCAAGTTTAGTTGCCAAAACTATAAGTCTTGATTTCTAGTCTATCTACGGTTAAGTCTCGGATTAGGATAGATTGTGTAGTTGAGCTTTAGACTTCACGGCGTTCATCGATTGAAGTCGAAGAACTACTAAGGCGAGCTTGTGGAACTTTATCAACAAAAGGTATGTGAAGACTTGAACTCATCTATCACTCAGAAAGTATATTTATAATTTATCTCCTTCTTGAGACAAAAGTCTTTGTTGATGGTGGTTTTTAGTTCAGGGCTAAATTTATAAAACCCTGCATTCAATAAGCCGTCACTCTATAAAGAAACGGAGCCATGTAAAAGTGACGAGTGTTCAACCCCTTCACTGGCGCATTTATTGAGCCATTCAATATATTTACATGAAATTTATCCAGACTGGCGCATGTAGCAAACATCCCAGATGACCTGTAAATTTCGGCACCTTGCCTATATTACTTATCAATATAAGATTCACTAAGTACTTTTCCTATGCTATGTTCCCCGACAGAACCCTTAATATCGGTATGGCATGACAGATTTGTGTTCACTCGCAGCAGAGTAGCATGGATTTCCAAGTACCAAAGTTAAGGCCATTGCACAAAATGCTCAGACAGAAAGCACACTGTACTCTGTAAATAAAGAATTTTGTGGCAGCATACAAAATCCAATTAATTTTGTGATGACTCACAAAAAACTCATGAACCTGACTAATTTGCAAAATTAGGGTTTTTGCGCCCTGCGCAGTATATTAGACCACGTTGGTCGAAACTATGCCTAGCCAAACTAGACAATTAAATCCTCCACGGCGCACTGGAAGTGTGGACACTCCCTTGCTTGTCGGCCCCCTTTTCATCGTCCAATCAGGTCACTTTAAATCTGTCATGGCGCATTGGAAGTGTGGCCATGCCCTTGCTTTCCGGCCCCCTTTCCATCGACCAATCAGGTGGCTCTAAACCTGCCACAACCTTAAAAGAGGTGTAAATTGTGTCAAGAGGTCGCCATACTAAGTTGGCTTCCCCAAAACCATGGCAACATGCTAACGGCATGCCAAACACACCATTTACCGCGATAGCATGCCAAAACTTTCCAACCCACTCTCCGTACGTGACCATCTTCACAACGGACTTCAATTTGGCTAGTCTGAACTCCAGGCGTGACCATGCTCTAGTAGAGGTGGATAAAACCCTAATTTCTAATCGTGACCCAAAACTATGTCACCTCGGGCCAACAACATGCCGCAAGCCATAAGGACTTAGGAAACCCTAAAAAAGGCGCCACACCATGGCCACTCTTGGAAATATTTGTTCTTGTGGACGTTTCGACATGGTGGATTGCCTATGGCTCCTCCGACATGACTCTGGCATCGTTTGTATAAAATGCCATGTCGCGGCCACCTACCGCATGCTACATGCCATATATATGCTAATTAGGGTTTCGACATGCCAAACCCTAATTTAGGCAAAGTTGTAATGCCAACCGAGCCAAACAATGTTCCCCAGAATATGGGGATCAATATGGCCATTAAAATTGATGTTGCCACACCACGTTTGAGTCTAACACCAATGTGCCAAAATTTCAGTGGTCATGGCTACGCCAGGCGCCACTTGCACCATCGTGCCACTGGCATGCACGAGCCATGCCAGCCATTCCACATTGCCACTGGCGTACATCCGAAACGCCACTGCGCCATTATTAGGCACTAACATAAGGTAGCCATAATCAATGACTACCCTTCCTCATGAGATGCAATCTTAGCCATTCAAGTTCGTCACCGAGCTGGCAGGCTTGTGGCAAGTTTTAGGCGACCAGTCTCCTAAATCTAGTGGCCATGGCTACGCTAGGCACCACTTGCACCACCGTGCCACTGGAATGCATGAGCCATGATACATTGCCACTGGCATACAACAAAAACGCCACTACACTGTTATCTGGCGCTAACACGAGGTAGCCATAATCAACGGCTACCCTTCCTCATGAGATGCGATCTCATCCATTGAAGTTCGTCACTGAACTGACAGACTTGTGGCAAGTTTTAGGCAACCATCCAAGACGAGCCTAATAGCATCACATGCTATTTTCCTGCGGCAAGCCTCTTGATTTTAACTTGCCACACGTAGCAAAGTGCTACATGTTTTCCACGAAAACACTCAAGACATCAAACATGTCACAAACTGGGGGATGCTCATCAGGGTATTGGTCTAGCAGTTTACAGCGTGCGGCATACAATACGCCTGTTACAAGAAAGTATCATAAAGCGGAGAGTTTAGTAATGTCAAGAAGTAATGGTATAAACGGATCCACCTCCTTCATTATGGAAGCATAATTCCTGACGTTACACGTTACTCTTCCACCACTCAATAGTTTCCACTTCCTAAGAGACCAGGGTACGTTTTATTATGACTTGTATAAATAGATTTCACCTATTTCCACCAGACAACAAGTTTTGGTCAGCAACAACATAGTATCCAGAAATCACCAAAGAACTGATAGATTTTCATTCTGCAAGCTAGTTCCACTTTCAAAAACAAGTCATAAAACAACCACACCTTCAGAATTAACCATTATGGTATCAACAATTTCTTCTCTTCCCTCTCTAAGACCAACCCTTCTCATTCACTTTGTGACCGAAGCAAGCCTGGATTGGCCATTTCTTGGTTTAGGCCAGCATTGTACAGATTGATCTCTCGAATCAAAAGTACTCTCATGCAGTGCATTGTTTATGGTCTAGACTTGTTTCTCATCCAAACACCCAAATTTACCAAAAATAGAAGAAATATTTTTTGCCCACAAACATTCGTATAACAATATAGTTTTCAATTTATACGCTTTTGATACTTCGATCTGAGTTTAACTCGCTTACATATTTCTCGAACTATGTGTTTTTAAACTTTTGCTTTAACAAAGTTCATCTTATGTTCTTGATGCCAGTAAATATATAATCATGTGGAAATCGCCTTGTAACATCTAACATGATTTATGTGAGACAGTCATTTGATGTAGACTCGGAATGTTTCGTGTTGATCATTCGATCACTTGAAAATTGATTTGAAGCTAATAGTTTGTGTGAGACAGTTATTCCCGTCTTCCGAGAATGTTTCAATGATTGAAAATGGAGTTTAGAACAATTAACCATGATTGGATATAACATAGTGTGCGTACTTGCATATACTTTATCCATATCCGAAAACCATAGTATGCATACTCGTATGCGTACTGCCTGGTTTGGTGAAAGTTCGGGAACCATGGTATGCATACCCGTATGCGAACTGATTGGTTTTGTGAAATTCCGGGAGCTTAATTATGCATACCGATATGGGTACTGTCGTAAGTTTCAAGTTCCTAAATTTTAACTGAGGTTGTTGGTATGCATACTGGTGAACCTAAACTCAGTCCGGCTTCTTAGGTATGCATACCTGAGTATGTTAAGTTCTAAAATCGGTTTATTCATGAACTAATACATTTATATATTAAGGAATGAAATATTTTGCAAAGCGTGGGTATAATGTTCCTTAATTGATTCAAGTGAATCAAAATCGATTTTGCTTCAATTTTGTCTTGTATACTTCTACGAGAATATAAACAATTGAACAACTCCATAACTAGTTTCATTTGAGTCATTTGAACTAGTTGTGATTGAGATGAACAAGGTTGATAAGAAAGTATTCATATGCCTAACTTCGGTTAACTATTATTGAACCAACCGTGTGTACATGTTTAGGTACGGTTACCCTTATCTAAATCACATCACATTTCATTTGTATATAACAAACTAAGTTCGATCTAATGTTTGAAACATATTAGCCTAAATCTAATCAGATTTTCATCTAATGGTGAATATTGAATGCTTTGTTACCGAGGTAACTTAGATTGCAAAACCCTGATTTGAAAACTATATAAAGGAGAACTCTATCAACTGGTAAATCTAATCCCCACACCCATGTGTGATACTAGTTATGACTAGAGTCAATTCTCCTTTAACCTTAGGTTTTTTCCAAAACCCTGTAGGTTAACGACTTGAAGACTTCATTAGGATTGTGAAGCCAGACCCAACTATTTTATTTGTATTTGCGTGTTCTGATCTTTATTTATTCTATCGTGATTGAGTACCATCTTCTCTAAGATTTGCTCGAGATTTATTCTCTGGTAGGCAATATAAAAAGTAGTCACAAACATCTTCGTCTCATCGTTTTTGATTCCACGATATCTTGTTTTTCTACCATACATTTAAGATTATTGTGAGGTGATTGATATTACTAGGATGTTCTTCGGGAATATAAGACCGGTGTATCAATTGGGTCATGTTCACCTTGATTTATCAAAAGACGGAACAAAACTCATAGGTATTTCTATGGAAGATAGATTTATCTATTCAATAGATTTTTCTGTGTTAGACAGATTTGATTATTAAAGTCTTCGACTTTGGGTCGCAGTAACTGTTAGTTGTGAGTGAGATCAGCTAAAGGAATCAAGTGCGCAGAGTCCTACTGGGATTCAGAGGCGTAAGGATTGCAACTATACCTTGATCAGTGTGAGATTGATTAGGGCTCAACTACATTCCAGTCCGAAGTTAACTTGGAGTAGGCTAGTGTCTGTAGCGGCTTAATACAGTGTGGTGTTCAAATCTAGACCCGAGTTTTTTTGCATTTGCATTTGCGGTTTCCTCGTTAACAAAATTTCTGTTGTCTGTGTTATTTATTTGCTGTATTATATTTGTTTATATAATTGAAATATCACAGGCTGTACATAAGTTCAATCAATTAGATAATCCAACCTTTGGTTGTTGATAAAAATTGATTGACACTTGAACATTGGTCTTTTGTACCGTTCAAGTTATTTCTTAATATTCATTCGGGCTCGCAATTTCATATTTGTTCGATTGCAGATTGAATTAAGAAATTGAGATATAACTCTTTGATATACTTTTCTTAAGATTGATCCTAACTGTCTAGTTGATTCTCTTGAAAGTATATTGGGGTTTGTCCATACAGATTGCTAAGTGAATTATTGGGTGTGGTTGTTATACCCCCGATTTTTCAATTGGTATACTTTTGGATATTTGGCTCCGAAGCGGTTGGACCAAACACGTTTAAGACCTCATGAGTATGTATTTGTGGCGATCTGACTTTATGAAAAGTAATTTTATCTCTAACAACGTAACACCGGTTCAGAAGCTCTTTGATTTGGTTCAAAGTCTTGAGTCCCCTGAGAAATCTCTCATATCTTCTCCATTGTCCAAAACTGTGTTCGACTGGGATAAATGCCTAGATGAATAGTTGGATGATCTTTCAGATGAAAGTGATTATAAAGAGGGACAAGATGTTAATGTGTAAGTCTCACAATTTATCAAGCTTTTTGACCATCTCTTGAAGAAAAGGAAGTCTACAACTTGCTTGACTGAATATCTGACTCCTCTCTGTCATGAAAACATGAAATTGAGAAAACTCTTTAAGGGATATGATTGCGGCTACAAAGTCTTACAATTTATCCTTAAAAATCGTGAAGAAGATGTGTGTTCAAAGAATTCTGAATGTGATAATCTTCGTCGGAATCTCTTTGTGTTGAAAGAAAGACTTGCAGAAACTGATGCAAGATATGACTCTCAACAAAAACGTTTTAACAACAGAGAAATCAGCTTTCTCGCCAGAGAAAAACAATTATAGGTTGATCTAGCTGCTGCTTTTGAAAAGGTCAATTCACTGGAAGAGAATCTGAAAATATTCAATGCTAGCTATACAAAATTATCCACTAGCATGTAAAGAACATCGTGATACACGTGGTCTTGGCTATGAAGGAATATACGCTCCAAGCACTAGTAAGATCAATTTTGTCTGTACTAACGACAAGTTCCTAAGTGAAAAACTCACTAACATCAAAAGTGAAAAACTTCTTCCAACAGCTGATGTTCCTATGAACAAAGTTTGTCCACCTTTGAAAATAGGTCATATGAGAACAGTCAAAAACATTTCCTACAACAGTCATTATTGTGGGAACAAAGGTCACCTTGAAAGGAGATGTCGTTTTCGATTGCGGAATGAAAAACTTCATAACATTCTTGTGTGGATGTCTAAAGAAGTAATCAAGCCTGCTTCTCATTTTGATGGAGTAAAAGGTCTTGTATACAATCAAAAAGGGTGTTGTGATGAGCCAATTCTTGATTGTAAATATGATGCAAAAACTGTTTACAATTGTAAAGGGAAGAATGTCATATGGACGACTGACTCTTCAAATTGCCTTATGAAGAGAAAAATTCATCGAAGGAAGAAGAAATGTTCAAGCTCCTTGCCTCCAACTGAAGAAAGTCTTGAATCTAAAATGTCTTCTCCAGATTACACTCACATCAATATTCGAGTCTCGGAGCTCAACACAAGTATAAATAGACTCAAACGCAGCATTAAGAAGGCAAGGAAGGTGGTAGTTTCAAGTATCTTTTGCCCTCCGCTTATTAATTCTCTATTGACTAACCCTATTGTTTTTTCTGAAGATCCTCAAGAAAGTAAAAGGGAAAATGTCAATATTTCTGATGAGCAATGTGCTCATTAAAATACAACTTGACTGCTCAAAAGTGCATCCTCCTTGAAACTGTGTGAGGATGCTCACAATTCTCAAGAAATTATTTTGTCTTGGGAAAGTGGTCTCTGTTGTATTATTATTATTTTTTATATTTATTTTTTATTATAAACTAACTTTATTAAACAAAAAAAAAATTACACAGATTTGGTTGGTAGTCGGGCAACAAGTTATGCTCCGACTCCTTTATTATTATTATTATTATTGTTTTAAAAATCGACATCAAAATCAACATTACAAGGGATGGTGGGAAACCTAGCAACAAGTTGGGCACCGACACCTTTTTGAATAACGATCCCTAACCTATGAAAAAAAGAGAATTGCCCATCTTAAAATTGGCATCATGTCTTCCCATGCAATTTCTTAATCTCTTCAGAAAAATTAAAAAATCCGTACCAAGCTCGCCAAAAGTGGAAAGGCCAACACACCAAACCCATAACTGAGTGAAGTGAAAACATCCAAGTACTTATTGTTCTTGCGGGTGATAGCTGCAGAAATGGCATGCATGTATGAAGTTGCGAGTTCTAGCACTAGTGAACGGAGAGACTCCTATGACATCAAGACAAATATCTCTACCATCTTACCAATTATAAACTATGATATCCACTGTTTGAAGATCCTTGTTATTGATGACGCCCAAAGAGACCTCTTTTCTAGTTACAATACCGACCCTATAACACATATCTGCCAAGATATCCTTTACTAAATCATGTCTGAATTTAAACCCAACCTCACTAGCGCAATGAATGGCGTGTGGTCGCCAAAGATATCCATAACAACAGGAACACTTGCTGTCTTCCTCAAAAAGGGGTATGGCCAAACGGTATTGTAGAACAAAGATAAACTTCCTGGGCCCAACAACCTGATTAAGGCCAGGTATAGGAATTGCCTTAAGAAAGTCCATAACATGGTCCAATCTATTGCATTTCCAAACAGCAGCCTCACGCGAAGATAAAGAGAAGCCAGGCGGTACCTTTTACCGAACTGCACCAAAGTAGATAGCCGCCAAAGACTTCATGTATTTGGGGGGGGGGGGGGGAGGAATCGTCTATGTTGAAATTCGGAGAGGAAATACCACAAGCTTGCGTGAAACCCTGTAATACACTGTGAAAACCAGGACATAGGTCAGCTGTTATATGCAACTTCAAAATAGAATTCTGCAAATGCTGGATCTGTGCCTGAGATGCAAGGTAGCAGTACTTCATAGTATCTGACATAGTAAGTATACCAAGACCTCCATCTTTGATGGGAAGAGTGGCTAGTCGCTGCTGGAGTAAGCCAAAACCATCCCCATCTCCGACCACAAGGTGACGAAGATATTGCATGAGATAATCATCAAAGCGATCAGTAACAGTCGGTAACGCCTTGGGGCAGGTGGTGCGTAGAGCAAAATATAACCTCGATACCCTAGTACAACTGCGTAAAAGCAAGAGTTTACATTGAGGATCATGCATCTCTTGAATCTTGTTCATGAGTTGAACGTTTTATCTACCCTGTGCATCACTATATTACTTTAGAAGTTCGTATCTAAGTTGACCGGTCTGTCAAGCAGTTTCACACCATCTTTAGGCTTACCAATATATGCAGGAAAGGAATTATCAGAATCCCTTCTTAGATCATATGAAGGCCAAAATAACTCCGTCTTCGAAATATTCAGATGCAACCCGTAGCCTGGTCCATCGGCTTGGAGAATCTTCAGAGCTTTGGATACTTCCATAGTGTCCCTGCTATGGTGCCATCGTCCAGATACCAGGCATGAAAATCTAGAGTACAATTAGCTGCAATCTTCTCGATGAGCGAGTGTAAAGCCAAGGAAAATAATAGGGGACCGAGAGGGTCACCCTGCTGCACACCTTGTGTCGAGGAGAGAATGTGATCTCGACAGAGCATATAATGAAATAACATCCGCATGTATGATATGAGGCCGAGCCAGAGGGTTTTTCTGCTGAAGTTCGAATTGAGTATCCGGAGTTGGTGGAGAAACGCCACTAGATGAGAGGATATGAATTTCCGCGGTGTAATGTCCATAACTCAACTTCCTCCTACAGGCCATTAAATGTTTGTTTGTCTTCTTTTTGCTGGGAGCGTGCTGTTTAGGAGGTTGTTTAGTTAGGTCAAGCAAATGTTGAACTAGGCTGATACAGCATGAAGGTTCCTTCCATGTCAACAAATCTTTGTTAATTGTTGTCGTCTGTAATTGTTTTCTGTTGCCTGAGCATTCCTCACTTGAGATTTGAGGTTCATACCGGTTCAAAGTGCAAATCGTCAAGTGAAGCAGTCGTAACCAGACCGTAAGGTTCATGGGATTTGCAATAACAAAATCTAAAGCGGACTTCAGAGTGCGTGAGAAGTAAAGTCTGTAATGCGGTGGGATACTGATAGTCATGGTAATTTGTCTCTGCAGCATTTGGTTGAGTATACCTACCGTAAGTACAGCAGCTTCATCACTAACTGGATCACTTGGCACAACATTATTAACTACATCAGGAATCACAGCAGGAGGCTTCTCAACACCATAAATCATGAAGTATACACCAACACCATTAAACGTACCAGGTATAACGTCTGCGGAGTGAGACTTGGATTTGCAGGCCATTTCCCATGTATGGGTAGTCATGCATTTGGTGCATAACCAACATTGCATATCTTTCAGAACCCCTTCCCAAGCAGCATAGCAGCATTCGATATTTTGGATTCTCCCTTTGCAAATCACTCTAGCACTTTCAGTAGGAAAGTGTTGATCCTTTAGATGTCGAGTCAATCCACTTCTGAATAACCTAACCTCCAGTACCGCCCTGACAGCCATCGAAAGTTACAAACGGACAAGGGATCTTGTCAGTATGTGTTGATGAATCCACGGAGGTTTTGGAATCAAGGTTGCTATGCGTACGGGTATGTGAAGAGGTTGAGGATCGTAATCTAGGCATTGTGTTTTCCAAGTGGAAACTGAGTTCGTGAAAAACCCAAAAGAACAATGGTCGTAAGTTGTATCTGAATGCATGCAAACAATAATCGGAGAGGATAAAGGATGATGAGGCTTTGAATCACGGACAAAGTGAATAGATGATTCTGGTTTTCAGTCGCCAGAAAATATCCTTCACAGTCGCCAGAACTTCTCTCTCCTCTAGGGTTATTATTATTTTTATCATTATTATTTTTTTATGATGATCAGTTTACTTTTGAGCCATGCTCTCGTTTATTATTACATATTGTCATATATTTGATCAATAACTCTTGAGAACATTCTCTTTGTTGATTACCTTGAAACCTCTTGTTTTCTTCCCATTGATGGGTGAGTTGCTGTTTATCAACAATTATCTTATGTTCTTTTGAGCTAAGAGTGTCTGTCAATGTGTTTAGAATTTTTCTTTGATTTTTTTTTATCAAAACTACTTCTAAATTATGATCCATTACTCTCTTGGTTTTCAACTTGGGTCGCAACCATGAGTGTACGTGCATCCGACCCTTACCAAACATATACGAGTAACCCTAGGGTTTCCCTATGGAGCACTAATATATATATATATATCATGTTGGTTCCTCTCCTGATACATACACGTTCAGTAACGTCAAAAGTTCTCTTGAATTTTTGTGGTGTGCACAATGGATGGATGCAAAAAGGAAGATAAAGTTGAGAATGGCAAGGTTATAGAGTTTCACGAGAACCCTATTTTCATAACTTGCTTTTATGCTATTGATCATGAAAACAAACTTCCAGTTCATATGTCATCTCAACTGGCAGGGAATATTGTTCGATATTTTGAGGTCATACGTGAAGAACTTGGAATTGCAACAAAGAATCTTGAATTTATGAAAAACGAACTGAAGAAAGCAACTGATGAGCTTATTTATGTTCGATCACTGGTTGTTGGTTATGTCTGATAACTCTCGGTTGCGTTCTTCCTAGGAGTTATTTTTTTTCGTTATTGTCTAGGAAACTTCTTATGAGAATTTTATTCTTGTGTTTTTAAGAAAGATAACTAGGGTTTGGAATAGCAATTATTGTGAGTACGCATAGCTATTGCCAACGATTTTCATCTTGCTGTGTTTTTAGATTTATTTGTGTAGGTACTGAATATCACAAGACATTAGCTTACGAATGTCGTAATAAATATAAGAGGAAAGAATTACAAAACAATGCGATGATAGAGGAAACACGGGGAAGTATGAAGATTTGCGAAGATAGAATAATCTTACGAAGATGTATTGCGATACTTCGCAATACATATACAACTAAACGAATTTCACTATAAATAGGAGTTCAAATGTAAAATTCTTGAGGTTCTTTTAATGAGTGTTAGAAAACATCTTAGGAAAGCGAATAGAGAAAGTTGTAACTATTCTAGTTCCATTTAGATACTTCTTTGTAATCAATTGAGAGAATTAATAAGAAAATTGTCATTCATCATCAAGAACTTCTTAAGTTTTACCAATTCTACTGAGGGTGTAGTTGTAGGTAATTCTGCAACTACATAATTGGCGCTAGAAACAGGGACCTAGAGATTGTGAGAGACAAAATTTGAAGGAATTGTGGAAAATTTGAAGATCAAATGGAATCAGTAGATGGAGATTGCAAAAAAAGAGAATATAATATGATCACAAAGACAATGATTGATGAATTTCATAATAACATGAAGGGAAAGATATACAAGCGAGATTGTAGAGGAAGAAAGATCATGGAGGTGGAGAAAATAACAACTTTAGAAGAATGGGAAAAACAGAAAATCACATTTTCAGTAGCAGAGATTCCAAATGAAGACTTGAACCACACTTCACCATTGGTGGTCACAGTTCCGGTTATGCGAGAAGAGAAAAAAGCTATAGAAAAATGGAAATTAAACCGAATCTTGATCGATACAGGGAGTTATGTTACTATCATATTCTATCATGCACTTAAGGGGATGGGAATTAAAGATGAAGAAATCACAAATTCAAAATGTCTTGTTCATGGATTGGGAAGAGCTACAACAAAATCTAAAGGGGAAATAGCACTGCAAATATTGCTAGGAGAAATCGAAACACATATAGTCTTATGTGTGATAGATATGGAATCTCCATATAACATGCTGATAGGAAGGTCGTGGATTCATGCGATCAAAGCTGTTGCTTCAACATTACATCAGAAAATCAAATTTCCTACACCAAATGGAATACAAGAAATAAAAGGAGATCTTGATAGTGCAAAATTTTGTTATCAGATGAAGTAAAACAGTGTGGAGGGAGAGCAACAAAGAAACAATTTCGCAAAAAACTTGCGAAGGAAGCAAAAAAGGAAGAAGAATTCAGAATATATACAATAAGAGCAAAGGAATGGAGAGGAATACCAAATGAGATTCCATAAAAAGAAGGGGAACCAGTGAAAATAATCAAAGAACCAACACCTATGGGGGAGCAAAGTCCCAGCTATGTTGCAGCTGAACCAACCAAAGAAGTAAATATTGGAAGTAAAGAAGAGCCTTTATTCTTGCAAATTGGAACTAAGATGGATGAAGAAGAAGAGAAGAGGACTATTGATCTCTTGCGAGAATATAAAGATATATTCGCAGGAAGTGTATATGAGATACCAGGAATTGATCCATCAGTGGCGTGTCATAGATTGAACATAGATAAAAACGTAAGACCATTCAAACAAAGAATAAGGAAGATCTCACAAAATTATCATACACAGATAGAAGAAGAATTACAAAGGATGCTGGATGCAGGATTCATAAGGGAAGCAAAATACCCAGAATGGATTGCGAATATGGTCATTGTTCCGAAAAAGAATAAAGGGATAAGAATTTGTATAGATTTCACTGATCTAAACAAAGCTTGTCCAAAAGACATTTTTCCATTACCAGACATACCACAAATGGTGGAATCAGCTGCAGGACATGATAGAGTCACTTCACTTGATGGATATAAAGGGTATAATCAAATATCACTCGCAGAAGAAGATCAAGAACATACTGCCTTTTTTGCTCCAAGAGGTTTATATTGTTACGTGAAGATGCCATTTGGTTTGCGAAATGCGGGTGCTACATATCAACGAATGGTTGAAAAGGTGTTTGCAAAGTGGATACATAAAACTTTGGAAGTATATGTAGATGATATGTTGATAAAAAGCAAAGAATCCAAAGATCATGTGCAAGATTTGAAGGAAATATTTGAACAAATGAGAAAGTTCAACATCAAATTAAATCCTGAAAAATGTATAATTGGAGTTGCGTATGGGAAATTCTTGGGATATATAGTATCAAAGGAGGGAATACAAGTTGATCCAGAAAAATTACAAGCAGTTCGTGACATGCCAACAACTGCAACGGTAAAGGAAGTACAAAATCTAAACGGACTCTTGGCTTCACTTGGAAGATTTATTTCGCGAATGTCAGATAAGTGCAAACATTTTTTCAACATACTTAAGAAGGGAGCAAAATTCAAGTGGACTGATGAATGTGAAAAAGCTTTTCAAGGAATCAAAGAATATCTCACAAACACATCCATATTACAGAAACCAGAGAAAAACAAAGAATTATTGGTATACCTCGCAACAACTCCATATGCTCTAAGCGCAGTTCTGTTGCGAACAGACGCAGGAATAGAAAGGCCCATTTATTACATTAGTAAAACTTTTAACGCAGCAGAGAAGAATTATTCTAAAATGGATAAGTTGATCTTAGCCCTGGTTTATGCATCATTCAAGTTACGAATATACTTCCAAGCACATGTGATAAAAGTGGTAACCAAAGTCCCAATTGAATCAATCATGAAGAACACAAAAAGGTCAGGAAGAATAGAAAGGTGGAATGCACAAGTAAACCATTACAAGATAAAATACGAAGTATTATCATAGCAGAAATCACAAGTCATCGCAGATTTCTTGGCGTAATTTCCTTTGGAAGAAGATGAAGCAGTAGAAGAAATGATGGATGTTGAAGAAGAATTTGGGAATCCAAAAGACTTGTTAACAGAACCAAATAGATGGGAAATTTTAGTAGATGGATCATCCAACAGCGAGGGGAACGGAATAGGAGTTGTGTTGATTTCACCAGAAAGAGAAAGAACAACATTCTCATTCAGACTAGAATTTTCATCCACGAACAATGAAACATAGTACGAAGCTGTAGTTCATGCATTGAAGATCGCAATAGAAAAGAAGCTTGAAAATATAAGGATAACAAGTGATTCGCAGTTGGTAATTTGTCAAATTAAAGGGGATTATACCACAAATGAGTCTTCTTTGAAGAAATACAAGAAACTCGTTGATGAATTATCTGCGAAGATACCAAAATTAAAGTGGAGACATATAACAAGGAAATATAATCGACTCGCAGATGCTTTTGCATTTATTCCAAGTATGATGACAAATCCTAACACAAGAAACATCAAAATCCAGGCAGTTCAACACCTATCAGTGAACAAAGAAGAAGAAATTGAAGAAGCAGTTGCGATGGAAGTAGAAAGGGAATTACAAAACAACATCGCAGATTGGAGAAAGGAAATTCATGCATATCTCGCAACAGGAGAAATATCCAGGAACAGACTAGAATCACATAAATTAAAGAGTCGTGCAACAAACTATGAGCTGCGAGAAGGAATTTTATACAGAAAATCTTTCAGTGGGCCACCTCTCAGGTGTTTAACTCGTGAAGAAGGAGAAAAAATATTGAAGATATTACATGGAGGAGAAGCTGGAAATCATATTGGGGGAAGATCTCTAGCGTATAGAGCAAAGATACAAGGATATTACTGGCCTTTTATGCATACAGACGCAAAATTGTTCGTACGAAGATGCAAGGAATGTCAACGACATGGTAAAAGAATTCATGCACCAGGGGCAACATTAACTTCCTCAACAAGTTGCTGGCCTTTTGGGAAATGGGGGTTGGATATTGTTGGACCATTTTTACCTAGATCCGGACAAAGACGATACTTGATAGTCGCAACAGATTATTTCACGAAGCTCGCAGAAGTAAAAGAAGTACAACATATTCGTGATAAAGATGTTTTTACGTTCATATTTGAGAACATCATTTGCAGGTACGGAGTTCCAGCACAGCTAGTATCTGATAATGGAAAACAATTTGAAGGGAAGAATATAGAGATGTTACTTAGTGCTTTTAGGATAAAATATGGGAAGTCAACTCCATTATATCCGCAAGCTAATGGACAGGCAGAGGCAACAAATAAAACAATTGCAGATACGATCAAAAAGAAATTAGAAGGACATCTCAAAGGGTGGTGCGAGCAAGTACCTAGTGCAGTTTGGGCATACAACACAACTAGAAGAGAGGCAACTGGAATGTCTCCTTATTGCTTAACATATGGAGTAGAAGCAGTATTACCAACAGAGGTTGTAATCCCAACAACAAAGAAAGAAGCTTGGGAAAGAAATTTAAGTGCAGGGGTGATATTAAGTGAACTGGATGATTTGGAAGAAAAAAGATAAAAGGTGTTGCACCATATGAAAATTTATCAGGAGCGATTAGCTCGAGAATATAACAAGAGAGTCATTGAATGTGAATATCAACCAGGTGATTTGGTCATGCGAGAAACACCTCCATATCAGAAAGAAAATGGAGAAAAATTAGCACCAAAGTGGGATGGACCATATGTTATCAAAGAGGTCGTGGGAAGTGGAGCTTATCGGCTGATGGATCCAGAAGGGAGAGACATGGGTTTGAGACTTGATAGACCTTGGAACAGACTGTATTTGAAAAGGTATTATCCATAAAACTCATGATAAAATTTTACGAATATTGTTTGCTCGCAGGAAATTTGCAAAAGTTACGAATTTAATTTTTTTTATTGCGATTAACTTTCATTAAAGAAAGAGGCACACATTAAATTGCGAAGAAAAGACCGCAATCTGTGATCAGCTTTCAAAAAAGAAAGAAAGCCGCAGAAATATTACACAGGCAAACCTTAATGGCGTACAACCTAGTTCGCGAAGCAACATTTCGTAAGAGGCAAAGTCCTAAAGTACGTCATTTAAGGGGGTACCTATAAGCATGGCTCAGGGACACCGGAACACCACCAAGGAACCTGAGTACATGGAACTTTACGGGGTACAACCCAATAACGGGGTACCTATCCGGGTTAGACACCTTGGATTCTCACCTAATCTTGCGACATTACGCAATATTATGCGGTGTAACATGATTTAGGTCGGGCGACTATGGCATACTGTCTTTCCCAAGAAGTGCAGAAAACGATCAAGGCGCCGAGGTACACGGTTGAGTCAAGAGTGTCGGGTGGGTTTGAAGCACACCTGCCATTTTTGACAAGTCTTGGCAAATGATGCACTTGGCCCAAAGATACCCCATAGGGTGCAACCTCGTAACTATAATCCCTACAGGCAAAAAGGATAAGAGGTTGCGATCAAAAACTGGTTGTTTGCAGAACCGGATGGGAAGAGCTAACCTTGTATGGTCGATGTACGCTTCCTTGAAGTGGCAACCAAGGGGAGGATAAAGGGCAGCACCCTCCATTAGGGAGCTGATACGTGATATAAGACGCAAATGTCACGAGGATTTTTGTTTGCAAAAACATAAAGGCTTGTCATATTTGTGCACCAACTGAATTTCTGCGAGCATTCTAAAAAAAAAAAAAAGAAGAGAAAACGAAAACGAAAATATACAGAAAAAGAGAACTCGCAGAACATAACAAAGAAGTTAAGATGAGATCAATGGGTTATTACATGAAAGTGAAACGTCCTGCGATTTCATCGCAAGACGATAATGTCACGAGGTTGTATATTCGCAAGAATGTTCAGACTTGTCATATTATCGCAAATACAAAAATATTATTACAAAAGAGGTGATAAAATAAGACCTTTACTTAGGAAGGCATGATAAGACCACAACAATTAATGAAATTTATTCCATCAAGATCATTGAAGAATTTTTACAAGAATATATATTACGAAGTTCTGACAAAGAAGACAATTCCATCAAGATCATTGAAGAATTTTTACAAGAATATATATCATGAAGTTCTGACAAAGAAGACAATTCCATCAAGATCATTGAAGAATTTTTACAAGAATATATATCATGAAGTCCTAACAAAGAAGACAATCAAATCAATATCATTGAAGAATTTTTACAAGAATATATATCATAAAGACATGACAAAAGATGCGATTTTACTCGCAATCAAAAACAGATAGTTCGTATTCATTAAATTTTACGAGGATTACATACTTCTTATACTTCTTTATATATTGAATACTTCTCCACAATTTAAATACTTCTTATAATTCTTCAAGAACGTCTCATATTTATTATACTTCTTCAACAGATATTTCATTACATTTTGCGAAGGTTAAATACTTATTATACTTCTTCATACATTGAATAATTCTTCACGAATTGAATAATTCTTATACTTCTTCATACATTGGATAATTCTTCACGGATTGAATACTTCTAATACTTCTTCAAAGATATTTTATACTTCTTAAAGATATTTCATACCTCGTATTTCTTATACTTCAAAGGGAGGATTTCTTATTCACAATCGCAACAAGCTGAAGCTTCATAAGATAAATTGGGGCAGATATTCTAATACTTTTAACAATGTTTAATCATCTGAAGAGCAATAATAGGGGGAAAGGAGATACTAAGCTAAGTCTTTAAGTTATATTATTTCTCTTCATATGATCAAATGATGCAAATAAGGAAAGCATTCAATTAAAGAAAGGTCAAATCATCTTCGCAAAATATCAAATGTACTTCTTAAAAGAACAAAAACAATAGGCAGAATTGTTTGTAAAAAGAGAACCAACAGTAGCTAGGAGAAAGAGTTTAAAGGAAAGGAAAACAAAAGAATCAATGACATATTATGCTTCATCAACACTCTGTGTTGGGTCTTTAAGATGAGCAGGGTCATTAGCAGCATTAGACTTTTGCGAAATGTCATCATTTGTAGAGTCTGCAATAGGAATATCTCCTTGAGGAACAGATTCTTTTTCATCATCAAATCCTTCATCATCGCTTCCATTATCAAAATCACTATCAGGATCACGAGCAACTTCATCATCAGATATTTTCAGGGGAGCAATTTTCACAGGAGCCAAGGATCTTGATAAGAGAATGTTATTCGCAAAGACTTGGGCTTTTAGATGACTTTCACGAAGTATAGCTTTCGGATGTTTGGTATCTTCGATATCTTTGGAATAGGCAAGATAGTTGAATCTCCGAGTGTCACGATCACGAGAATTGATTAAGCGAGTAAAAAGCAAAGCATTTTTATTGCGAAGCTCATAACAGGAGGCTTATAATTCATCCTTAGCATTGCGAAGGTTGTTCTCAGATTCTGCGAGTAAAACAAAATTCAAAGAGTCAAATTTGCGAATGTAACAAAATTTAAAGATGCATCAGAGGCAGTCAAATTTTAATGACTACCTTCTCTTTGTGAAGTAAGAGATTGAGCTAAAGATAGACAACAATTCTTCATCTGATCCATCGCATTATCAAAACCATCACCAACTAATCCTTTAAGTCTAGATTGAAGCTTTTGATCTTTAGAAAGAAGAAAAATTTTATCCTTCGCAAGTTTGGAATTAAGACTTTTTAGTTTAGAATAATCTTCTTCAAGTTGATTCTTCTTAGTACTTAAGATTATATTCTTATTAAGAAGGGACTTCTTCTCAACAGCAAAAGAACTTCTCTCTGCATCTGAAGACTTCTTTAATTCCTCGAGTTCACCTTTTAACAAAGAAATAAGATTTTCTTGATCGCAACATTTATTCTGAAGAGTGTTCAATTCTTGCGAAGAAATGGTCATTTTATTCAAATACGAACATTTCTCTTCTGATAAGGTTTTGTTCTCTTCTAATAAGGTTTCTATTCTCAAGACGGCTTTAGTTAAAGAAGAAGTAAGATGAGATATGTCATCATTCAAAAATTTGCGGTCGTAAATCAGTTGGGTATTCTCTTGAAAAGGGCATCAAAATTATCAAGAGCACACGAATAAAGATTAGATAAATGGGAAAATTGGTTCAGGAGGCTTGCATGCTTGGCTTGATATTCTGTTGCATCTAATTCATGGCGAAGTACCAACCTTCTACATTTCTGGATGGATTCTATAAAGGGGAATGGGTTTTAACGGGTGTTTCAAACATATGAAGAATATAAATAAACAAAAAGGGAAAATATGAAGATAGTAATCATACCTTTCAATTCATCATTCCTTTTGCGAAGTATCGCACAATCAAGAGAATCATTTTGAAGCTGATAATTCTCTTTACGGAGATTCTCACATTCTTCACTTGAAGACTTAAGAGATTGACGAAGCAATTCAACTTATTTTTCCAAGGATTGACATGAAGTAGAAATATCAGGATTGATAAAACTATTTAGCGCTTCGCAAAACTCATACTGAGAACGAACATTAATAGACTTTGCAGTACTATTCAAAACCTCAGATAACATTTGGAAAGTTGAATAAATTCCATCTCGAACTTCTTGAGGAAGAGGAGAAGAATTTGAAGGAATAAGAGCAAGTTGCAAATTATTTGGAGCAACAGCATTCAAAGGATTGGGAGTAAAGATAGGTTTTTCAAGAGAAGAAGTTGAAAGAGTATTTTTCGAGGGTTGATCCTGAAGAAGTGTTGATAAATTGACATTGGTGGGAGATTGAAAACTGGGTAATGGAGTAGAGGCAGGAGTTTGCGAAGAAGTGCTTTCACGAGGAGGAGAGGGAAATTCCTTATCCACCTCAGGAAGGAAATCATCAATTGAAATTATTGGTGTGGGTTTAGTCACTCGAGATCTCTTGTTGGGGTTTGATTTTTCACCAACCTACGAATCAAAATGTAGATTAAAAACTGAGGCAACAATATATTGTTTAAAAGGGAAGACAGAGTATTTTAAATACCTTTTGATTCTCAGATTTCCTTCTTCGAAGATTGGGGCTTGAATTTCTGGTTGAAGGTTTCACCTGAGGAATAGTTTTGTTGAAACAAACCAAAATCAGACAATAAATTATACATAAGTCAAAGAGGAAAACAAGTGAAAGAACGAAAGATAGAAGAAAATTACCTTGGAGAACTCATGATAATATAAACAGGAAGAGAAAATGGTAACGGAGAGTGTGATAAGAAGATAAAATTGCAGAAGTAAAAAGAGAAAGTAAGAAGAAGAAAAGGAAGAGAATATAAAAGAGTTTATATAAGGGAATAGCTAGAAAAGGACGGTTACAAAAGACGTGTCTAAATTCTTAAAGAATAAGTAACGGTTATGTTCTCACGATCATTTTTTCTTCGCAGAATTGACATGAGAAGAGGCAATATGTAGGTACTGAATATCACAAGACATTAGATTACGAATGTCGTAATAAATCTAAGAGGAAAGAATTACAAAACAATGTGATGATAGAGGAAACATGGGGAAGTATGAATATTTGCGAAGATAGAATAATCTTACGAATATGTATTGCGATACTTCGCAATACATATACAACTAAACGAATTTCACTATAAATAGGAGTTCAAATGTAAAATTCTGGAGGTTCTTTTAATGAGTGTTAGAAAACATCTTAGGAAAGAGAATAGAGAAAGTTGTAACTATTCTAGTTCCATTTAGATACTTCTTTGTAATCAATTGAGAGAATTAATAAGAAAATTGTCATTCATCATCAAAAACTTCTTAAGTTTTACCAATTCTACTGAGGGTGTAGTTGTAGGTAATTCTGCAACTAAAATTTGTTTAAATTCTAAAGTTTATTTGGAAGATGATTTTTCAATATTTTTGTATATTGCAACTCGTTATGGGATATGTGTGTTTGCGTACGTGAACTGTGATTGTCCCATATTTTTCTCAAAAGTTAAGTCTATCATATGTCTTTATTAATAAAAGATAGAATGAACTTTTGACAACAAAAGTTAAGCCTATTATGTCATTATGCAAATATGGATGAAGATAGGATGAACATTTGATTGCAAATATTAAGTCTATGAAATCATTATGCAAATATATATTGATGAAAAATAAAATGAATCTTTGTATATTCCATAATATTGGTCCTTCCCTTATCCACTTTTTGTGATATACTGTGTGGCTCCATAAGTTCTCTTATGTTGAGCATTTCCGATTAAATTAATCATGGGTTCTTTTGTGGTTAATTTAATTGAGTATTTTAGATTAAAAATTCATGTTTTCATGTTATTTATAGTGTCCAAAGAAATCCTTCTTTTCTCGTAAAAGTAAGGTCGCTCTTGTTGTTCTTTCGGGAATGACATTTAATGGGGGGAGTTCTTAATTGAACTTATGCTTAATTGCCAAATCTTTGTGGGGAGTGCGGCTGTGGAATATAATAGGGGTTATATTATATCTTTATAAACTCCTTGATGAAAGCATTTAGTTTCGTCTATGACAAAGCGGGGGTCTAACAACCACAACCAATATTTCGATTAGCAATCTGTATGGACAACTCCGAGTTACTTTCTAGAGAATCAACTAGACTCAATCAATAGAAAATATCTCAAGGAGTTATTATCTCAATTTCTCAATTTGATTACTCAAGCAAATATAATCTGCGAGTCTTAATCAAAGAGAGATAACTTGGATGGTACCAAAGACCAATATCCAAGTGTCAATCAATTTAAATCAACAACCAATAAGGTCGGATATTCTAATTGATTGAACAACGCACAACCTTTATTATTTCAATTATATAAAAATATAATGCGGAAAAGAAATAAAATATACACCAGAATTTTGTTCACGAGGAAATCGCAAATGCAGAGAAACCCCGGGACCTAGTACATATTAAACATACATTGTATTAAGCTGCTACAGACACTAGCCTACTCCAAATTAACTTCGGCCTGGACTGTAGTTGAACCCCAACCAATCTCACATTGATCCAAGGTACAGTTATGCTCATATGCCTCTGATCCCAGCAGGATACTGTGCACTTGATTCCCTTAGTTGATCTCACCCATAACCAAGAGTTGCTATGACCCAAATTCGAAGACTTTAATAAACAAATCTGTCTCACACAGAAAAGTCTACAAGATAGATAAATTCGTCTCCCATGAATAAACCTATGAGATTTTTTTCGTCTTTTGATAAATCAAGGTTAACAGGAACCAATAAATAAAACCAGACTTATATTCCCGAAGAACAACTCAGTTTTATCAATCACCTCACAATAGTCTTAATCGACGCAGCGAAAAAAGATATTGTGGAATCACAAATGATGAGACGAAGATATTTTTGATTACTCTTATATCTTGCCTATCGGAGATAGAAATCTCAAGCCAATTATTACAATTGCACTCGTATGATAGAAACAGAATGATCAAATCACACAACCATAAGAAAAGTAGTATCGGTTTGGCTTCACAATTCCAATGAAGTCTTTAAGTCGTTAACCTAGTTTTAGAAGAAAAAAACCAAAGGTTAAAGGAGAATTGACTCTAGCTTAGCAAACTAGTATCACACAAAATGTGTGGGGATTAGGTTTCCTAGTTGCTAGAGTTCTCCCATATATAGTCTTTCAAATCAGGGTTTGCAATCAATGCTATCTTAGTAACAAAGCATTCAATATTCACCGTTAGATGAAAACCTGATTAGCTACAAGCTAATATCTCTCAACCGTTAGATCGAAAACTTAGCTTGCCATACACACATGTACTTGACGATTTTGGGTTTGTGTAACCGTACCCAAACGTGTACAATAGTTGGTTCAATATTAGTCAACCAAATGGTTATCCAAATGATAACTTTCATATCAATCATATTTTTCTTCACCATAACTAGTCCAAATGACTCAAATGAACTAGTTATAGAGTTGTTCAATTGCTATGAGATATCATGTACTACACAAGACACAATTGAAACAAAAACGATATGATTCACTCGAATCTATTCATGACCTATAAAGCCACGGTTTGCAATAGCATTCCTTAGATAGTTTAGATAAGTTCACGAATATCGTTTTTAGACATAACCACTCAAGTTCGCGGACTCAAGTTAACCGGTTGGAGTTCACAAACTCCAGTAGAAATTCTCGGGTTCGAGAACTACGCACGTTCGCGGACTGAGTTCACATACTGGGTTGACTGCTCAAGTTCCGGTTTCAATTGATCAACAAACTTAGGTTCAAGTGCTAAGGACTTATACATATATGTGTTACCACAATAATGTTTATATTCCCCAATGGTTATATTGTCTAAACTCTCATTTGAACCATTGAAACATTCTTAGAGGACGTCATATAGTTGTTATTCACAAACTATTTTTCATCTGAGCAATTTCTAAAGTGATTCAATCACCAGAATTACTCTGAACGACCCTGTTTGGGCTAAACAGGCCTGGTATATGTGTTTGATTCAACTAACTTGGGCCGGATCATCCGTTTGAAGATAAAACAGGGAAGAAGAATGCTCGAACTCTGGTGAGATGATTTTGCACGAGTTCTTCTCGGGTATGTTCATGGATTGGGTTCGCTTAGGGCCCATTATAACTGGACAGGATTGGTAAAGGGTAATTATTGTAAGGAAATTAAGATTTGGTCGAGTTTTTGTAAAACAGGGCAGTGCGATACTATTTCGGGTGTTGGCTTATTTTTGGCAATTTCGTGAGGGTTGAGAGAAGGAAATCTTACTTGTTATATTATACTATATCCCTGAAAGATATTGGAGCACTCAAAGACGCATAGGAGAAGAGAAAATAAGGAAAGAAATCAATCCCGAAGGATTATTTCCCGTAAAGAAAAGAAAAGAATAATGGAACATAACTTGGGAGATAATTCAGCTTAAAGTGTATAAAAGGGTTGTACGAGTTCCAAAAATGGGAACATAGAGTTTGGGGGGAAGCATAGGTATAGAATCACGCTGCAGAGAAGAATCGCAGCAGCAGCAACAGCTGAGAAGAAGAATGAAGAGTTGCAGACGACAGAGGGAAAGCGTCGTTCTCAAGAACACGAAGAACAGACCCGTAGAGACAGTTTTTTATTCTGCTGCACTTTAAGTTTATCGTTTACTATAATAGTGACGTCTATAACATATTTTAAGCGTTGAAAATCTCTGTCTTAAACAATTTCTTCAATAAAAACACCTTTTGAGCTATGAATATATATTTTGAGCGTATTTTCACCATGTGGAGCTAAACCCCGTCACTAGGATGACGGAGGAAGCCAATTCTCATCACTATGGTAATTCTATTTAATCTTTTTATGACTTTCGCATTAATATTAATTGAATTATGATTTTAAATTAATTAGTTGTCATTTAGTTTGATGGGTTATGCTTAGCTTTAGTGTTTTGATAACTCATGCTTACCATTTACAATTAATATTTTATAAAATCTACCTTGGCAAAGAATAAGAGTCAGTAATTGTTATTTTCGGAGCTATATTTGTCTAAGAATTAATATTGAACCATAGAAAAAGAGTTTGGTGAAATCCTGATTCCCAGTAATCTCTCAATATTGTTATCATCCTTTGTTTTATTTGCTAGATTAATTTTATAATTTAAGTCTAAAATCAACTTCACAAGTCCTAGAATCAAACCCTTTCTTACCACAATTAAAACTACATCAGTTTTTGGCGCCGTCGATGCGGACTTGTATTTAGGTTTAGGTTTTATTAGGTTTTGCATTTTTTTTGGTTTTGTATATATTTTATTTATTATTGTTTGTTCTATTTTACGTCTTTGGTATTTTTGATTTTGCTGTGCAGGATTGGCTTCAAATGAAACATGGAAAGTTGAACTTGCCTTACAAAAAGGGAGAAACTGAAGATTTTATTTTTAGACTTTCATTTTATTTTTGTTAGTTTCTTTATTTCTTATTTTGGACTTGTAATTTTATTTGGAACGCGCAATTGGGGGATACTTTTATTAATTGGGGGATATGAATTACTTCCCCCAACCAGGGGTGGCTGATAAGGGGTAACTTTTGATTATGAAAATACCAAAATACCCTTTACCTAATTAAAAACCTTTATGAAAAGACTGTTATGCCCTTTCCCCTAAAACAATAAAATCAAAAACCAAAACAATTTATCCCCCCATTTCAATTTTGTACCGGCATAGTTAAGTTAGGGTTCTGTTTTTTTTTCTTCATCTTGTTCATCGTTCTTCATCGACGATTAATCGTTAAATCAAAAGTTTCTTCGTCGATTAACCTACCTACCCGAATCATAACCATGGATCCCGAAAGAAAGTAAAAGCCAAACCGAAAACCAAATCGATTTCTCAACTGAAACACGAACAAAGAATTGGTTCGATTGCTGAAGAACAAGAAGAGGTCCAGCCGGCGAACTCGGATGATCAACCACTCGCAGTCATGGCTTCTTTGAGAAGGTTAGTGATTTTGAACTCATTTATGATTGTTTTAATCGATTTATAGCAATGGGTTTAGGTTAGAATCGCCAAACAAAGCAGAAACATTCGAGGTACACAGAGTACCGGAATTCAATCTTGGATGAATACCATGCCGGTTTCCAGTACCGGCATTCAATCTGGGATGAATACCACGCCGGTTTCAATTCCTGAAAGTGAAATTGCAGTACCGGCATACAAATTGGGTTGAATACCATACCGGTATAATGTATCGGCATTGCGTAATAGTAATTCGTGTATGCCGGTAGTATATTTAAAACACACAGAAACATTATGAGGTTTGTCACAAGTACCGGCATTGAATTTAGGTTTCTTGTATGCCGGTATAGAAGAAACAATATAGATTTGATTGAATTCGTGTATGCCGGCAGTAAACTTTAAACATACAGGAACATATATGATTTTTTGATCAATACCGGCACGCTTTTTCGCTTCAATTCCTTGTTGGTACACTGTTACCGGCACTGCATTAATTAACTTTTAAAGTGCCAGTAGTTGTCTTTTATTTACCGGCATTCTCGATAGCTAAGTTTGAATGCCGGTAGAACTCAACCGGCTTCGTTTGTTTAAGAGTCTTAATGCCGGTACTTAAAGTTGCAATATGACTTGTCTTATTTTTGTTTCGTGTGCTTATGTTATAGTTCAAAAGCCAAGGAATGTTAAAAAGGAAACAATAAAGATGCTCTCACTAAGAGAAAGAGGAAGGACGGTCTTGATACTCCTCAGTCTCTGCCTCCACGAGGGAAAAATGGAGGTCGCAAGAAGCGTTTGGGGTTTGGAAAAAGAGGGGAAATTTGGAAGAGTGGTGGTGACCTTAGTGCACTTGTAATCTGTGAACGTACTGGAACAGTTGAGGAGGATGAGCATGATGAAGGTAAAAGTGAGGAGGAAGATGTTGAGGTTCCCCCAAGTCAATTAGCAAGCCAAAGCGAAGTTGGTGGGCCGAGTGAACAACTAACACCAGGCAAGGGCAAGGGAAAGGGAAAATACAAAGTTAAAGGTTGTGACCTTCCTCACATTGATGACATGATACCCGACCTTGAACGTGGTAAAATTTGGGGTGAAGCTCCGGAACCGAAAGTACTATTTGGATACAAGAACTATTGGGCTCGTACTATCTATCAAACCTATGTAAGCATTTTTTATTTTGTGCATATGTATTGTTTTGGATTTATGTAAAATCTCTTAATCGTATTATCTTCTAATTGTAGGATCATACTAAGCATGTTCGTGTCTGCCGAAACCAAGCCGCGGCTCATTGGGATTTGTCTTTGGAGCATGATGATGTGCAAACAATAGTAAAGGATTCTGGTCTATATGCTTTGGTTGAAAATTATGTGAAGCCATATATTGTGACAGTCAATTGCTTCGTCGAAAGGTACCATGGTGAAACTGATACAATGCACTTCCCGTGGGGAGAGATGACCTTGATCCCTGATGATGCTTAAAATATTCTAGGCTTGAACGTTATCGGAAAATCAATTGAAAAAGGAGTTGAGTGTCTGAACCTTGAATGGTCGAAGCTGCATGCTTTGACTAACAAGCTGTTTGGTTGGGACTTCAAAACCTCTACGGAGAGCTTTCATTGTTCCCAGTCTAGTAAGACGAAGACATTCAAGCTGACGATGCTTAAGAAGAGGTTTGAAAATACAAAACAAAGAAGTTTGGAGGATGGATGGGACCCTGCACAGATTCGATATACCGCTGATGCATACCTGTTATACATCTTGGGCACTAGGGCATTACCCGACACTAATGGAAATAGGGTAAGTGCAAACGTTCTTCAGTACCTAGACCCGTTGGAAGATGTTTATATCTATTCTTGGGGCACCGCACTAATGGCCCATCTGATGGCGGAGATGAGAAGGGCCTCTTTGGCTAAAACAAACCAATTTGTCGAGAATTTCAACTTATTTTCTTATGTATATTGTTCACATGTATATATTCATCATGAACTTAGAATAAAAATTTACTGCTTCATATTGAAATAGGTGTGGTGTTATTAACACTTCCCAACCTTGTTCAAGAATTTCCATTTCTTGAAGACCATTGACCATCCCGAACCCGATGCTCCTAGAGCTAAGAAGTTCGAGTATAACAACATTCCAAAGCCCGGTAACAATGGTCGACTGATCGAGATGAGATTGGCTCTCGAATAAATGAGTACAGAAGACATTGTGTTTGACCTATATAAGGAGGATAGAGAAAACCGCCAACTTGTGAATTTTGGTAACGTTGCATTTTACAATGGGCCGTTGTTCCACCCAAAAGGATATATCATGGTTGATTCATGCCGTGTGATGCGCCAACATGGATATAAGCAACTATCACGTTTTGAGTCGGCCTCTAATGATAATTATCTTCTTCACCTTTCTCTGTGCAATTCAACTCCCAACAAGTTGCATGTAGTGTATGATCCAGATCCGGAACCAACACACTGGAGGGATTGGGAGCCACGTCGTTTGGTAGATATTAGTAAGTGGGAGATTGCGGAAAATGGTGATGAAGCTAACGACTACATGGAAGATTACCTGGAATGGTCACATCCGTATGTCGTGCGCCCTCCCTCCGTTGAAGTTCCACCCCAGAAAAACCTCATGTTGAAACTCCTACACCTCCGCCACCTACGACGGCCTAACTTCATAAGACTATTGGATTGCTAGTAAGTTTTATTAATTGCTTAGTTGTTTAATGTCAACATAATGTTATATATTAGTATATATTAATTATGTGTTTATGTATTAAACTAGCGTCGTCGGTTTCGCAACTTGAATAAGATGTTTGGTTGCAAGTACGATGAAGGAGTGGTGCTATACCTTGAAGAAATCAAGGAAGTCGAGCAAAAGCTTGATAGAATTGAAGAAACCGACCCTAGTGCAAAAGCTTTGTTTGGAGAAACGAGGAAGGTGCCCGCCAAAAAGAAACTAAATACCAAGTAAACAATGGGTGGTTATTCTAATTGTGTTGAACATGTCTTGATTAAACTTGTTTTCGTTTGAACAATGCGTGGTTATTTTAATTGTAATCCCTCTCGTTTTCCATTAAATACCAAGCCAATGTGAATTTTACCTTGTCCGATGTTTGCCCCACGATGTTGAACAACGGCATGTTATATTTGTTTGTCTTGTAGGTGCATTCCATCATAAGAACATCACAACACGTATGAGCCAATTGTGAAAGCAAAGAATGCGAAATGAATATTTGAAGGGGCTTCTCGTCCGGACCTCTTTTAATGATTCGCGTGTAGTTGTGATCCCAAACTATCTTCTCAAATTCTTGCATAACGGTCCTCCCTTCCCATTCCAACCTTCTAATGGTTGCTTGTGCGCTATAAATTGTACTTAGGGAAGAAACGTTTGTCTCATCCTTTTCCTTGAAGCCTATGAGAATCACTCTTGGTTTGATACATGCTTTGGTCATTATCTTTACATCCTCAAATTGATGAGGTTTTAGCTTCGTAACTAGGGAGTGACCAACAAAATCTTTCGGATCCCGATGGTTATGACGCCCAAAACAAACCGTACAATCCCATTCTTTTTCTTCTTTTCCTTTGTCTCTTAGATGGAATACAAGCTTAAATGGGCACTCATCCTTCCTCGTTTTAGTCTTGTATACCCTATTAGTCTTCTTTTCATATACACAACCCTTTGTATTTTCCGTGTCGTTCACAAACCATCTCAAAATGAACATCTGAACCTTGGCTATTCCTCACTAAGACACACATGTTCTTCAGAGCCGTCTATTTTTCCCAAGCAATTGCTTCAGATGGAGTTTTTATTCCCTATATAAGGACAAAAAGGGAAGATTATAAGGTTAGTTACAAGCAATCCCAATATAAAATTGTAAAAACTAAGTGAAAGTATTGTTTGGTAACATACCCGAGGCATTTTATAGTATTCAGACGTATCCCGAAAGAGAGGTTTGGAATTTGGAGCGATGTATGTCACAACCTAAGGCATGAATGAAAAGAAAATTGAATTAGTTCTACATAATAATGTTCCGGAAATGTATGTTTTTGAACAACAATGCCGGGATAAAGGATGCCGGCATTGTAGAAAAGGTAAAATCCTCGCCGGTACCTAGTGCCGGCATGCACAATAATTTACATTAGACGCCGGTACTGAGGTTCAAAATATCATTAACTCCTGTATGCTTTTCATGTAAAACCGGCATGGTATATATGTAAGGTTCCCTGCCGGTACAGATTACCGGCATTCAAGAAAAATTCCAAACTACGCCGGTACTAAGTGCCGGCGTTCACGAAAAATAAAATAGAAAGCCGGTACTTAAGATCGAAAAACAAAAAATCTTGTATGTTTTACTTGTGTTACCGGCATAGTAAGTTTGGAGTAAACCATGCCGGTATGGATATTCCATGGAATATTCGGTGGTAGGTAAAAAGTGTAAATGTATACCAGCATGGATATTTGGTTTGAATACCACGCCGACACTGTTTCAAAAATGGGGGATATACTGAACCGCCATGGAAAGGAGTATGAATACCACGCCGGTACCACTAGTTCCGGCATAGTATTCATACTACGAGTGTGCCGGCACTAAGATTTTTCAGAGAAAAAATGGTGGTTTGAAAAAGAATAATCAAATTTTCGACCTCTTTGAAGCATTACCTGTGTGTTGGGGTTGCTTTTATGCTGGACATGTTTACTTTGTTGGGTTGGTTCTTCACAAAACACTTCATGCTCACGAAAATCATGATCCAAGGGTGTTGGTTCATCATATAACTCCAATTGTGAGTTGTTATCATTAACCGAAGATTGATGATATGATTGTTGTTGTATTTGATCTAAAGATTCTGCAGCTGCAAGTCTCTCATCACAATCATCTTCCATTTTCAAAAAAAAAAATTCACTCAAATTTTTTTCCCTCCTTCTACTCTCAACTAACCCACACAAATAAAAATAAAACTAAAAACACACTAATTTATCCCCCAAATACTTAATATTTTACTAATTATAATTATCACTAATCCTAAATAGTGGGGGCTAGATTAGGAATTAAAAAAATAATTACATAGGGGGTCACCCAGAATTGCTATTGGGACACCATTTTTTTCCTGTAGCTGTAGTTGCAGAATAACCTACAACTACACCCTCAATAGAATTAGTAAAAACTCAAGAAGTTCTTGATGATGAATAACAATTTTCCTATTAATGTTCTCAATTGATTACAAAGAAGTATCTAAATGGAACTAGAATAGTTACAACTTTCTCTATTCTCTTTCCTAAGATATTTTCTAACACTCACCAAAAGAACCTCCTGAATTTTACATTTGAACTCCTATTTATAGTAAAACTTATACAGCTGTATATGAATTGCGAAGTATCGCAATTCATACTCGCAAAATTACTTCATCCTCGCAAAACTTCGTATTTCTCCGTGCTACTTCTATCATCGTATCATTTTATAACTCTTTTCTCCTTTATTTATTACGATACTCGTGAACTATTATCTTGCGATATTCAGTACCTACATCTTGCCTCTTCTCATGTCAATTCTACGAAGAAGAAATGATCGTGAGAACATAACCGTTACTTAGTCTTTTAAAATTTTGACACGTCTTTTGTAACCGTTCTTTTCTAGTTATTCCCTTATATAACTCCTTTATATTCTCTTCCTTTTCTTCTTCTTATTTCCGCAATTCTATCTTCTACTCATACTTTCTATTCTTTTGTTTTCTCTGCAATTTTTTCTTCTGCTTATATCTTCATGAGTTCTCCAAGGTAATTTCCTTCTATCTCCGCGCATTTCATTTGTTCTTTCTCTTTAATTTCTCTATAATTTGTTATCTGACTTTGGTTTATTTCAGAAAAATAACTCCTCAGATGAAATCTCAACTAAAGAATCCAAGCCTTAATCCACGAAGAAGAAAATCTGAGAATCAAAAGGTAGTTAAAATACTTTGCCTTCTTTCCTGAACAATATATTGTTGCCTCAGTTTTTAATCTACATTTTGATTCGTAGGTTGGCGAAAAACCAAATCCTAGTAAGAGATCTCGAATAACTAAACCCACACCATTAATTTCGATTGATGATTTCCTTCCTGAAGTTGATAAGGAATTTTCCTCTCCTCCTCGTGAAAATACTTCTTCACACACTCCTGCCTCTACTCCATTACCTACCTTTCAATCTCCCATCAGTGTCAATTTATCAACACTTCTTCAAGATCAACCCTCACAAAATATTTCTTCAACTTATTCTCCTGAAAAACATCCCTCGCAAAATATTTCTTCAACTTCTTCTTTTAAAAAACCTGTCTTGTCTCCAAATCCTTTGAGTGTTATTTCTCCAGACAATTTGCAGCTTGCTCTTATTCCTTCAAATTCTTCTCCTCTTCCTCAGGAAATTCGAGATGGAATTTATTCAACTTTCCGAATGTTATCTGAGGTTTTGACAAATGCTGCGAAGTCTACTAATGTTCGTTCGCAATATGAGTTTTGCGAAGTTCTGAATAATTTTGTCAATCCAGACATTTCTTCTTCACGTAAATCCTTAGAAAAAGAAACTGAATTGCTTCGTCAATCTTTGAAATCTTCTCAAGCAGAATGCGAGGATCTCCGTAAAGAAAATCATCATTTTCAGAATAATTCTCTCGACTGTGCGATACTTCGCAAAAGAAATGATGAATTGAAAGGTATGATTACTATCTTCATATTTTCCCTTTTATTTACTTATATTCTTCATATGTTTGAAACATCCATTAAAACCCATTCCCCTTTATAGAATCCATCCAGAAATGTATAAGATTGGTACTTCACCATGAATCAGATGCAACAGAATATCGAACCAAGCATGAAAGCCTCTCAAACCAATTCTCCCATTTATCTAATCTTTACTCGTGTGCTCTTGACAACTATGACGCTCTTTTTCAAGAGAATACTCAACTAATATATGATCGAAATTTTTTGAATGATGATATATCTCAACTTTTTTCTTCCTTAACTAAAGCTAATTTGAGAATAGAAACCTTATTAGAAGAGAACAAAACCTTATCAGAAGAGAAATGTTCATTTTTGAATAAAATGATTGTTTCTTCGCAAGAATTAAAAACTCTTCAGAATAAATGTTGCGATCAAGAAAATCTTCTTTCTCTGTTGAAAGGTGAACTTGAGGAATTAAAGAAGTCTTCAGATGCTGAAAGAAATTCTTTTGTTATTGAGAAGAATTCCCTTATTAATAAGAACATAGTCTTGAGTGCTAAGAAGAATCAACTTGAAGAAGATTATTCGTCATTAAAAAGTCTTAATGCCAAACTTGCGAAGGATAAGAATTTTCTTCTTTCTAAAGATCAAAAGTTTCAATCTCGACTTAAAGGATTAGTTGGTGATGGTTTTGATAATGCGATGAATCAGATGAAGAACTGTTGTCTATCTTTAACTCAATTTCTTACTTCGCAAAGATAAGGTAGTCATTAAAATTTGATTGCCTCTGGTATATCTTTAAATTTCGTTATACTCGCAAATTTTATTCTTTGAACTTTGTTTTATTTGCAGAATCTGAGAACAACCTTCGTAATGCAAAAGCTGGATTAGAAGCCTCATGTTCCGAGCTTCGTAAGAAGAATGCTTTGCTTTCTACTCGCTTAATCAACTCTCGTGACCGTGCTACTCGGAGATTCAATTATCTTGATTATTCCAAAGATATCGAAGATACCAATCATAAAAAAGCTATACTTCGTGAAAGTCATCTGAAATCTCAAGTCTTTACGAATAACATTCTCTTATCAAGAGGCTTGCCTCCTGTGAAAATTACTCCTCTGACGATGAAGTTGCTCGTGAGCCTGATAGTGATTTCGATTATGAGAGTGATGATGAAGATCTTGATGATGAGAAAGAATCTATTCCTCAAGGAGATGTCCCTGTTGCATATTCTTCCAAGGATGATATCTCGCAAAAGTCGAAGGCTGCTAATGACCCTACGATATTAAAGATCCAAAGACACGAGTGTTGATGAAGCATGATAATATTCCTTTTTCAATTTATCATTGACTCTCCTGTCTTTCTTTCTTTTGAATTCCTTCCCTTAGTTACTGTTGGTTTTCTTTTTGCGAACAATTCTATTTTTTGAGAAGTACATCTGATATTTTGCGAAGATGATTTATCCTTTCTTTCTGATATTTTGCGAAGATAATTTAACCTTTCTTTGATTAAATTTGCCCCATTTGATCATATGAAGAGAAATAATATATAACTCACAGATAAAGCTTAGTATATCCTTTTCCCCCTATTATTTCTCTTTAAATGATTAAACATTGTTTGAAGTATTAAAATATCTGCCTCAATTTATCTTACGAAGTTTCAACTTGTTATGATTGTAGATAAGAAATCATCCCTTTTAAGTATAAAAAGTAAAATATATGAAATATCCTTAATAAGTATACTACATATACAATACCTTTGTAGAAGTATTAGAAGTACCAAATCCATCAAATGAAAAGATATAAGAAGTATTAGAAGTATTCAATTCACCAAATGAATTATTAGAAGTACTCAATTCCCTTTTACGTATTAGAAGTACTCGATCCACCAAATGAAGAGATATAAGAAGTATTAGAAGTACTCAACTCATCAAATAAAGAAATATAAGAAGTATTAGATCTGTGAATAATTATGTAACATATGACGAAGTATAATGATTATTTAACCTTCACCAAATGAAATATCCATTAAAGAAGTATAATAAATATGAGATATTCTTGAAGAATTATAAGAAGTATTCAATCTTTTGGAGAAATATTCAATATATGGAGAAGTATAAGAAGTATGCAATTCTCGTAAACTTTTATGAATATGAACTTATCTGTATTTGATTGCTATCAAAATCGCATCTTTTGTTAAGTCTTCATTAAAATTCTTCAATGATGTTGTCTTCTTTGATAGGACTTCTTGTAAAAATTCTTCAATGATATTGACAGAGCTGTCTTCTCTTCAAAACTTCTTGATGTATATTCTTGTAAAATTTATTCAATGATATTGACGAAGTTGTCTTCTTTTCAGATCTTCATAATGTATATTCTTGTATAATTTCTTCAATGATGTTAATGCAATGAATTTCATTAATTTATGTGGTCTTATCATGCCTTCCTAAGTAAAGGTCTTATTTTGCCACCTCTTTTGTAGTAAATTTTTGTATTTGCGATAATATGACAAGTCTGAACATTCTTGCGAATATACAACCTTGTGACATTATCGTCTTGCGATGAAATCGCAGGACGTTCTTACACTTTCATGCAAAAACCCATTGATCTCATCTTAACTTCTTTGTATAGTATTTTAGCCTCTTCAGGAATTGTTGCGACAATATGACAGGCCTAAATATTCTTGCGAATATAAAGCCCCATGACATTTCATCGCAAGACGTCTCTACACTTTCATGTAGTGACCCATTGATCTCATCTTAACTTCTTTATTACGTTCTGCGAGTTCTTTATTCTTTTCTTTCTTTCTTTCTTTTTTTTTTTTTTTTTTTTAGAAGGCTCGCAAAACTTCATTTGTTGCACAAATATGACAAGCCTTTATGTTTTCGCAAACAAGAAGCCTCGTGACATTTGCGTCTTATAGCACGTATCAGCTCCCTAATGGAGGGTGCTGCCCTTTATCTTCCCCTTGATTGCCCCTTCAAGGAAGCGTACATCGACCATACAAGGTTAGCTCTTCCCATCCGGTTCTTCCAACAACCAGCTTTTGATCGCAACCTCTTATCCTTTTTTCCTATAGGGATTATAGTTACGAGGTTGCACCCTATGGGGTATCTTTGGGCCAAGTGCATCATTTGCCAAGACTTGTCAAAAATGGCAGATGTGGTTCAACCTCACCCGGCACTCTTGACTCAACCGTGTACCTCGGCGCCTTGATCTTTTTCTGCACTTCTTGGGAAAGACAGTATGCCTTAGTCGCCCAACCTAAATCCTCTTACACCGCATTTTATATTGCGTAATGTCGTTAGATTAGGTGAGAATACAAGGTGTCTAACCCGGATAGGTACCCCATTATTGGGTTGTACCCCAAAATTTTTACCATGTACTAAGGGCCCTTGATGGTGTTCCGGTTACCCTTAGCCACGTTATAGGTACCCCCTTAAATGACGTACTTTAGGACTTTGCCTCTTACGAATTATAGCTTCACGAACTAGGGTGTACGCCAAAAAGGTTTGCCTGTATAAAATTTTCTGCGGCTCTCTTTCTTATTTGGAGGCTGATCACAGATTGCGGTCTTTTATTCGCAAATTAATGAAAGTTTAATTGGAATATAAATTCTGAAATTCGTAACTTTTCCCAATTTCCTGCTAGCAAACAATATTCGTAAAAAATTTCATGAGTTTTATGGGTAATACCTTTTCAAATATAGTCTGTTCCAAGGTCTACCAAGCCTCAAACCCATGTCTCTCCCTTCTGGATCCATCAGCCGATAAGCTCCGCTTCCTACAACTTCTTTGATAACATATGGTCCATCCCATTTTGGTGCTAATTTTCCTCCATTTTCTTTTTGATATTTAGGTGTTTCTCGTATGACAAAATCACCTGGTTTATATTCATGTTCAATGACTCTCTTGTTGTATTCTCGAGCTAATCGTTCTTGATAAATCTTCATATGGTGCAACACCTTTTCTCTTTTTTCTTCCAAATCATCCAATTCACTTAATATTACTCCCGCACTTAAATTTCTTTCCCAAGCTTCTTTCTTTGTTGTCGGAATTACAACCTCTGTGGGTAATACTGCTTCTAATCCATATGTTAGACAATAAGGAGACATTCCAGTTGCTTCTCTTCTAGTTGTATTGTATTCCCAAACTGTGCTAGGTACTTGCTCGCACCACCCTTTGAGATGTCCTTCTAATTTCTTTTTGATTGTATCTGCGATTGTTTTATTTGTTGCTTCTGCTTGTCCATTAGCTTGTGGATATAACGGGGTTGACTTCCCACATTTTATTCTAAAAGCACTGAGTAACACCTCTATATTCTGCCCCTCAAATTGTTTTCCATTATCAGATACTAGTTGTGCTGGAACTCCGTACCTGCAAATGAGGTTCTCAAATATAAACGTAAAAACATCTTTATCACGAATATGCTGTATTGCTTTTACTTCTGCGAGCTTCGTGAAATAATCTGTTGCAACTATCAAGTATCGTCTTTGTCCAGATCCATGTATAAATGGTCCAACAATATCCAACCCCCATTTACCAAAAGGCCAGCAGCTTGTTGAAGAAGTTAATGTGGCCCCTGGTGCATGAATTCTTTTACCATGTCGTTGGCATTCCTTGCATCTTTGTACGAACAATTTTACGTCTGTATGCATATAAGGCCAATAATATCCTTGTATCTTTGCTCTATATGCTAGAGATCTTCCCCCACTATGATTGCCAGCTTCTCCTCCATGTAACATCTTCAATATCTTTTCTCCTTCTTCGTGAGTTAAGCACCTGAGAGGTGGTCCATTGAAAGATTTTCTATATAAAATTCCTTCTCGCAACTCATAGTTTGTTGCACGACTTTTTAATTTATGTGCTTCTAGTCTTTTCCTGGATATTTCTCCTGTTGTGAGGTATGCATGAATTTCTTTTCTCCAATCTGCGATGTTGTTTGATAACTCTCTTTCTACTTCCATCGCAATAGCTTCCTCAATTTCTTTCTCTTTGTCCACTGATGGGTGTTGAATTGTCTGTATTTGGATATTTCTTGTATTTGGATTTGTCATCATGCTTGGAATAAATGCAAAAGCATCTGCGAGACGGTTATATTTTCTTGATATATGTCTCCATTTTAATTTTGGTATCTTCGCAGATAATTCTTCAACGAGTTTCTTGTATTTCTTCAAAGAAGATTCATTTGTGGTATATTCCCCTTTAATTTGACAAATCACTAATTGCGAATCACTTGTTATCCTTATACTTTCAAGCTTCTTTTCTATTGCGATCTTTAATGCATGCACTACAGCTTCGTACTCTGTTTCATTGTTCGTGGATGCAAATTCTAGTCTGAATGAGAATGATGTTCTTTCTCCTTCTGGTGAAATCAACACGACTCCAATTCCATTTCCCTCACTATTGGATGATCCATCCACTAGAATTTCCCATCTATCAGGCTCTGTTAACAAGTCTTTTGGATTTCCAAATTCTTCTTCAACATCCATCATTTCCTCTACTGCTTCATCTTCTTCCAAAGGAAATTCTGCCAAAAAATCTGCGACGACTTGTGATTTTTGCGATGACAACACTTCGTATTTTATCTTGTAATGGTTTACTTGTGCATTCCACCTTTCTATTCTTCCTGACCTTTTTGTGTTCTTCATGACTGATTCAATTGGGACTTTGGTTACCACTTTTATTACATGTGCTTGAAAGTATATTCGTAACTTGAATGATGCATAAACCAGGGCTAAGATTAACTTCTCCATTTTAGAATAATTCTTCTCTGCTGCATTAAAGGTTTTACTAATGTAGTAAATGGGCCTTTCTACTCCTGCGTCTGCTCGTAACAGAACTGCACTTATAGCATATGGAGTTGTTGCGAGGTATACCAATAATTCTTCATTTTTCTCTGGTTTCTGTAGTATAGATGTATTTGCGAGGTATTCTTTGATTCCTTGAAAAGCTTTTTCACATTCATCAGTCCATTTGAATTTTGCTCCCTTCTTAAGTATGTTGAAAAAATGCTTGCACTTATCTGACATTCGCGAAATAAATCTTCCAAGTGAAGCCAAGAGTCCATTTAGCTTTTGTACTTCTTTTACTGTTGCAGGTGTTGGCATGTCACGAACTGCTTGGACCTTTTCTGGATCAACTTGTATTCCCTCCTTTGATACTATGTATCCCAAGAACTTTCCAGATGAAACCCCAATAATACATTTCTCAGGATTTAATTTGATGTTGAACTTTCTCATTTGCTCAAATATTTCCTTCAAATCTTGCACATGGTCTTTAGCTTCCTTGCTTTTTATCAACATATCATCTACATATACCTCCAAAGTTTTATGTATCCACTTCGCGAACACTTTTTCAACCGTACGTTGATATGTAGCACCCGCATTCCGCAAACCAAATGGCATCTTCACATAACAATACAAACCCCTTGGAGCAAAAAAGGCAGTATGTTCTTGATCTTATTCTGCGAGTGATATTTGATTATACCCTTTATATCCATCAAGTGAAGTGACTCTATCATGACTGCAGTGATTCCACCATTTGTGGTATATCTGGTAATGGAAAACTGTCTTTGGGACATGCCTTGTTTAGATCAGTGAAATCTATGCAAATTCTTATTCCTTTATTCTTTTTCGGAACAATGACCATATTCGCAATCCATTCTGGATATTTTGCTTCCCTTATGATCCCTGATCCAACATCTTTTGTAATTCTTCTTCTATCTATAATTTTGTGATATCTTCCTTATTCTTTGTTTGAATGGTCTTACATTTTTATCTATGTTCAATCTATGACACGCCACCGATGGATCAATTCCTGGTATCTCATCTACACTTCCTAAGATATCTTTATATTCTCGAAAAGATCATTTTTTTCTTCTTCTTCATCCATCTTAGTTCCAATTCGTAAGAATAAAGGCTCCTCTTTACTTCCAATATTTATTTATTTAGTTGGTTCAACATAGCTTGGACTTTGCTCCCCCATAGGTGTTGGCTCTTTGATTATTTTTGCTGGTTCCCCTTCTTTTTCTGGAATTTCATTTGGTATACCTCTCCCTTCCTTTGCTCTTATTGTATACACTCGGAATTCTTCTTCTTTTCTTGTTTCCTTCGCAAGTTTCCTACGAAGTTGTTTCTTTCTTGCTCTTCCTCCGCATTGTGTTACTTCAATTTGATAACAAAATTTTGCACTATCAAGATCTCCTTTAATTTCTTGTATTCCATTTGGTGTAGGAAATTTGATTTTCTGATGTAATGTTGAAGCAACATCTTTGATCGCATGAATCCACGGCCTTCCTATCAGCATGTTATATGGAGATTCCATATCTATCACACACAAGATTACATGTGTTTCGATTTCTCCTAGTAATATTCGCAGCACGATTTCTCCTTTAGATTTTGTTGTAGATTTTCCTAATCCATGAATAAGACACTTTGAATTTATGATTTCTTCATCTTTAATTCCCATCCCCTTAAGTGCATGATAGAATATAATATTAACAGAACTCCCTGTATCAACCAAAATTCGGTTTAATTTCCATTTTTCTTCAGCTTTCTTATCTTCTAGCATGATTGGCAATGTGATCACCAATGGTGAAGTGTGGTTCAAGTCTTCATTTGGAATTTCTGCTACTGAAAATGTGATTTTCTGCTTTTCCCATTCTTCTAAAGTTGTTATCTTTTCTTTCTCCATGATCTTTCTTCCTCTACAATCTCGCTTGTATATTTTTCCCTTCATATTACTATGAAATTCATCAATCATTATCTCTGTGATCATATTACATTCTTCTTTTTTGCAATCTCCATCTACTGACTTCATTTGATCTTCAAATTTTCCACAATTCCCTCAAATTTAGGCTACCACAATTCTCAAGTTCCCTGTTTCTAGCGCCAATTATGTAGTTGCAGAATAACCTACAACTACACCCTCAATAGAATTAGTAAAAACTCAAGAAGTTCTTGATGATGAATAACAATTTTCCTATTAATGTTCTCAATTGATTACAAAGAAGTATCTAAATGGAACTAGAATAGTTACAACTTTCTCTATTCTCTTTCCTAAGATATTTTCTAACACTCACCAAAAGAACCTCCCGAATTTTACATTTGAACTCCTATTTATAGTAAAACTTATACAAAGTATATGAATTGCGAAGTATCGCAATTCATACTCGCAAAATTACTTCATCCTCGCAAAACTTCGTATTTCTCCGTGCTACTTCTATCATCGTATCATTTTATAACTCTTTTCTCCTTTATTTATTACGATACTCGTGAGCTATTATCTTGCGATATTCAGTACCTACAGTATCTATATCCCCCAATTAATAAAAGTATCCTCCAATTGCGCGTTCTTTATGTATTTGTTTATTTTTAGTATTTATTTTTCGTAAAAAAAAATACACGTGCACACACCAATTACATTTCATCTGGCACCAATTTTAGGAAAACACGTGGTTTAGTACGGTGAACCCTCTTGGCGTTATCATCTGAAACACCACAAACCTCAGCCCAGTACCTTTGGGTATATTTTGATGTAGGTAACCCAAGCTTACCTAAATTAGTGAGCCCAGCATTTGCATGTGCACAATTTTTTGTTGAATTCTTGTGTATGCTAGAACGTAAGAGAGACGCTCTAGGACGGTTTATGCGTGAAAAACCTAGAAGTGATATTTTAGGAAACAAGAATCTCGACTACCTTAATCTAGAAAGTCCTATTTTTGGACGTTCTTCTCATGGTGAGGAAAATATCCTTAATACTTCTAGGTTTGCTAAAATGGTTAAAGAAAATGATGATGAGGTCCCAGTAAAAACCCTTAGGGATCGTTTGAACCCGTCTAGAGTATTACGTGACCCAGGTGTAGTCCTACCAGCTTCTATGGTCCAATTTGATATTAGACCTAAGACTATTGGCATGCTTCGTACCTTTAGGGGGTTAGAGAATGAGAACACATATACCCACATAAGAGACTTTGAAATGATTTGTGACACAATGAACTATCCGAATGTCTTCAAAGATGTGCTTAGGTTACGTTTGTTTCACTTCTCTCTCTATGATAAAGCCAAAGAGTGGTACCATTTTATCCCATCTAAAACAATTACCACCTGGGATGGTCTTGTAGAGGTATTTGTTAAGAAATTCTACCCACACCATAAGACTGCTCCTATTCGGAAGACTATCCAAACCTTTCAGAAAACATTAGGTGAAAAACTTCATGATTATGTAGAAAGGTTTAGTGAATTGTTATATCAGTGCCCACATCACGGATTTGAAAAAGCCTACTTGGCCCAAATTTTATATGAGGGCCTTGATAGTGAAACCCGTATGCAGGTAGAAACAATTAGTGGTGGAGAATTTACCCATCAAGACCCAGATGAATGTTTCGAAGAATTCATCGAGTTAGCTAAGAAAACTAGGCAATGGGATTCAATGAGAGAACCAGAAGTACCTAGATATCCTATTCATAGGGTCGATAGAGTTGATTATGGGTCAGATATTCTTAGACGTCTAGAGGCCTTAAAAATGAATCAAGGGTCACATCATGCAAAATATGAAGAGCAATCCCATGCTCTTTATAACAACTCTAGGTTTGAAAACCGTCAGAGATTTGATCCACATTCAGACACTTATAACCCTGGTTGGAGAAACCACCCAAATTTGTCTTGGTCTAAGGGCCAGAGTCAAGGTCAGTCTAGTATTTCCCAGGCTCTCCCAAGTTTTGGGTATATTAAGAACCATTTAGGGCCAGATCAGTATCAGAACCTGTCAGATAAGAAGATCATGAGTTTAGAAGAGTCTTTAACCATCTTATCTCATAACAGTGCAGAGTTTAAGCAAACGGTTGAGAAAGGTTTACAGGAAAACTTTAAGGCTATTTTAGAGCTAAAAAATCAGGTTAGTATAATTGCAGAATTTTTGAGCGAAAGAGAAAATGAAAAGTCCCCCAATCAAACACTACCTAATACTATAGAAATTCATGAAGTATCCTCTAGAGAGAAAGAGTTCAATCACATGAACCCTGTAACAACCCTTAAAAGTGGTAAATTGGTAGACAATAAGGTAGTTATGCCTAATAGTGGACATACTGTAGATCCACCTTGTAGTTCCCATTCTAGTTCCCAAGATGATCCCAAGAAGGAGCCACTAGCTGAAGAGATTGATAAAATTTCTAATGATGCCAATGTGGTTCCCGATAGGTCTCATTTTGTGCCCAGAGCCCCGTACCCAAAGTTCTTAGTTCCAACTAAGAGATAGTCGACTTTCAACGAAATAATGGAGATTTTTAAGCAGGTAAACATTAACATCCCTTTACTAGAAGCAGTTAGGAAAATTCCTGCTTATGCCAAGTTTCTTAAGGATCTTTGTACTCGAAAGAGTAAGCTTAATGTCCATAAGAAAGCCTTTTTAGATGGTCAGGTAAGTTCAATCCTTCTGAACCAAACATCCCCTAAGTATAAAGACCCTGGATGCCCCACCATATCTTGTACGATTGGTAATCACATGGTTGATAAAGCATTACTTGACTTAGGAGCTAGTGTTAACCTACTCCCGTACCATGTGTACACCCAGCTAGGTCTTGGTGAGTTGAAACCGACTAAAATGACCCTTCAGTTAGCTGATAGGTCTGTCAAAGTACCTCGTAGTGTCATAGAGGATGTACTGATTGAGGTTGATAAATTTATTTATCCAGTGGATTTTGTTGTTCTAGACACTCAACCTGTTTAGGATCCTAGTGCTCAAATACCGGTGATTTTAGGTCGCCCATTTTTAGCCACATCTAATGCTATCATCAATTGTAGGACCGGACTTATGAACATATCCTTTGGCAATATGACCACTGACCTAAGTGTATTTAATGTTACTAGACAACCTTCTAATGATTTAGAGGAAGTGAATATGATTAGCACTTTAGTTCAGGATAATTGGGACGACACTTTATTGGATGATTCTTTAGATAAATTGGATGAGATTATCTTAAGTCAGTTAGGTGACCAAAATGTTGAACTAGAAGAAGATCTCGAGTACTTTAAAGACTCTACAGACCCTGAAATTCAAGCCATAGTGCTAGGCCTTACGGAGAATACCGATTACCCTAAGTTTGGGGGTAGTGATGGTCAAGTATCCCCATTAGAAGTCCCTAACTTGGGACTCGATCCTAGTACATATGAGGTATTACTTGAGTCTCTTACGACTCCACAACCTGATCCTCCTGATACTATCCAGTAGGAAATCCATCTATTAGAGACATGTTGTTCGAATGAGTCTATTTGTCAAGACACCCATATGAAGCCCAAGTGGGCACCACAGAAAAACCCAGTTGTCTTGCAAGAAATCGTGGCTGAGGATGTGCTCTGTTTGTTTATTTTTCTGATTTGGTGCAGTTGTCTCATAATTATAGCAATTTTATTTGATTTTATTGATCCATATTTGTTTCGACTATTGATATATGATTTGAAAGGTAATTAACCATTTTGTGGTATTTGACGTCTGGCTGAAGACTTTAAAATTAGCACTTCTTGGGAGGTAACCCATGCACATGCAACACAGTAATATCTTTCCTTAACCCTTTTGCTTTAATTGGTAACAATTTCTCCTTGTTCATGCTTTTAATTTTATCTTTAGAACATTGAGGACAATGTTAGATTTAAGTTTGGGGGTATGGGGGAAACTTTTTAGTTGCAATAAATAAACTCATGAGCCTAGAAATTTATGATTATTAAGGATGGCACTAACCAATCTAAGTGGATGGAAGCATTTTGGTTGTAGGAGTTGAGGACCAATCTGATTAGATGGAAACATCTAAAGAGTCTATTCATAAAAGCACAGAGCTCGGGTGTTAGAAATAACATGGTAGTTTCGTTGTATCTCGTTGAGTCCTTTTCACTTCTATTTTTATTTTATTTTCTTTTTAAAATATGTTTCTCTAAGTGATTAGGTGGGGCTCAAGATTCAAGTTATTACCACTGCTAGGGTGAAATAGAGTGATTGAGTTACTAAGAAAAAGAAAAAAGAAAAAAACCAGACCAATTTGACCAAACGGAATAAATAAAAAAATAAAAAATAACACTTGGATAGCAATATGTGCGTGTTCTCCATGTCTCCACGGGAATTACTATTTAATCTACTGACAAGAAGCATGTGCTTGGATCCACAAGATCTAATCATGTTGTTATTAAAAAAAATGTTAATTGTTAATGTTCAGTGAATAAATTGACCGCTGGTTCCCTTGTATATGCCAGACGAGTTGATCTATAATTAGGATTATCGACCACTGGTTCCCTTGTATATTCCAGTTGTGTTGATATTAGTCAGACCAGTATCTCAGTCCATTAGGATTGGTTCATTTTGGCGGTCGCCTTCAGACAGATATGAGAAACACCGTTCACCTAGTCAACATCAAAACCATCTATGTTTTTCTATATCTATCTCTTAATCTATCAATATGATTTTTTGACTCCGAATATTGATGTCCATAGTGCGACAATATATTTTTGGTGATTCCACAATATCTTTTTTCGCTGCGTCGATTAAGACTATTGTGAGGTTGTTTATGGGTGAAAATTATTTCTGCCAGTTTTGGTAATTTGGGGTGTGTGGATGAGAAATGAATCTAAACCCTAAACAAATGCACTGCCCGGGAGTGCTTTTGATTTGAGAGATCAATCTATACAATTCTGGCCTAAACCAAGAAATGGTCATTCCAGACTTGCTTCGGTCACAAAGTGAAGGAGATGGGGTCGATAATAGGGAGGGAAGCGAAGATTGTGTTGAGATTGTGAAGGTGTAGGCTGTTTTATGACTTGTAAAAGAAAGGTGAGCAGGCTTACGAATAATGCAAGCAGGCTCTGGGTGTTTTGAATATAATTGTATTAACACTTGATTTCTGTCTGTGTTGTTTTGGAATTAGGGAGGAAAACCTATTTATACAAGTCTTTTGAGCCTTATTCATGTCTCTCGTGGGAAGTGTAGGAAGTGGAGTGATGGAGTTGTGGAGTTGTGTGTTAGCGTCACACGATCATTTTTTCCCACTTCTCCCATCATCACTAACCGTCCATGTATTCCTGACACATTCTTGTGATGGCGCGTTGCACGCTGTAAACCGCCAGACCAATACCCAGTATGTATCCCCCAGTTTTTAACATGATTGATGTCTCGAGTGTGTGGATTATGGGACCCACAGAAAGTAACATGTAATGCTAGATTAAATAACTAAGTTATTTAGGAAGTCGATACTCATGAAGTATCGTGTGTATTATATGCAAGTACTGCATCGAATATTTTCAGCATGTACGAAGCATTGTTGTTTGAGCGTCTTAAAATAGCTTCATGTCCAGCCTAATTCGAGTGATCGTTTGGAGGCTAGGCTATACAAGCAACCTCTAACTTGGATGATCACTCCATGTGGAAGAGTGGTGGACGGTGATTGTGGTGATGCCTCATTGATAGCCTAACTCAAGTCTTAGGATGTTCGTCCAAGCTGGCGAATTTGGAGGGAAGAGATGACTTGCGACCCTCATCTGCGATCGTCGGATTAGGGTTTAGGAGGTACGCAAGTTCCTTCTTTCAGCTTGGTCGAATCTAAGCATGAGAAGTGTTTTATAGAGGACCGATCAGGCATGTGTGTAGACGACATGTTGTTCTCCATGTCCATACTTCACTATCCCACGAAGGTACGATCTAGGCCACTCAAGTTTACAGGTAAAAAAGAGTGGCTGAGATTGATTTGCGATAGGAATCATGTGTCGCAAAGGATTCCTAAAGGGGCGTAGCATGCCACCTTCAGGGTGCGCGAACCAAGGTGTTGAGCCATGGTTTGTCTTGGTCGGTCGGTCATGGAGATATATGGGCCCATATTAATCATGTTGATACTCTCCGAACCTGCTTAGTCTATTCCTGGACCCTTCATCCAAGCTGAAGAAAATGGACGCTCGTGATCTATTAACGACACATGTAATATCCCGCAAACCCTAATTAGGGTTTTGGATCGGTCGTGTGTACACGACTTCAACCTAACGATTTGGTAGGATATGCTCCCCCTTAGGGGAGGTCGACCATGTGGGACCCACATTGGGACCGTGGTGATCATGGTGATACCTGACTGACGGTCATGGGCTTGATCTAGGCCATCCAAACATGTCGGCGATGTTGGATGGTTGTGATCAGTTTGAGACCCTTAGCAACCCTTAAAGCATCACACCGGCCAGATTATGGGCGCAGGTTTTCTCCTCCCTGGATAGGTCGTGAGATGGTCGGCTATGCAGGTAAACAGGGGCCCCGCCGGTGTGCACAACGGTACTTACGTGACCAGGGATGGGACGCTCCGCGCCGTCCAATTATGCCGGCGAAGATGATCGGCCGTGATGGGTTTGAGACTGCTGTAGGTACTCTTTGCTCGTAAGAGTTCTTCCAAGTCGCTCCGTACCACCACGGACATCCAACTTTAGGCTGACGTTTGGTTTCTATTTAACAGGCGTGACTTGTACCTGATCATCCATGGCATAAATAGGCATGTTGGTGGTCATTGCAGTGATAGCCTGCTCCTGCTAGGGTTCGTCTAGGCTAGTTAAATTGTGCGGATAACTTGCGTGGTCGTGAATGTTTCTGAGACTTCTATGGACAGTCCAGATTCAATTACGCTCAATCGGGCTAGTATAACACACCGAGAGATGATCCTCTTTTTTAGAGAATAGTGTAGCTTGTACGGGTATTTCGTGCATGCCTCATTGTTGATACTTGGATATTCATGTTACTCTGCTGAGAGTAAAAATCAGTCATCATGCCGCACCAACCATGAGAGTTCTGCTGAGAACATCACAGGAAATACGAGGCGATTTATGCATTAATTGGTAATGCTAAAATTCACAGAATACTTGGGGATTATTGCTACATGCTCCATTCTAGGTGAATTAATAAAGTGGAGAAGTATTTATCACTTATCAAATGGTCTTATCCTTTGCAGGACAGTGATACAAAATTTGGTTTTAAAACTTTAGCCCTGAACTAAAATCCACCATCAACATAGGTGATTGATAATACTGAGATGTTCTTTGGGAATATAAGTCTGGTTTATCAATTGGTTCATATTCACCTTGATTTATCAAAATATGGAACAAAACTCATAAGTATATTCGTGGGATACAGATTTATCTATTACCGTAGACTTTTATGTGTGATACAGATTTTTTTATTAAAGTTTTCGACTTTGGGTCGTAGCAACTCTTAGTTGTGGGTGAGATCAGCCAAGGGAATCAAGTACGTAGTATCCTGCTGGAATCAGAGACGTAGGAGCATAACTGTACCTTGGATCAGTGTGAGATTGATTGGGGTTCAACTACAGTCCAAACCGAAGTTAGTTTGGAGTAAGCTAGTGTCTATAGCGGCTTAATACAGTGTATGTTTAATCTGGAATAGGTCCCGGGGGTTTTCTGCATTTGCGGTTTCCTCGTTAACAAAATTCTGGTATCTGTCTTATTTATTTTCTGCATTATATTTGTTATATAATTGAAATAATACAGGTTGTGCGTTGTTCAATAAATTAAAATATCCGACCTTTTGGTTGTTGATTTAATTTATTGACACTTGGATATTGGTCGTTAGTACCATCCAAGTTATCTCCTTGTATTTGATAAAGACTCGTAGATTTCTATTTGCTTGAGAAAAGATCAAATCAAGTGAGAGAGATATAAACTCTTTGATGTACTTTTATCTAGATTGAGTCTGACTGTCTAGTTGATTCTCTAAAAAGTATATTGGATTTTGTCCATATAGATTGCTAATCGAAATATTGGGTGTGGTTGTTAGACCACCGCTTTTTTAGTTAGAGCACTGCTCGGTCGAGCTCGCGTGCATTGCTATCTCAAGCATGTTTTTCAATGTTAGTTATAAAACCTATAAGTCTTGATTTCAAGACTATTTATAGATGTCTCGGACTAGAAAATAGATTGTGTAGTTGAGCATTAGACTTCACGGCGTTCATCATTTGAAGATGAAGAACTACAAAGGGGAGCTTGTGGAACTTCATCGAAAAAAGGTATGTGGAGACTAAAACTCATCTTTCACTTGTAAAGTCTATTTATGCGTACTCTATCTCCTATATTGAGACATAAGTCGTATAACGTATAGTTTTCTATTATTCACATTTGAGATTTCGATCTGAGTTTATCTCGCTTACATATTTCTCGAAATATGTGTTGGAAAGCTTTTGCTTCGACCAAGTTCATCTTATATTCTTCAAGAATGTCAGAATATGACCATGTGAAAATTTCCGAGTAACATATTACATGGTTTGTGTGATACAATCATTTGGTGTAGACTTGGAATGTTTCGTTATGATTATTTCAATATCTTGAAAATTTCTTTGATGCTAATAGTGTGTGAAAACGGCTATTGTCATCCTCTAAGAAAGTTTCAATTATTGAAATAAAGAGCTTAGAATCATGTAACCATGTTTGGATATAAACATAGTGTGCTCTCACATTTATGTGTAAGTCCAAAACCGGGAACCTGAAGTATGCGTACCCGTACGCGTACTGGTGGTTGTTGGATGTATGGGAAAGTATGCGTACCCATACGCATACTGGCGGAAGTCTCACATCCTTGAATTTCTGCTAGAGTTTAGAAGTGTGAATTGGAATGCACCCCCGTACACGTACTGGCGTAACCCAAATTCAGTCCGGCTACTTAAGTATGCGTACCCGTTTGCATACTTGAGTTGGTTATTTTCTAAAATCGGTTGTACATGAACTTAAAAATTTATAAATTAAGTAATACAATCTTTGCAAAACGTGGCTATAATGTTGATGAACTGATTAGATTGAATCAAACCAATTTTGCTTCAATTGTGTTCTTGTATACTTCTATGAGAATATAGCAATTGAACGACTCTTTAACTAGTTTTATTTGAGTCATTTGAACTAGTTATGGTTAAGATGAATAAGGTTGATATGAGAGTAATCATATGGATGACTTCGGTTAACTATTTGGGTATGGTTACATAAATATAAATGAGGGTACATTTATTTGTGTGTAATAAGATAAGTTTGATCTAACGGTTGAAATATATTAGCTTGGTTGAATCAGGTTTTTTATCTAACGGTGAATATTGAATACTTTGTTACCAATGTAACTTGGATAGAAAACCCTGATTTGAAAAATATATAAAGGAGAACTCTAGCTACTGGGAAATCTAATCCCCATACCTCATGTGTGTTACTAGTTGCATCAACTAGAGTCGATTCTCCTTTAACCTTAGGTTTCTATCGAGACCTTGTAGGTTAAGTCTCTCGAAATAATTCATTGGGATTCTGAAACCAAACTCAACTATTTTCTTTGTAGTTGCGTGTTCTGATCTTACCCGATTCTATCCTTTGAGTACTATCTTCTCAAAGATTTGCTCGAGATTTAATCTCCGGTAGGCAAGATAAAAAGTAATCACAAACACCTTTATCTCATCGTTTGTGATTCCACAATATCTAGTTTCTCCATCATACGATTTAGATTATTGTGAGGTGATTGATAATACTAGGTTGTTCTTCAGGAATATAAGTCTGCTTTATCAATTGGTTCTTGTTCACCTTGATTTATCAAAAGACATAACAAAAACTCTTGAGTATTTCCGTTGGAGACGGATTTATTCAATCTATAGACTTTTCTGTGAGACAAATTTGTTTATCAAGTCTTCGACTTTAGGTCGTAACAACTCTTGTTTGTGGGTGAGCTCAGCTAAGGGAATCAAGTGCGTAGTATCCTGCTGGGATCAGAGATGTAAGGAACACAATTGTACCTTGAGTCATTGTGAGATTGATTAGGGTTCAACTACAGTCCAGTGAGAAGTTCATTGGTAGTAGGCTAGTGTTTGTGGCGGCTTAATACAGTGTGATGTTCAATCTGGACTAGGTCCTGGGGTTTTTCTGCATTTGCGGTTTCCTCGTTAACAGAACTTCTGGTATCTGTGTTATTTCTTTCCCGCATTATATTTTGTTATATAATTGAAATATCACATGTTGTGCATTAAGATCAATCAATTAGATAATCCAACCTTTGGTTGTTGATTTAAATTGATTGACACTTGAACATAGGTCTTTGGTATCGTTCAAGTTGTTTCACATAATAATCAGGCTCACAGATTTCTATCTGTTTGATTTGCTGATTACATTGTGAAACAGAGATATAAACTCTTGTATATACTTTTCTCTAGATTGAGTCTGACTGTCTTGTTGATTATTTAGAAAGTATATTAGAGTAAGTCCTCTCAGATTGCCAATCGAATTGTTGGGTGTGGTTGTTGTACCCCCCGTATTTTCAATTGGTATCATAACAAGAAAACACTATAAACCTAATAAGTTTGTGTTTGACTGATCCTTAAGAGTTTGCCTATAAGGGAAATTTGAAAACTTGCTCTTGGCATCTGTAACGCACGCCAGAACTCCTTAATGATTGTTTAAAGATTATATTATGGATCAAACCTATGGTTTCTCATGATAATCTCATTATATCTAAGATTTTGGAAAACTTAGATGATGTGAAACAATTCAAAGAAAAAATTAAAAAAGGAGGAAAGTTGATAAAACGTTCCTTACGCTCAAAGATATGGAATCTCACTAGATTAACTCTTAATATTTTTGAGGAATACTATCGTGATGGATCAATTCACAAAGATCTATTTAGAGCATTTGAAAACATTTTCAGATTCTTAGAAAAACTTAATTCAGTTAAGAAAAAGATCATTCCGATAAAAGTTCGATACATGTCAAATCATGTAATCATGATATACGAACTAGACAGATTATCAACACAAGTAGGTCCAATGAAACGGGTTCTCATGTTGTTGATGATGGCTTAAGGTATCGGAAAAATCTCCTTTCTGGTCATATGAAAAATAATATACAAAGCTCAGTTAACCCTGATTATCATCATTATTATGATTATATCACTGGTACTGCTCACAAATATCAACCAGAAATAGTGCATGAGGATCTCTCTGCACACCTTTCCACTTGATAACTTGCCTAGCACTACCCCATTTGTACATATCTTGAGATGGGGCAAGAAATGGTTTGATTTGTGTATATTTGGGTTAATATGTTATTCTGTCCTTCTAGGATATTCGAATAAGTTTCTCTATTATACCGTATTTTCACACAATTGTGTGTTTTTCACAGGTTGTCCAACCTTGGTGTGTGAACATCAAAGAAAATCCTACATTCCCTTTGTTGGTCGCGGTTCAGAAACGGGTCCAAGCCCATTAGTGGGTATATAAAGAAGGATTACGCGTATCTTCTTTCTCCTCCCATCTTGTCTGCGAACGTGAACGTCTAGGGTTCATGTATTTCCTCCATTAAAACCTTTTTTAGAAAAAAATAAGAAAAAGGGTGTTCAAGGTTCATTCCAAGTAAGTGGTTTCTTCTTCCTCTCCTTCCAATTTCTAGATCTCATGATGAACTTCAAGGTTTCAAAAGGAATTTCAAAGTTTGCGTTCTTCATATTCTAGCATGAATTTTCCTATAGATCAAGATTCTCTTAGGATTAGATTTGTCAATGATTCTTGTGCTATAGTTTTTGAAAGGATTTCATCTAAAGGATTTATCCTAGAAAAGAAGTTGGATTTTTCTAGTGGACATAAAGAGGATTTATTTTGCTTTGAAAAATTCAAGCTTGGAAACATCTTTGATGGTCTTGGTGAAGGTATTGACTCTCTTACAAGAATCTTATATGCTAACATCTATGATATTAATCATGACAACATGGAATTCAAGACCATGGTGAATATACAAAGGATTCATGTAAATAGAGAGTTGATTCCAAGAATTACTAATATTCCCTTGGGGAGTTTTCGCCTTCCAAGACCTAGTCATGAAATACCTTCTTATGAAACCATCTCTATTGGTCTCTATGGTAAGAGTGTTGTTTGGAATGAAGGAAAGTTTTCTACTATTAATCTTAATCTTGCCTTGATGTCCTTTGGTAAACTTGGTATATCAATCTGTTGTCCCTCCACGATTGAGAATTCTCGTTGGAGCCGTGAGTTTGCAGAGTTGGTCTATTTTCTTGTTTGGGGGACTTAAGGTCTCAACATTTGTGGGTTCATTATATTTCAAATGATGTCGATGACGTCCTTCAACAAGAAGCTTGGATTTTGATTGAGCGAATTTGTCACACTCTCTCTATAGATCCAATTGGAAACTGTAATGACCCGTCCCTCCACCGATACTTTCCCCACTTAGCCACTGCGATTATCCGGCAGTGTGGGGTTTTCAACGGGCATCGCTGCGGTTATCCGGAAGCAAATTCCCGGGAGGTCACCCATCCTTGGATTACTCCCGCCCGAGCACGCTTAACTGCAGAGTTTTTTGCCAACTCTGGAGCCAATTGTGCTGAAAAGGCCTCGGTGTTAGGGAAGGACAAATCATTACTTATATTCCATTCGGCCAACCACTGCCGAATATCGGGGTATTACAATACCACCACCTTAAATTGGAGTCGTCCTCGGCTCCGGAATATATTTTCAAGCCCAGATCTCCGACGTTCCCTGCCCCTCATGAGAGTAGTACCTGACGTATCCCGTCCAGCGTACTCTCTCACCCTCGGAAGGTGAACCGTCGTCGGCTCTGATACCATTTGTAATGACTCATCCCTCCACCGATACTTTCCCCACTTAGCCACTGCGGTTATCCGGCAGTGTGGGGTTTTCAACGGGCATCACTGCGGTTATCAGGCAGCAACTTCCCGGGAGGTCACCCATCCTTGGATTACTCCCGCCCGAGCACGCTTAACTGCAGAGTTTTTTGCCAACTCTGGAGCCAATTGTGCTGAAAAGGCCTCGGTGTTGTGGAAGGACAAATCATTACTTATATTCCATTCGGCCAACCACTGCCGAATATCGGGGTATTACAATACCACCACCTTAAATTGGAGCCGTCCTCGGCTCCGGAATATATTTTCAAGCCCAGATCTCCGACGTTCCCTGCCCCTCATGAGAGCAGTACCTGACGTATCCCGTCCAGGTACTCTCTCACCCTCGTAAGGTGAACCGTCGTTGGCTCTGATACCATTTGTAATGACTCGTCCCTCCACCGATACTTTCCCCACTTAGCCACTGCGGTTATCCGGCAATGTTGGGTTTTCAACGGGCATCACTGCGGTTATCCGGCAACAACTTCCCGGGAGGTCACCCATCCCTGGATTACTCCCGCCCGAGCACGCTTAACTGCAGAGTTTTCTGCCAACTCTGGAGCCAATTGTGCTGAAAAGGCCTCGGTGTTAGGGAAGGACAAATCATTACTTATATTCCATTCGGCCAACCACTGCCGAATATCGGGGTATTACAGAAACTCTATTGGAACTCCCAAGCTATTTCGCCCTTGTACATTCAAACGTATGAAGGAAAACGCTTGCAAGAGACAAAGAAGTGACACACTTGATGGCAAAAGTGATTTCGCCTCCATGAATCTTCTTCATCAAATTCTCAAAGGTGTTGAAAAGATTAGTGCCAAGGTAAAGTGCGTTCAAGAACAATTACTTGTGATTGCCACCAAGTTTCCGGAAATCAAAGATGACATGCATGGATAGGATTCAAGCCACTCTTATGGTCTCCGATGATGAAGATGATGACTAGTCTTTGGTGCTTTATCGATTATTTTTAGAGTTGTTTTTGTTTAAGATTTGTCTAGGAAACTTCTTATGAGAATTTATTTCTTGTGTTTTTAGAAGGATTACTAGGGTTTGGAATAGCCATTATTGTGAATTCAAATAGCTATTGCCAACATTTTCATCTTGCAATGTTTTTAGATTTATTTATTTGAATTCTTAAGTTTATATGGAAGATGATCTTTTTAAATTTTAATATTTATGGGATATGTTGTTTACGTCCGTGAACCTGTGACTTTCCCATACTTGTTCAAAAGTTATCTCTATTATGTCAGTATGAAAGTATTGAGAAAAGGTAGAATGAACTTTTGACAAACAAAAGTTAAGCCTTTTATTGTTTACAAGGATTAAGTCTATTATATGTCATTGTGCAAATAGTGATGAAAATAGAATGAATCCTTGTTTATTCCGCAGTATTGGTCGATCTCCAATCCACATTTTTGTGTATATACCGTGTTGTTCTGTAAGTTCTCTTATGTAGAGCATGGCCAATTGAATTGATCATTTTTGTGGTTTATTCAATTGAGATTGTTGGATTCAAATCCATGTTTTTCATGTGATTTGGTTATGTCCAAATAAATCCTTCTTTTCTTGTAAAAGCAAGGTCGCCTTTGTTGTTCTTTCGGGAATGACATTTTATGGGGGAGAGTTCTTTTTGAACTTGTGCTTAATTACCAAATCTTTGTGGGGAGTGCGGCTGTGGGGGTTATCTTGTATCTTTATGAACTCCTTAATGAATTCATTTAGCTTCGGCTTTATGATTGCATCTAAATAAGTTGGTGTGTTATCCTCTTTTAGTCATGAAGTATCTCTATGAAAATTTCATGAGGATCCTACAAGTTTTCGTACCTTTTCCAATTTATATTGAAAAAAATGAGGGGGATTAATGTGTAGTTTCATACTATAAACATATGGTTTACAGTTCATTATGTAAGGGGGAGTGGTTTTCATGTCGAGATAAAGTATTGACTAAGGGGGAGTGATACATATCACCGTAGTATTATTGTCAAAGTTGTGATACAATTGAACTTTGATGATGTGTAATAATATTATGACACTGTATAACAATGATTGAGAGCTTTTTTTCTCTCATCGTTATCTCTACGGATCTTCAACAATTATGGTGCTGAGTTGAACACGTTTAGAATCATGGAGTACTTGGAAGTGACGAAGTTTTTGAGTCGTGTTGAAGATGCCAAGGAGATCAAGCATTTGGATGAGAAGCTACAAATTTTATTTATTTTGTAATCCATATGTATTAATAGTTTTGTCACTAAAATTGACAAAGGGGGAGATTGTTAGAGCACTGTTCGGAAGAACTCGCATGCGTTGCTATCTCAATTATGTTTGTCAATGTTTGTGATCAAAACTATAAGTCTTGATTTCTAGCCTATTTATAGATGTCTCGGACTAGGACATAGATTGTGTAGTTGAGCATTAGACTTCACGACATTCATCATTTGAAGACGAAGAACTACTAAGGGGAGCTTGTGGCACTTTATCGACAAAAGGTATGTGGAGAATGAAACTCATCTATCACTTCGAAAGTCTATTTCTACTTCATCTCCTATATTGAGACATAAGTCGTATTACTTATAATTTTCTATTATACACATTTGAGATTTCGAGCTGAGTTGGTTACTTAAGTATGCGTACCTGTTTTCATACTTGAGTTGGTTACTTTCTAAAATCGGTTGTATATGAACTTAAACATTTATAAATTAAGGAATGCAATCTTTGCGAACCGTGGATATAATGTTCAGGAATTGATTCGAGTAAATCAAACCGATTTTGCTTCAATTGTGTTCTTGTATACTTCTATGAGAATATTGCAATTGAACGACTCTTTAACTAGTTTTATTTGAGTCATTTGAACTAGTTATGGTTAAGATGAATAAGGTTGATATAAGAGTAATCATATGGCTAACTTCTATTAACTATTTGTGAGCCAACATAATGTACACGTTTGGGTACGGTTACATAAATCTAAATGAGGGTACATTTATTTGTGTGTAATAAGCTAAGTTTGATCTAACAGTTGAAATATATTAGCTTGGTTGAATCAGGTTTTTTATCTAACGGTGAATATTGAATACTTTGTTACCAATGTAACTTGGATAGAAAACCCTGATTTGCAAACTATAAAAAAGGAGAACTCTAGCTACTGGGAAATCTAATCCCCATACCTCATGTGTGTTACTAGTTGCATCAACTAGAGTCGATTCTCCTTTAACCTTAGGTTTCTATCGAGACCCTGTAGGTTAAGTCTCTCTAAAGACTTTATTGGGATTCTGAAGCCAGACTCAACTATTTTCTTTATAGTTGCGTGTTCTGATCTTACCCAATTCTATCCTTTGAGTACTATCTTCTCAAAGATTTGCTCGAGATTTAATCTCCGGTAGGCAAGATAAAAAGTAATCACAAACACCTTTGTCTCATCGTTTGTGATTCCACAATATCTAGTTTCTCCATCATACGATTTAGATTATTGTGAGGTGATTGATAATACTAGGCTGTTCTTCAGGAATATAAGTCTTCTTTATCAATTGGTTCTTGTTCACCTTGATTTATCAAAAGACATAACAAAAACTCTTGAGTATTTCCGTTGGAGACGGATTTATTCAATCTATAGACTTTTCTGTGTGAGACAAATTTGTTTATCAAGTCTTCGACTTTAGGTCGTAGAAACTCTTGTTTGTGGGTGAGATCAGCTAAGGGAATCAAATGCGTAGTATCCTGCTGGGATCAGAGATGTAAGGAACACAATTGTACCTTGAATCATTGTGAGATTGATTAGGGTTCAACTACAGTCCAGTGCAAAGTTCATTGGTAGTAGGCTAGTGTATGTAGCGGCTTAATACATTATGGCGTTCAATTTGGACTAGGTCCCGGGGTTTTTCTGCATTTGCGATTTCCTCGTTAACAAAACTTCTGGTGTCAGTGTTATTTCTTTTTCGCTTTGTATTTTGTTATATAATTGAAATATCACAGGATGTGCATTAAGATCAATCAATTAGATAATCCAACCTTTGGTTGTTGATTTAAATTGATTGACACTTGAACATTGGTCTTTGGTACTGTTAAAGTTATTTCACATAATAATCAGGCTCGCGGATTTCTATATGTTTGTTTTGCTGATTACATTGTGAAACAGAGATATAAACTCTTGTATATACTTTTCTTCTGATTGAGTCTGACTATCTAGTTTATTCTCTAGAAAGTATATTAGAGTAAGTCCTCCCAGATTTCCAAACAAATTATTGGGTGTGGTTGTTGTACCCCCGCATTTTCATTACTTGCATATATGTTATCCACATCCAAAAACCATGGTATGCATACCCATATGCGTACTGCTTGGTTTGGTGAAAGTCCGGGAACCATGGTATGCATACCCGTATGCGTAATGATTGGTTTTGTGAAAGTCTGAGAACTTAAGTATACATATTGGTATACGTACTGTCGTAATTTTCAAGTTCCGGAATTTCAACTGAGGTTGGTGGTATGCGTACTGGAGAACCCAAACTCAGTCCGGCTACTTAGGTATGCGTACCTAAGTAGATTAAGTTATAAAATCGGTTTATTCATTAACTAATACATTTATATATTAATGAATGCAATCTTTTGCAAACCGTGGCTATAATGTTCATGAATTGATTCAAGTGAATCAAAATCGATTTTGCTTCGATTGTGTCTTGTATACTTCTACGAGAATATAAACAATTGAACAACTCCATAACTAGTTTCATTTGAATCATTTGAATTATTTGAACTAGTTGTGATTGAGATGAATAAGGTTGATAAGAAAATATTCATATGGATAACTTCGGTTAACTACTGTTGAACCAACCGTGTGCACATGTTTAGGTACGGTTACCCTTATATAAATGACATTACATTTCAATTTTGTATAACAAGCTAAGTTCGATCTAACGGTTGAAAGATATCAGCTTAAATTTAGTTAGGTTTTCATCAAACGGTGAATATTTAATGCTTTGTTACCAAGGTAACTTAGATTTCAAACCCTGATTTGAAAACTATATAAGGGAGAACTCTAGCAACTGGGAAACCTAATCCCCACACCTCCTGTGTAATACTAGTTGTGACTAGAGTCGATTATCCTTTAACCATAGGTTTTTTTCCAAAACCCTGTAGGTTAACGACTTGAAGACTTCATTGGGATTGTGAAGCCAGACCCAACTATTTTGTCTGTAGTTACGTGTTCTGATCTTTCTTTATTCTATTGTGATTGAGTATTATCTTCTCTAAGATTTGATCGAGATTTATTATCCGATAGGCAAGATAAAAAGTAGTCATAAACATTTTCGTCTCATCGTTTGTGATTCCACAATATCTTATTTCGCTACCATACGATTAATATTATTGTGAGGTGATTGATATTACTAGTGAAAAAGCGGGGGTCTAACAACCTCACCTAATATTTCGCTTAGCAATTTGAATGGACTAATTCAAATATACTTTCAAGAGAATCAACTAGACAGTTAGACTCAATCTTAAGAAAAGTATATCAAGGAGTTATATCTCAATCTCTCAATTCAATCTGCAATCAAACAAATAATAATTTACGCGCCTGATTGAATATAAGAGAGATAACTTGAACGGTACCAAAAACTAATATTCAAGGATCAATCAGCAACCAAAGGTTGGATTTACCAATTGATTGATTCAACGCACAACCTGTAATATTTCAATTATATAACAAAATATAATGCGGAAAAAAAATAACACAGACACCAAAAGTTTTGTTAACGAGGAAACCGCAAATGTAGAAAACCCCCGGGACCTAGTCCATATTTGAACACCACACTGTATTAAGCCGCTACAAACACTACTACAAATCTAACTTCGGTCTGTAATGTAGTTGAACCCTAATCAATCTCACACTAATTCAAGGTACTGTGTGCTCCTTAAGTCTCTGATCCTAATAGGATACTACGCACTTGATTCCCTTAGCTGATCTCACCCAAAACCATGAGTTACTATGACCCAAAGTCGAAGACTTGATAAACAAATCTGTATCACACATAAAAGTCTATTGAATAGATAAATCTTTCTCCCACAGATATACCAATGAGTTTTGGTTCGTATTTTGATAAATCAAGGTGAACATGAACCAATTGATAACACAGACTTAAATTCCCGAAGAACAACCTAGTATTATCAATCACCTCACAATAATTTTAATCGATTCACGAAAGAATATATTATGGAATCACAAACGATAAGACGAAGGTGTTTGTCACTATTTTTTATCTTTCCTATCGGAGATATAAATCTAAATCCAATCTTAATATTATACTCAAACACGATAGAAAACAGCTGGATCAGATCACGCAACTACAGAGAAAATAGTTGGGTCTGGCTTCACGATCCTAATGAAGTATTTAAGTCATTAACCTACAGGGTTTCGTGAAAAACCTAAGGTTAAAGGAAAATCGACTCTATCTTATACAACTAGTATCACACAGGAGGTGTGGGGATTAGGTTTACCAGTTTCTAGAGTTCTCCTTTATATAGATTTCAAATCAGGGTTTGCAATCTAAGTTACCTTGGTAACAAAGCATTCAATATTCACCGATGAAAACCTAATAAGATTCAAGCTAATATCTTTCAACCGTTAGATCAAACTTAGCTTGTTATACACACATGAAATGTAAATTTATTTAGGTTTGAGTAATCGTACCTAAACGTGTACACTTAGTCAGTTCAACAATAGTTAACCAATGGTTAGTCATATGAGCACTTTCATATCAACCTTATGCATCTTCACCATAATTAGTTCAAATGACTCAAATGAACTAGTTAGAGAGTTGTTCAATTGCTTAGATCTCATAGAAGTATACAAGACACAATCGAAGCAAAATCGATTTTGATTCACTCGAATCAATTCATGAACATTATAGCCACGGTTTGCAAAGATTGCATTCCTTATTATATAAATGTTTTAGTTCATGAGCAAACCGATTTTAGAAAGTAACCTACTTAAGTATGCAAACGGGTATGCATGCTTAAGTAACCGTATTGGGTTTGTTTTTCACTTCCAAACTCCAGCAGAAATTCACGAACGTGAAACTTCTGCCAGTATGCGTACAGGTTCGCATACTTACCCGGATTTCCATCAACCGCCAGTACGCGTACGGTTACGCATGCATTGGGTTCTCGGTTTTTTACTTTTACACAAATGTGAGAACACACTATGTTTATATCCAAACATGGTTACTTGTTCTAAACTCTCATTTCAATCATTGAAACTTTCTTAGAGGATGTTAAAATAGTTGGTATTCACAAACTATTTTCATCAAAGCGGTTTTCAAGTTATTGAAATAATCAATATGACTTTCATCACGAGTAAAGATGAACTTGGATAAAGTGAAAGATTACCAACACATATTTTGAGAAATAGATAAGCGAGATAAACTCAACTCGAAATAGCGCATGTGTATAATTGAAGTATATATAGCAATACGACTTTTGTCTCAAATAAGAGAGAGAATAGGTAGACTTTTGAGTGATAGATAAGTTCAAGTCTCCACATACCTTTTGTTGATGAAGTTCCACAAGTTCCCTTGAGTAGTTCTTCGTCTTCATTCGATGAACCCGTGGAGTCTAAGGATCAACTACACTTACTATACTAATCCGAGACTTAGCTATAAGTAGTCTAGAAATCAAGACTTATAGTTTTGGCAACTAAACTTGACAAACAAGCTTGAGATAGCAACGCATGAGCATTATTCTAACAATATCCCCCTTTGTCAATTTAGTGACAAAACTTATCAATACATATGGAATACAAAATAAATAAACTTTGTAGCTTCTCTTCCAAATGCTTGATCTCCTTGGTTCTTCCACATTACAAGTAATCTTCGTCACTTCCAAGTACTCCAATGATTCTAAATGTGTTCAACTCCACATCATTGTTGTTGAAGATCCGTATATATAACAATGAGAAAACAATAACTCTCAATCATTACATTATCATAGTACTGTTACACAACATCAAAGTACAATTGTATCACAACTTTGACAACAATACTATATGGTGATATGTAACTCCCCCTTAGTCAATACATCATCTCACATGAAAACCACTCCCCCTTACATAATGATCCGAAAACCATATGTATTTGTAGTGTGAAATACACATTAATTCTCCCCCTTTCTGTCCATAAAATTGGCAAAGGTACGAAAATTAGTGGGATCCTAATGAAATTTCCATAGAGAGACTTCATGACCAAAAGAGAAGCACATATCAACTTTTTTTAGATGCAATCATATAGCCAAAACTAAATGCATTCATCAAGGAGTTTATAAAGATACAAGATAACCCCTATAATATTCCACAGCCGTACTCCCCACAAAGATTTGGCAATTAAGCACAAGTTCATTTAAAAACTCTCCCCCATAAAATGTCATTCCCGAAAGAACAACAAGAGCGACCTTACTTTTACAAGAAAAGAAGGATTTCTTTGGACATTAACAAATCACATGAAACATGAATTTGTATCCAAAAATCTCAATTAAGTTAACCACAAGAGAACCCATGATTAAATTAGTCGGAAATGCTCACACAAGAAAACTTACGGAGTCGCACAATATTTACATAAAGATATGGATCGGGGAAGATCAATACTGCGGAATAAATAAAGATTCATTCTATTTTTCATCACAATTTGCACAATGACATGTAATAGACATTAGTCTTTGTAAACAAAAGTTCATCCTATATTCCAAGTTCCAACAATATTTGCATAATGACATAATAGGCTTAACTTTTGTTTGTCAAAAGTTCATTCAATATTTTATCAATACTTGCATACTGACATATGAAAGATTTAACTTTTGACCATATATGGGACAATCATAGTTCATGGATGCAAACACACATATCCCATAACAAGTTGCAATATATAAAACCATAAAGATTAATACTGCAAAAACAATATTTGCCCTTAGAAGGTATAATCAATCTTTTTCGCACGTATTTATACCAAGAATAGCTACCAAAGGCGTATCAAAAGATTTTATTAACAAAGTCATTAACGACCATGCAACATAGTTCACATAAGATGATTGTGAACATTCAAGAATCCCATAACAATGCGTACTACTACCCATTTTTGAACTTTCTTCTTTGTGATTCACCAACAACATTCTTGTAAAAGTTACAAATGAGCTTAGATGACTAGTACTCCAAGAATCCAAGTGCCCAAGTCCAAGAGAAATGGAACAAGTGTGATGATACGGATCAAAACATTCAAAAACAAGACACATGACAAAGATCAATCTTAACTCATATTGTAATGACCCGTCCCCCCACTGATACTGTCCCCACTTGGCCGCTGTGGTTATCTGGCAGTATGGGGTTTTCAACGGGAATCCATGCGGTAATCCAATAGAAACTTCCCGGGAGGTCACCCATGCCTGGATTACCCCGCCCAAGCACACTTAACTGCATAGTTTTCTACCAACTCTAGAGCCAATTATGCTGAAAAGACCTCGGTGTTAGGAAAGGACAAATCATTACTTATATTCCATTCGGCCAACCACTGCCGAATATCGGGGTATTACACATCCAAATTCAAGAATTCTCATCTTTATTTTGAAGGGAATTCAAAGAGAAAGATAAGCAAAAAGAATGAGGTAATTTCGAGTTCAGACGAAGAAGTTACGACAAAAAAGGTTTACCGAATATCGACGTCTACGGTCAAGTATGCATACAGGTTTGTAAACGAATGTTCAAGCTCTGTAGCAGTGTGCAAACGGGTATGCATACTAAAATCCCTGGATTTTGATTTTAAATGATGGTATGCATACCTGGTATGTGTACCATGAAGTCCAAACATCCCGAACTATTATTTTCAAACCTAAACATTTAAGAACCTTAAACACAGATCAAGTTAGGTAAAAATGAACCATAAGAAAGGTACATGGATCATTATAAGTACTCTAAGCAAATAAAAACACAAATCTTGATCAAGTTTATAGAATACCTTTTTAGAAGAATCCAATTGAATTCTACAGCCTTACCGAAAATAATCTGTGCGCCCCACTTCTCGTGCTTCCCTCACCGTATACATAGCATGGCATTCCTTGGTGAGGATGCACTATAAAAACACTCAAGTTGAGTTGAGGTGAGCAATGTCTTGCTCACAACAAGTGACTTTTGGATTATCATGAAAGAGATCGCTTTTAGAACCTTTCACATCCAAATCCATCTTTCCAAAGAACTTTTTAAGTTCCAACATCATGGATACTGCCTTCTCCATAGTCATAGAAATTTTTGGGAGATCATTCCTTTTCACACTCAAAACATCATTGACTTTCTTTAGTATCCACTCCTGAGTGCGTTTAGGAACAATCGAAACCTTCTTCTCATTACTCTCTTATAGAATTCTCGAAAGAGAATCAGATTGACTATTCTTTTGCAAGTTAGTCTTTATCCAACTGGGAGCATCGGATCTTGTCTTTGCCTTTACGAAGTTATACCTTTGATAATAATTACGATTGTAAAAAGGATTCGTATGACCTTTATAAGCAAATCTAGGTTTATCACAACATTGATTCCTTTTCCTAAAGGTTGGACAATTATAATCTGTAACGTTAAGGGGATTAGTCTTAACATATGATCTTGGTTTCACAACTTCTTATGATTCCCAAACAAAAACATCATGAAGTTTCTCATTCCTTATACGAAAATGACATCTCCTTTCCGTGTGACCTTTATTTCCGCAATAGTAGCAAACATAAGGAATGTTCTTACCTCGATCCATGTGTGCTGACTTTGGAGGTTGATATACTTCACTCTTTTGAACCTTAACTGCCGATGAAGGTATTTAACTTTTGCCATCATTGGAAACTTTTTGTTGAGAAGAATCACTAGCCTTGACAAATTTTACCTCTTTGCTAGTACTTGGAGCATTTATTCCCTTATAGCCCAATCCTTGTGTATCACGATGATTTTTACTTGCTTCTAGCATAGTGGTTAATTTGCTTGAACTATTATTGAACTTTTTCAAGTCATCTTCCAACATCTTGATTTTATTAAGAGAAGCATCTCAATCAGCCACAAGGCGTTTTTCTCGAGCGAGATACACGCCTTCTCTGTCATCAAAAATTTCTTGTTGGGACAAGAAGTATTTTTGATAAACATGATCGCACTCAAGTGACTTTCTACTCAGGTTTTCCTCGATATCTTTGAGGATCGATTCGCAAGAGCGATTACAACCATAAAGACCTTCGTAAATCCTTTTTAATTTCTTGTTTTCTCGACAAAAAGGAGTCAGAAGAGGTGTGACATGAGAAGTTGTAATCTTCTTCATTTTCAATGAATCCAAAACTTAACAATACTCTGAGACTTCCTCATCAATAACTGAATCACCTTCATTAGAAAGTTCATCCAACTGTTCTACTAGGCGTGTTTCCCAATCAACAGTTTATACATTCAAAGAATGTTTAGATATTGACTTAAATGTGACAGTTCTCTCAGGTGAATTCAAGCTTTGAAAATCATCTGGTGATTTCTGACCTCGTACGTTATTAGAGATAGACTAGTCCATAATAATCAGATTGCTACAAACACATACTTATGAGGTTTTTAACGTGTTTTCCTGCTCTGATACCAATTGAAAAAGCGGGGGTCTAACAACCTCACCCAATATTTCTCTTAGAAATCTGTATGGACTAACTCCAATATACTTTCAAGAGAGTCAACTAGACAGTTAGACTCAATCTTAAGAAAAGTATATCAAGGAGTTATATCTCAATCTCTCAATTCAATCCGCAATCAAACACATAATAATTTGTGAGCCTGATTGAATATAAGAGAGATAACTTGAAAGGTACCAAAGAACAATGTTCAAGGATCAATCAATTTCAATCAACAACCAAAGGTTGGATTTACCAATTGATCGACTCAACGCACAACCTGTGATATTTCAATTATATAACAAAATATAGTACGAAAAAGAATAATTATAGACACCAGAAGTTTTGTTAATGAGGAAACCACAAATGCAGAAAAACCCCCGGGGCCTAGTCCATATTTGAACACCACACTGTATTAAGCCGCTATAGACACTAGCCTACTACAAATCTAACTTAGGTCTGGAATGTAGTTGAACCCAAATTAATCTCAGACTGATTCAAGGTACAGTCGTGCTCCTTAAGTCTCTGAGCCCAGCAGGATACTACACACTTGATTCCATTAGCTGATCTTACCCACAACCAAGAGTTGCTACGACCCAAAGTTGAAGATTTGATAAAAAAATCTGGATCACACAGAAAAGTCTATTGAATAGATAAATTTTTCTCCCATATATATACCTACAAGTTTTGTTCCGTATTTTGATAAATCAAGGTGAACATGAACCAATTGATAACCTGGACTTATATTCCCGAAGAACAGCCTAGTATTAATCACCTCACAATAATCTTAATCGATTAACAAAACAAGATATTGTGGAATCACAAACGATGAGACGAAGGTGTTTGTGACTACTTTTCTATCTCGCCTATCGGAGATATAAATCTCGACCCAATTTTACAATTATACTCAAACATGATAGAAAATAGCAAGATCATATCACGCAACTACATAGTAAATAGTTGGGTCTGGCTTCACAATTCCAATAAATTCTTTAAGTCGTTAACCTACAGGGTTTTGTGAAAAACCTAAGGTTAAAGGAGAATCGACTCTAGATTATATAACTAGTCTCATACATGAGGTGTGGGTATTAGGTTTCCCAGTTGCTAGAGTTCTCCTTTATATAGATTTCAAATCAGGGTTTGCCATCTAAGTTACCTTGGTAACAAAGCATTCGATATTCACCGTTAGATGAAAACCTAATTAGATTCAAGCTAATATCTTTCAACCGTTAGATCAAAATTATCTTGTTATACACATATGAAATGTAACTTCATTTAGGCTTTATTAAACGTACCTAAACGTGTACACTTAGTCGGTTCAACAATAGTTAACCAATGGCTAGCCATATGAGCACTTTCATATCAACCTTATTCATCTTCACCATAACTAGTTCAAATGACTCAAATGAACTAGTTAGAGAGATGTTCAATTACTTAGATATCATAGAAGTATACAAGACATAATTGAAGAAAAATCGATTTTGATTCACTCGAATCAATTCATGAACATTATAACCACGGTTTGCAAAGATTGCATTCCTTATTATATAAATGTTTTAGTTCATGAACAAACCTATTTTAGAAAATAACCTACTTAAGTATGCAAACGGGTACGCGTACTTAAGTAACTATATTGAGTTTGTTTTTCACTTCCAAACTCCAGCAGAAATTCACAGACGTGAAACTTCCGCTAGTATGCTTACAAGTACGCATACTTACCCGTATTTCCAACAACTGCCAGTACGCATACGGGTACGCATACTTTGGGTTCCCGATTTTGGACTTTTACACAAATGTGAGAACACACTATGTTTATTTCCAAACATGGTTACTTTCTCTAAACTCTCATTTCAATCATTGAAACTTTCTTAGAGGATGTTAAAATAGTTGTTATGCATAAACTATTTTCATCAAAGCGATTTTCAAGTTATTGAAATAATCAATATGACTTTCGTCACGAGTAAAGATGAACTTGGATAAAGTGAAAGCTTATTAACACATATTTCGAGAAATAAATAAGCGAGATAAACTCAGCTCGAAATAGCACATGTATATAATTGAAGTCTATATAGCAATACGACTTTTGTCTCAAATAGGAGATATAATAGATAGACTTTTGAGTGATAGATAAGTTCAAGTCTCTACATAACTTTTGTTGATGAAGTTCCACAAGTTCCCTTGAGTAGTTCTTCGTCTTCATTCGATGAACGCCGTGGATTCTAAGGCTCAACTACACTTACTACCCTAATCCGAGACTTAGCTATAAGTAGACTAGAAATCAAGACTTATAGTTCTGGCAATTAAACTTGACAAACAAGCTTGAGATAGCAACGCTTGTGAGTTTGACTGAGAATTGCTCTAAAAACTAGGTTGTTCTTCGGTAATATAAGACCGGTATATCAATTGGTTCCTGTTCACCTTGATTTATCAAAAGATGGAACAAAACTCATAGGTATTTATGGGAGACAGATTTATCTATTCAATATACGTTTCTATGTGAGACAGATTTGTTTATTAAAGTCTTCGACTTTGGGTCGTAGAAAATCTTAGTTATGGGTGAGATCATCTAAGGGAATCAAGTGCGCAGAGTCCTCCTGGGATTTAGTGGTGTAAAGAACGCAACTGTACCTTGATCAGTGTGATATTGATTAGGGCTCAACTACATTCCAGTCTGAAGTTTACTTGGAGTAGGCTAGTGTCTGTAGCGGCTTAATATAGTGTGGTGTTCAAATATGGACTAAGTCCCGGGGTTTTTCGATTTTTGCGGTTTCCTCGTTAACAAAATTTCTAGTGTCTGTGTTATTTCTTTTCCGCATTATATTTGTTTATATAATTGAAATATCACAGGTTGTGCATAAGATCAATTAATTAGATAATCCAACCTTTGGTTGTTGATATAAATTGATTGACACTTGAACATTGGTCTTTGGTACCGTTCAAGTTATTTCTCAATATTCAATCGGGCTCGTAAATTCATATTTGTTTGATTGCGGATTGAATTGAGAAATTGAGATATAACTCTTTCATATACTTTCTTAAGATTGAGTCTGACTATCTAGTTGATTTTCTTGAAAATATATTGGAGTTTGTCCATACAAATCTCTAAGAGAATTATTGGGTGTGGTTGTTATACCCCCGGTTTTTCAAGAAACATTCTGGAACAAGTAGAACCGACATTCTCCAATTTAGAATTTGAGATAAATGTAATCCAAAAACCCATGTTGGGTTTACAGGAACTTCGAAGAGACTATCATAGTTTAGAAAATACATCTAAAATGGCTTGGTTTGAATCCAACTTTAGTTCTAATCGAAGAAAAAAATATATAAAACTTATGGTCTATACTTAACTCATAGTAAAGATCCAAATACATTCCTTACTTGGTTTAAATATTTTTAGCAAAACTTACAATTTAGATGGATATAAGAGATCTCTTAATATGTTAGAAACTCAGTTTCAATCTTATGAGACGAAAGATGGAAATGTTATTCAGTCAATCCATCCTTCGGAAGTAGTCATTGATATTAAAGGTGTTATAGCAGCCCCATAGAAATTAGAACATAAGGAAACTGATTCACTAGCAAGCCAGAAAGATATTGGTCAATTAATACAGCAAAATAACTACACCAATTTATATCTACATTCAATAGGAAAACAAACAACCAGAATTGAAGGTTTGTTGAACAAAGATAAAGCCAAGGTATTCAACTTAGCGGTCTTAAACCTAGTACGGCACCATCTAGTGGGTTATTATTTAAACCTACCCCGTCAATAGATCCAAATGTCTTCAGGTTGTAAAATCCGGATCATAGTTTTGTAGATGCAATAGTAAAAAAAACTAGGAAAGTTAAGCTTATCTGCTCCAAGCACATCTGGAACATACAGGCATCCAAAAAAAGCGATAAATGTTCCGTATAAACAAGAATAATACAGTGATATAGATATAGAAGAATTGGAAGAAATATTCCATGCATCAATTTTTGGTAATATTAATAAAAATTCTGGTGATATTTATAAAATATCTTTTGGTAAAACAAATGTACACCAACAGTTCCTACAAGAAATTATTACCCTAGACCAATACCAGTAGACTTACAACTGGAAGAGGATTATAATTTGAATCAGACTTTGTTTGATGGAAGATCAATAGTTGAGTGGAACATAGATGGTATGATGGAATACCAAATAGTAAATATCATAAGACAAATGGCGATGTATGCTTTTGTTTCTAAACTCGCTAAAAACCTAGAAAAGCAAATTGATGAATTTATAATTACCGACTTTACGGGCCAACTTAAAGGATGGTGGGATTTGGACGGTAAAGAAACCAATCTAGGTATAAGATGGTACAAAATATCCCTAGGAAGATATTGTCAATACCCTTTATACTGTTGGCCTACACTTCGTGGGAAGTAATAACCAACAAATAGAGAGATCTAGGGAGTTACTTATTAATCTTAAGTGTCCTACCCTCTCCCATTATAGATGGTACAAAGATGTATTATTTTCAAAATTGTTTAGTATGGAAGATTGTTCTTCTAATGCTGAATTCTGGAAGGAGAAATTTTTCCCCGAATTACCCCCTTTATTTGCCAAAAGGGTTAGAAATATACCAAAATCAAAGAATAGTCAACAATGTATTGAGTATGGAGAATATACTTTTGGCCAATTATCTTCAGAAATTGTATGTGAAGGTTTAGCTTGATGCTCAGATATAAAATTACATAGACAAATACAAAAGAATAAATTATCTAACAAACAAGAGTTATGTGATTTTTGTTAGCAATTTGGTTACAATAACACTCAATCGGCGTTATTTTCCAGGAGGGAACGTACTCAACCACCTACCTATAAACATCGTAAGGCAACTAGGTATCCTAATAGGTATCCATCGAGATCTAAAAAACTCAATTTTAGGAAAAACAACAATAAGTCACAACAATTTAATAACAAGACTAATAAGTCACTTCCAGTCTGTTATAATTGTGGAAAAGTCGGGCATTATACGAACAAGTGTCATACAAAATAGAAAATAAATGAGCTTAATCTCGATGAAGGTCTCAACCGTCGATTAGAACACGTTCTCTTAATGGATTCTGAGCCATCATAAGAAGATGAGTCATCTACTGAACAAGACTCTTCAGAGATAGTTTCAGGATTGGAGGATGATGAGTGTATAGAAGATTATTCTTGCAAAAATTGCTTTCATAAACAAATATCTAATTTACGAATTAATGTCCTTACTAATGAACAAAATTTCATATTAGAATTAATTGATAAAATTGAAAATCCAGAACCAAAGCGAGTAGCTTTGGGAAAATATATTGAGGTAGCTAAACGAGCACCAAAACAATAAAAAATCGAAACCTCTTCCAAACCTTATATAGTTTTAAGGATATGACGGCAAGGGTAGAAAATAATCATATTAGAAAAGAACCTTCATTCAATGATCTTAGGGCTGAAGTTAATCAGGTTAAAGAGGAATTACGGGGCCTTAAGAAAAGGGTCAAAATATTGGAACTTCATGAACCGGTAGACTGTGATTATGACTCGCATGAAGAAAACTCGTTCGGTGAAATTTTACAAATCTACCAAGCTCATATTACTACACAAAAATATTTATACAAACCAGAATCATCTACTAAAAATCAAGATATCGAGAACATTCAATTCATAGATAAAGTGGTCACTCAAAAGTGGTACACCCTAGTCACCCTAATCATAGGAAACTAATAACGTTTTGAAACTATGGCACTCATAGATTCAGGTGCAGATTTAAACTGCGGCCCAAAAAATACTTTAGCAAGACAACCCAAGTTCTTAATACCGCAGATGGAAAAAATAATAATTAATTACAAATTATATGATGCTACATGATGTAGTAATGGGATTTGTTTAGCAACACCATCTATCATGGTAATTATTTTTTATCTCAATCATGCATATTAAGAACTCTATTCTTGAATATGTTATACCCGTTAAGTATTAATAATACGGGCATTGAATCCTTAATTCATGGACATAAAATCATATTTGAGTTTGTCTCCGAACCAAGATAAAAATTTATTAACCCAGTTAAGGATAAAATCAAACACAAAGTTTTTTCTTTTTGTCTTTCTCAAAGAGGAGATCCAATATATGAAATTGAAGAAAAATTAAGTTTCCCAAAACTTCAGAAGCAGATCAATGATTTTAATGATCTCCTAATAAAGGAAGTTTGCGCTGAAATTTTAAATGCGTTCTGAGAGAGAAAACAACACATAGTAGAATTACCCTGTGAACCAGATTTTTCTGAAGAAATGATTCCAACAAAAGCTAGACCAATTCAGATGAATAATAGACTATTAGAAATATGTAAGTCTCAAATTCAAGATTTATTAGATAAAGTCTTAGCTAGAAAAAGCTACTCTCCTTGGAGTTGTCATGCCTTTTATGTAGAAAAAGCAGTTGAATTAGAGAGAGGTGTGCCGAGATTGGTTATAAACTATAAACCTTTGATAAAGCACTAAGATGGTTTAGATATCCAATCCAATCCAATCCCTGATAAAAAAAAGACCTTCTAGATGGACTACATAATGTTGTCATATTTTCAAAATTTGACTTAAAGTCAGGATATTGGCAAATCCAAATAGCCGAAAAAGATGAGTATAAAACTGCTTTTACAGTCCCCTTGGACATTATAAGTGGAATTTCATACCATTTGGTTTGAAAAATGCTCCATCTGAATTTCAACATATTATGAATAACATATTTAATTCTTATTCAACCTTAACAATTGTATATATTGATGACATGTTAATATACTCCGAATCGATTGAGCAGCATTTCAAACATTTATCGATCTTCCTCAAAATAGTAAAACAAGCTGGACTGGTTGTTTTTGCAAAAAAGATGAAAATATTTCAAACCAAAGTTAGATTCCTTGGTCACAATATAATAAAGGTACTACAATACCTATCATTAGTATAAAACAAGGTTAGGATAAGTTTTCCTTTGTTAGTGGTGGTCAGGATTTGTCCACACAAAGATAAATCAAGGGTTGTGGTTCCTCGGACCACCCCTTATATCTCGCACGTGTGGGGTTAATTCCAATATTATGAATGAAAAATAAATACTCAAGTCAAGATATGAAATTTCAAAAATTATAACGGGGAGGTTCGAACTCATGACCTATTGTGTCATAAGAGTGGCCTCTAACCAGTGTTTCACCTTGGTTGGAACTGATAGAAAAGATAAATCAATACTGGTGATTTGTTCAACTTAAATACCATAATTGCTTTATTAATTAGTCTTTCACTAATTGCACATAATAAATAATATATTCATTATAAAGTGTTTTATTAATTAGTGTTTCACTAATTGCTCATAATAAATGACTAATCATTTTTTAATTATAAATATTTTCTTAATTAATTATAATAATTATTTCTATTAATAAGTAATTTTGATAAATAATATCAATAGACATTTTTTGCGACAATGAATAGTAGAAGAGGTGGAGGACGAAAGATTAGTGGTGGTAAAATTGTGTTTTTTTTAGCAAATTTATACCAAAAAATTGAAATATTTCCCACTAAAATTTTCTAATTATCAAGACAGAAACAAAAACTAGGATATCAAATTTGTATATTAAACAAACAATTTGGAAGATCAATGGTGTATGTGGAAGTAATTTGAATTTCTTTCAAATTTTTGCAAAATCCAATTTTGGCAAGTAAAATTGGACAGAGGGATTAATAATAAAAAATTACATGACGGGTAACATTGTATTGTGAAAAATATAGTTGGTTGTTTTTGACACGATCAATAAAGGCGGGTTTTTTTTTTGTTGGATGATACCATATCATATAAGACAAGATAGTTGTCTATGGTACCACTGCTATCTTTGGTAACCGTTCATACGCATGATTTTCAGTATTAACAAAAAACGTATAGTTGAATATAAATTAATTGACAACCTAAGTTTGTTAAACCTAAACTTTATACATGACGTCTGGGATTGAAAGTTATGAGTGTGCCCAATATTCTACGAGGGATGGGCAGTGGTGGTGGTGGAAAAAGAAGTGATATCTGGTGGTTTTGTGGTGCTGCTGGTATTGATGAGTAGTAATTGACTATATTAATTATGTGCCGCTACAAAAGGGTAACACTATAAAGTAGAAATGTAGTTGATCGTCTTAGTGCTAATATAAACTCGGTTAAAATACATAAAAATTAAGAAGAAGAAAAAATCATTTGGATGTCACGTTATATAATAAATACTAAAAATTACATATTTAGTATCAAGATTTCTCCCTCCAATAGATAAATCTACGGTTGTATTGAGATCCCGCAAGCAGAGCGCGAGTTGGTCTTGGATTTATGAATGATAATGAATATAATGGAACGCTCCCTCTCGGTTTCTCCAATGAAAACCGAAACCTTCTAAAAAAAAATCAATCGAACAACACCTAGATGGAGCGTATCATCACCAATGTAAACTTCTCTGAATTGCTACATATCCAGTGAAATTTCTACAGATTAATTTGGTGATTTCGTCCTACCGTAATTTTTAGCGAGGCATGCAATTAAATCTCTAATAGTTATTTTAAAGGTATTTAATAATTATGAAATTCTCTTATAAGTTTTGTTTACGCAAGTATTGATTTAATTTGGGTTCTTTTATATTTTTGTATAAAGTTGATGACTTTTTAATTTGAATACATGTTTGGTTAACAAAATTTGATACATATAGGGTACTTTATTTTTATCACTGATGTTAGTCTCTCATTTTTCCCATTAGCACTCTATTTCGATCCCGTATTTTTAGACATTTTTTTACCGATGTTGGGGTATTTGTTACATCTTAAGGACGATTAAACCCAGTGTGTATTCTACACATTGAAGACGGCAGAAGTTTGTGTCGGCTCTACCTTGAAACTAATAAATTTTCTTCAGAAGGTTAGTTGAATTTATGTAGATACAAATATAAATATGACTATGCTCTTTATTACCCCAAATTACTTGAGTAACACTAGATTTGATAACGCCGTTCATGCACTACTTAGCGTAGTTGGTGTGAAATATTTTTATCCACGAGTTTCTTCAATTTAATGTTATCAATATGATTGAGAAAGAAACTTACACATGTTTTGATTTACATTTATAAGTTTACTTTTTTTAGCTCACATGTGTGTATCTCAGCCTTCCAATAGCCAAGGGTTCTTCATTTTTATAACTCTCACATTTGCAAAAAATAAATAAATAGTTTATATCTATAGCAGGGAAAATATTATGGGTTTTCGCTTCACTCCTCACAGCCTTAGTTATCAATAATTTTGGAACCAATGTAGTCATAAACATCATGGAGTTGGATTGCCAGTTTATGTATATGTATTGTTAGATGAAATTTAAAATTATGGTGTGATGGAACAATAAATGGGGAAAATATCTTTTTCATTTTATTTTATTTTACATGTTGGCACAACATTATTACTCCTTCCAGATAATAAATTGAAATAACATGCTTAAGTAAAATAAAAAGATCAGGAAACCCATTATTTTTCTGCCCAAAACCTATTTGGATATCAAAATAATTACCCACGAAAAAAAATGAAGCAAGAGGAATGTGAAAAATATCTTATTAGTGACAAAACATCCCGTGCCGTTATGGCACGGGTTAAGACCTAGTATATATAAATAATATATCTTTTGATGATAAATTTCCAGGTGAAATTAAGGATAAGAGACAATTGCAGAGATTTTTAGTAAGCCTAAATTATATAGAAGACTTTTATAATGATTTAGCTAAGGATAGCCGATCTCTATACACATGATTACGAAAAAATATTTTTATATGGAGCCATGAACATACTAGTGATGTCATAAAAATTAAATCCAGGGCTAAAGAATTGTCGTGTTTAACTAAATCCAACCCAACAACCTACAAAATAGTCGAGACTGATGCGTCGGATGTTGGATATGGAGGAATTCTCAAAAAAAAAAGGATTCATAATAAAGAACAATTAGCTAGATATACCTCTGGTGTATGGAAATCCGAGGAACAAAACTACTCAATCATTAAAACAGAAATTTTGGAAATAATTAATTGTGTTACTAAATTTGAAAGTGATTTGTTAAAACATGATTTTCTTATTAGAGTGGATTGTCAAGCATCTAAGGAAGTATTGGTAAAGGATGTTAAGAATTTAGGTTCTCGATAGATTTTTGCAAGATGTCAAGCTATTTTATCAGCATTTAATTTCATAATATATAAAAGGTGAAACTAATTCTCTACCTGATTTTTTAACTCGTGAATTTTCGCAGGGAAAAATGACTGCCAAATATATAGGGGAAAGCCTCCTCAAATTTCTAATTCGTCTCCTAATAAGAAGAATAAAAACAATTCCATGGGAATTAAAGGAAACCCTAATAAGGGAAAAGAAAATTCTTCATCAGAAGAAAGGTCACCATTTCTAATGTCCACTTCACTGCCTTTACTTGCAATAGAGACAAAACATGTTCATAGAGAGCTAGCAGATTGTTGCAGGCATGTATTTAAAAGATCATATTTTACCACATTATGGTAAAACTAGATAGTTTTATGAAGCAACAATCGTGGAGATAGAATCTGTCAATATAACCCATCATACCAGGGATAATAATGGTACTCCGGCATATTCCAAACTGGTTATCCTCAAGGTATTGTCTTATCGAGATTGGGTAATGAACCCCCATGGGTTTAGAAAATTTAATGATCATACACATATTAAACCAAGGTCATATACTTATACCGATTATATTAAGGCATGGACCCATACTTTATGCAGTCAGAATCAGAAATTTTCTCATTCTTGGTATATCGGTTTCCGATTAAATTCGATCAGGGAGCTTCCAAACTGGTTCCGCATATGGTTTGGTTTATGGGGTCCGTGCCAAGACATATTACCTAATTATGTACTATAAGCCCTTAACATGTTTATTAAGGCTAATATCCATTCACATGACAAAACACAACTACCGTCATGGTTCTTCATCCTATATGAAATTCCGTGGATTTTAAAATGGAATTATACAATTCCAGTAGATGATGACCTAAGTTGGGAATATATCTTGTACTTAGAAAGGAAATTGTTCATCAAATGGTGGGACAAATTTAATGGTGGCCACCTAAAACCATCTAACCTAAACATGCAGTTCGTTACAACTCAATTAATGGTATCTCATCGTCTTCATCAATGCCGGTAGAGTTATCTACCCATATACTTGCCCTCAAACAAAGACATGGGGAACTTTCAAAGAAATACTTTAAGAAACAGATCCTGCATGCATTGGAATATGAATAAATTAGTTCGCAACCATCTTCTTCAAAAACTATAGAGGAAGAAGAAGTAAAATCTGAAAGCACGGAAGATTTAAATGCAAATGGTGATGATTGTTATGGATTCCTTTAAAAAGCAAGGTTTCAAGACAAAATTCTTGAAAACACGAGGGTATAACAACCACACCCAACAACTCGATTGGCAATCTGAGAGGACTTACTCCAATATACTTTCTAGAGAATCAACTAGACAGTCAGACTCAATCTAGAGAAAAGTATATACAAGAGTTTATATCTCTAATTCTTAATTCAGTCTACAATCAAAAAATATAAATTTTCGAGCCCAATTAAATATAAGAGAAGTAACTTGAATGGTACCAAAGACCAATGTTCAAGGATCAATCAATTTCAATCAACAACCAAATGTTGAATTTCCTAATTTATCGATATAACGCACAACCTGTGATATTTCAATTATATAACAAAATATAATATGGAAAAGAAATAACACAAATACCAGAATTTTGTTAACAAGGAAAACCGCAAATGCAGAAAAACCCCCGGTCCTAGTCCATCTTTGAACACCACACTGTATTAAGCCGCTAGAGACACTAGCCTACTACCAATGAACTTCAGACTGGAGTATAGTTGAACCATAATCAATCTCGCACTGATTCAAGGTACAGTTGCGTTCCTTACGAATCTGATCCCAGCAGGATACTACGCACTTGATTCCCTTAGATGATCTCACTCACAACCAAGAGTTGCTACGACCCAAAGTCGAAGACTTGATAAACAAATCTGTCTCACACAGAAAAGTCTATAGAATGAATAAATCTGCCTCCCACATAAATACCCAAGAGTTTTGTTCCGTCTTTTGATAAATCAAGGTGAACAGGAACCAATTGATAAACTGGTCTTATATTCCCGAAGAACAACCTAGTATTATCAATCACCTCACAACAATCTTAATCGACTAGCGAAACAAGATATTATGGAGTCACAAATGATGAGACAAAGGTGTTTGTGATTACTTTTCTATCTTTCCTATCGGAGATATAAATCTCAAGCCAATTATTACAATCGTACTCAACACGATAGAAAAAACAAGATCAGATCACACAACTACAGAGAAAATAGTTGGGTGTGGCTTCAAAATCCCAATGAAGTCTTCAAGTCATTAACCTACATGGTCTTGAGATAAACCTAAAGTTAAGGAGAATCAACTCTCTAGTTATGCAACTAGTAACACACAAAAGTGTGGGAATTAGGTTTCCCAGTTGCTAGAGTTCTCCTTCATATAGTTTTCAAATCAGGGTTTGCAATCTATGTTACCTTGGTCACAAAGCATTCAATATTCACCGTTAGATGAAAATCCCGATTTAACCAAGATAATATCTTTCAACCATTAGATCGAACTTAGCTTGTTACACGCAAATGAAATGTACCCTCATTTAGGTTTCTGTAACCGTACCTATACATGTACACTAGGTTGGCTCAACAATAGTTAACCGAAGTTAGCCATATGATAACTCTCATATCAACCTTGTTCATCTTAACCATAACTAGTTCAAATAACTCAAATTAAACTAGCTAAAGAGTTGTTTAATTGCTATATTCTCATAGAAGTATACAAGAACACAATTGAAGCAAAATAGGCTTGATTCACTCGAATCAATTCATTAACATTATAGCCACGGTTTGAAAAGATTGCATTTCTTATTAATAAATGTTTATGTTCATGTACATAACCGATTTTAGAACTTTAACCTTCAAGTATGCAAACTGGTACACATACTTGAAATACCTGAACCAAGATTGGGTTTAGCCAGTATGCAAACGGGTACGTGTCCTTCCAATCCCAACAAAAATATTCAAAAATGAACCTTATGCTAGTACGCCAACGGGTGCGCATACTTAGGTTCCCAGATTTCTCAAGCTAATAGGTACATGTACGGGTACACATACTATTGTTCCCGGACATGGATTACATATGTGCAAGAGTACACAACATGACATATCCAATAATGGTTAAGTGCTCTAAACTCTTATTTCAATCATTGAAACTTTCTTAGAGGATGACAATAGCCGTTTTCACATACTATTAGCATCTAAACAATTTTCAAGTTATTGAAACAATCATAACGACATATTCCAAGTCTACACCAAATAATTGTGTCACACAAACCATGTAAGATATTACTCGGAAATTTTCATATGATCATATTTTTACTTGCGTCAAGAATATAAGATGAACTTGGTGGAAGTGAAAGCTTTCCAATACATATTCTGAGAAATATGTAAGCGAGTTAAGCTCAGCTCGAAATCTCAAATGCGTATAATAGAAAACTATATCGTAACATGAATTTTGTCTCAATATAGGAGATAGAGTAGAAATAGACTTTCCAAGTGATAGATGAGTTTCAGTCTCCACATACCTTTTGTTGATGAAGTTCCACAAGCTATCCTTAGTAGTTCTTCTTCTTCAAATGATGAGCGCCGTGAAGTATAAGGCTCAACTATACAATCTAATGTCCTAGTCCGAGACATCTATAAGTAGAATATAAATCAAGACTTATAGTTTTGATCACTAATATTGACAAACATGCTTGAGATAGAAACGCATGCGAGTTCGACCGAGCAGTGCTCTAATAATTCTAATTAAAAGGTTTAAATAAAAAATGTTGGTATAATCGCAGAATGTTTAGTCTACAGTTTATCGACGAGAAGAAGGGTCGATTCCACTATTCATTAAGGACACATGTATGCTTCCAGAAAAGTAAAAGTGAAAAAGATAAATATTCTCAAAAAAGGGAAAAAGTAAACCTTATATAGGTTTTCCACTTTGGATTATGTCTGTCACTTGTCTACCATTTATAAGCTGTCCTATATTCTCCAAATCTTATCTCTTTTGTTTTTTGGAAACTTTTCCCCTATATAAATATCCCTTAAATTAAAGGGAAAGGGCAAGTTTTTAGTTTTCCAGAGTCGTTGTCTAAGAGTTTGAGAGTGATAGTTTGTGAGTGTTTTTTCATGTTCTGAGTGCGAGTTTGAAGTTGTTTGGTATGCTATCTATTAAAAAATAAAAGACTACTTTGTAAGTATCTCTACTCGTTATTTATGTTTTAAGTTTCTTTTAATTATGAAGTTTACTTTTAAGTTTTTATTAGTCATTTTGTAAGTCATCTTTCTTTTACTTTTCATCATATATTAGAATTATACAAGGTCTATATTAGCTATTTCAATAACTTATATAAATCTTGGGAATGTGTTGGTATATATATATTATATATATAAGTGAATTATCTTGATTTGGTGTCACTCGGGAAGGAAAGGCGTTAGTATATGTGGATGTTGTAAAGTGCTTCTTCTGCGACTATTTATCATGTTTTGCCCAATGTTTCATGTCTTATACATAGTTTTTTAAGTGTTATGAATGAGATGAATAATCTTCATTGCAGATAGAGATCCTATGAAGTTTGTGATTTTTTTAGGTAATCAATGACTAAATGATAGGGGATTTGCATATATTTTATGTAAGTGTAACAAAAATGACTATTATATCATTTTTTTTTCTTAGCCGCCTTAGTTAGCATGAATGCGATTCAGTGAGTTAGCATGAATGCGATTCAGTGCTATGGTATAACACCTGAATTTGAGAAGAACAAGTTATCTCTAAAATATTCATTTACAGACATAACTAGAGTTTCCGGTTTAGCTTGATTGAAGCAGTGATAATGCGATCGGATTATGAGTCAATGTTTAACTAGATGAGAGTTTTTCATAATGACACATGATCTAGCAACCAGGATGTCAACTTGACCACATCGATATGAAACCCGGTGTTCTTATTATTGATCCAGATAAAATTCAATTATATTTGAAAGTGGTTGGCATTAGAATGCTTATCTATCGGTTTATGTTTTCTAATTGCCTATAAAGATTGTCTAAATATGCTTATTTGGCTTGTTTTCTTGTTAGTTTTGGGACCATTTATCATCACTTCCCTAGATATGTTGTAAATCTGATCATTGACCCGACTTAAACTTTCTGTCAACTGATAGTTCTGCTTTCCTTATTTAGATTTTGCAGTTCATCCATGAAAAGGATTAAAGGCTATCACTTTGGACCAAAAATATTTGTTTAATTTGGTATTATGTTATCCACAACTTTTGTAATTTGGTTGGTACAAGTAAAACCTTGTGGTATACAATTTTTGTATCTTCTTCTAAACTGACTGAGACTATTGAAACGTATAACTTAAAAATCTCATTGTACTCATAAAATAAACTTATAGGAAAGCTTGTTCCATTATGATTGATGGTACTCCTAAGTATGTACTTCATGTGAAAAGGCATAAAGTATTTCTCAAGAAGCACATCCAATTCATAGTTGGAAGGTGATGAAACAAATAGATTCCCATTATAAAACAAAGAGAGTCATAAGTCCTTTATATAGATAATACAAAAATACAACACAAATGAAAGAAAGGAGTAAACCGTACAACGATGACAATATATAACTTTAACAAAAATACAGTTATCACATGATAACTAAACAAATCCTAAACACAATGAATACAACTCTAGCAATGTGGTCTTCAAAAACTAATTGTGGAACCATCTAGTTAATACGATTAGCGGCCCGTAATTACTGATTGCATAGTATAACCCGAGGTCTTCAAAAACTCAAACCTTGGAGAATAAAGCCCTTTAGTGAAAAAAAACCTTATGCATTTTGAAGTGTAGAAATGTGGATTGCTTTAATCCTATTAGACTGAACAAGTTCTCGAACAAAATGAAAGTCGATAACCAAGTGTTTCATGTGACTATGAAATATGGGATTAGAGGACAGAGCAACAAAAGTCATGTTGTCACATGCAATAATGGGAGTTACAGGGAGAATATGTATAGATATTTGAGAATCTGAAAAAAAATCTAAATAACTTCAGTAGAAGTGGGGGACAATGCCATGCACTCAGCTTCGATGTTACTTCTGGAGATTGTTGCTTGCTTCTTAATGACTAAGAGAATGGATTATTCCCAAAGAATACACAATAACTGCTAATGAATCTCCCATCATCTGGATTTCCATCCCAGTTAGCATATGTAAAATCTTGGAGAGTTGTACACTACACCAAAATCCATATTTCCAATGTTTATTTGCATTACTATGAATTTATGCAACGTTTATGTATGTTTCCCACACGGCGTCACATATTTTTTGCAACGTCATACGTTACTGCATCTGTTGCTTAACTTAATTACAACAACGTATATATACATTGCTTTAGTTAAATAAAGCAACGTTTCCTATTTTAAGCAACGTATGAAAAACCGTTCCTTATGATTTCACCACGTGTTTGTGGGTCCTACAAAAAAAATGACACCATATGTTGCTTTTGAAACGTTTATATACGTTACAAATTATGGGATTGCCAGCAATGTTACATTTACCAACATTTATATCCGTTGCAAAATTTTACCAGGTTTTAAATATTTTTTGATCCTGCTCCTTCAGATTTCTGCACCTGCTTCTCAACTTGCACACCCCATAGTTTTTCTGTAAATCACAGAGACATTTATTTTTTAAATTATCCATACCCAAGTCCTATAAAAAAGAAAAAAAAATTCACGACGCAATTAACAAACATTACTTGCAAATTTGTTTATGTATTCTACAAATCTACCATTTCTATAAAAGGTCAAATGGAACTGAAGTATATGAAGTTGTCCAATGAGCACCTATCTTAATTATAAGTTTATAACATTAGTGTAACCTAGTTTACTTCAGTACCCTATGACCTCTTAGTAAATCAAAATCTAATATATCCAGAAAGGATACCATGCAGTCTGAAATGTAGCGAAACCCTTCTTTAGTTCCAGTCTCCTAGATACAAAATTGAAACCCACAAACCACAACACCAAAACAAACAAATTTGAAATTCTCATAAATAAAACCTAAATTATATTTACTAGCTTAAGTAACCAAATTGAAATAATGAGAAAACAAGAGCATAAAATAGATGAATATCATCCAGAAATGATCAAACAACGTTTCAGAAGAAGGTATATACCTTCTTCTGAAAATTAGGCTTAGTAGTTGATAGATCAAACTTTCTGATTTAGGGGTCTTGATTAAGATACATATCTTAAAAACAAATGGGTTTTGAATGGAGTTTTAAAGCTGATTTCTAGGGTTTCTGATTTAGGGGGTTTGATTAGGTTTTTTCAGCTACTTAGAATCTCAATTAAACAATATGAGTTAGAGAGCATCAATCTGAAATCTCTAGGTGTCGAGAGTTTTAATCATCTGATGATAGAGATGAATTCGAGTTTTTTTTTTTTAAGCAGCGAGGGTTTTTGAGAGTGAGCGTTCAGAGGAAAAAAGAGTGAAAAATGAAATGGAGTTCGAGAGAGAGGGTTCGGGGTTGAGTTTTTCTTAAGCGAAAAAGGTGGGGGGGGGGAGTGAAAAGAGTTGGGGTGGGGGGGGGGATCTGGGTGAAGTTAACAAACCATAAGTAATTAATGATTAACACTCTAATGGAAACAATAAAGCTTTGTAATTAGTGAAAATATGATTAAAAATTAATTTATGATTAGGACTAATTAAAAAAAGTGATGAAGTTTTATAATTAGTGAATATATGATTAAAAACTAATAAAAAATTATAAATTAAAGGTAATATTGTTAAAAGTAAAAAAATGATTAGAAGTAAAATTAAAGTTGAAATAAATATGTAGATGATAAATTTTTTTGGGGAAGTAAAAATTTGGGAGGCAAAAGATGAAGGGAAATAAAAATTGGGAGGGAAAATAATGATTTTTAGATAAAAACTTGTGAGGGTTTTTGGGTGGGAGATGGTTTTTAAATAAAAGTAAAATGCTAAAAAAGAAAGAAAAAGAAACCAAAGTACAAAAACCTTCGAAATAAAATATAATTACAGAAGTGCCATTGTTTACAACGTATGTAACGTTGATTAAGTATTTTAGGAAATTACATAATTAAAGCAACGTATTTTCGGGTTTGCAATGGATATGGACGTTTCTAACGTTGCTAATTTGCTCAAATGGTGTAGTGGTAAAACCTTTAGAAAAGTACATACCATGGACAAGAGTGCCTTTGACACATCTTATGATTCTCTTAGCATCTTCCAAGTGAGCTCAAGTGAGAAATAATGTGATTGCATTGAGCCATATCATTTCCTGTCATAATAAGGTTATCAATAAAAGCACAATCATAATGGTAATCTTAAACCCAAACTTCCGAAAAAAGAGAGAGGAGTCATCCAGAGAATACTGGAAGTCCAGAGAGACAAGCACATCAACAAGTTTTTCATACCAAGACCTAGGTGAATGTCTCAATTCATGGAATGATTTATGTAGTTTATATACATAATCATGATGTGTTGCATCTTCAAAGCCTGGTGGTTAAGTCATACAGGAAGTCTCTTTGAAATATTTATACGGAAAAATGTTACTCACATCTAGTTGTGTTTAATTGCCAATTGAAGTTAACAACTAGTGAGAGAACAATTCTAATATAATGTAGGATGGCTTCACAACTAGATTAAAGGTATCAATATAATCCGATCCTTCAAGTTTATGGAAGCCTTTATCCCCAAGTATGGATTTGTATATTCAAATTGAGCTATCTGCATTGTGCTTCACCTTTAAGACCCATTTGCATCCAACCAAATTTTGATTAGGATTGGGAAGTTCTAGAGACTAAGTACCAGCATCCTTAAGGGCCTTATTTTCTTGTTTTATGGCCTAAACCCATACATGTATTTTCTTAGTTTGAGAGTAACAAGTGGGCGTTGGTGGAGTGAGAGTAGACATGTATGCAGCATGCAAATCATGTCTAGTAGAACTTTGGGCCTATAAATGTTGTTTTTTGATCTGGTAGTCATATAACGAGTACCAGAAGAAGACTCATCGGGATGAGGGGGATGGAAACATCATGTGGAGAAATAATTCAGTCAAAGATCTGAGAGGGAGATGTGGGACCACTGACATGTAATGAGGAAGAGATGGAAGAATCCAAAAGAGTTATAGACATTTCAAATGTAAAGAGTACATTACTAAAAGAAGTAGTGTAAGTGAGAAATGAATATGAAAAAACATATTCATGAATAACTACATGTCTTGAAATGTAAGTTCTATGAGAAATGGGATCTAAGACCGGGTCTTATGGAAGTCGTTCAACTAAATGCCTTTACTCCTCAGCCTGGGAAGGGCCTAGGTCTTGCCGTTTTTCCCTGAGAAATCTAGGGACAACTAATGGTTAGACATTCTATGCAAAAAAAAAATGGTAAGTCATCAACCATTCTTCAAATAACGGTCAGACATCATCTGTTTCTTTAAAAACGGTTATTCATTGCCCTTTCTCCTCATCTAGACCAGTCCAACCTAATTGAACCGATTAACCATTGCCCGTTTTAAAATTTAACCTCAAAAGATCCAGAGAATTCGACAGAGTTATTTTTGTTCTTCACAGTTCTTGTTCTTCCACCTCTGTAAAAATCCAAAACCATCGTTTTCCACAATTTTTTGTTTGGGGATGTGGAAGAAAGGGTAAATTTGTAGTTGCACTTGATTTGAAGGCGTTTTATCAACTCAATAGTTAAAGGTAATCCAATGTAACCTTAAACCCTAGTTTATTTTTTCTTTTCAATTAAGATTAATTTTGTAAAATTTATAGGTGATTAACACAAATTGAATGCAACAACTACTAGTTAGTGCTTTGTGTTTGTTAAAAATTTGTTTAACATGATTAATTTTGGTTAGTTATTGATGAACATGGTTGATTTGTTAGTTATTGATAAACATGGTTGATTTCTTGTGACATTTGTTTTTAAATAATTTTGATAATACACAATTCATAGAAATGTTGGAATCCTAATTTGTTAGAAAGATATGGTTTTGAGTATCAAGTTAAGTTTTTCCTCCAAAAGCTTGACATTTGTTTGGTGTTTTTCAAATAATTGTATTCATACGTTAATATTTGTTTGTTTGGTGCATTTAGATAATGATATGGAGTACCTGACGGACCAAAAATTGTCCAAAAAAGGTAGAGATGGTCATATATCGGGTAAAGATACACCAAAGATGAAAATGAGGACTAGTTGGGGAAAAATTAAAGATTCTTATGATATCGTTGTAGATAATAATCCACGCGCACTTCAGGTACTGGATAATTGTGGGTTTTCCAAGATATTGTCATTTAATTTTAAGAATACAAATGTGCAACTCACAAATGCTCTAGTAGCTATATGGTGGAATACAACCAAGACTTTCCATTTACCAGTCTTTGAAATAGGATTTCCACCTTTAGACTTTGTAATGTTAACTGGAATTCCTATATGTAAAGGTGAGCCTATCACTTTCCCGAGGAGGTTATCTAGAGAATTTTTTGAAAGTTTAGATGATTTTTACTTTAGCGGTGTGATCGCCAACCAAAAAAGTCGATATGAAAATTATGAAGATGATTCCCCCCCCCCCCCGGAGAAGTGAGCACTTCTAAAAAACCTTGGGAGAGTAAATCCTCAGCTGTATGTATCTCCTACCTTTTATCTTATATAAACAATAGAAAAAACTTGGACAACTCTGAGAACTGGGAGGAATTGACTAGGATTTTTGTTCTTTGGGTTATTGGTCAAGTATTCACCGGAACGAGTTCGTCTAATGTTTCAAAAGCGTGGTTGGTTGTTTTGGGCGCTTCAGAAAGCTTACAAAACCTTGGTAGGTATGATTGGGGTTCATTTATTTATTGTAAATTGTTAAACAACTTGGACAAGGTTTGTAGTGGTGTTGATAATAACGTGGCAGCAATGTGGATGATATTATAGTATTGGTACTATATTTACTTTTGTAATTCTGAACCATTACTGAAATTGGGATCATTTGTACCGGAAGAAATCTATCATGCGGTTAATATGTTTTCATCGACCCATAAAGAGGGTGTGCAACAAACAGATGCCGGCAAACATTCCGTGAACAACGCTAAAAGACCGATGGATTTGAGAGTGTCACATGGAGCAGTTGTTTGGCAACCATGGGTAGGAAATTCCCACTATGAAGATGAGGAAGTAATTTTAGAAAGAGACGTTAGTCGAAAGAGAATATATTTCAGGGGAGTATTCGATAAGAAAGATGAGGCCCTTTATCTTGGGGAGATGTTTGAGGTAGGTGTTAGGTTTGATTAAAATTCCTTCTTCGCCTTCTGATTTTTCAAACACTAAAACAGAGGATATTGTTGAAGGGGTTCATTACTTGATAGCAAATGATACAGAGTATGCTTCTTTGTGGAAAGATATTAGCATGAGACCTTTGTTTCCAGATTTGAGTCGTGTTCACAACCACGAAGAGGTTGGTATTGGTAACATTAAAAGCTCTCGTTTTGCTCCTAATTTACCTGTTCCAAGTCAGTTTGCAGAAACCTTCGTCTATACCCAATCGGACCCGCCATCAAAATTTCCTAGGATAGAGTGGTCATTTCCGTATGTCAACTCGGATAGAATACGTGAAATACATCATCTTCCAAGTATCAGTCATCGACATGATTGGAGTAACATCCATGGCACCGAGGTTAGTTAATACACCTTTATTTTGTACATTTATAAGTATAACTTTAATTTATTATTATTTTATTTATTTAAGTGTAGATGGAGTGTAAACGGAAAAAGGTCAAGGAACGGGTATCTGTTATCCTTTCTAAGAAAGCCTAAAACGGATAACGACTAGCCGTTATTAAGGAACGGATAATCGTTCCCCGTTTTTTTGGTGTAGAACGGTTAATGGATTATCGTTTTTTTCACTTTTTTAGAACGGATAATGGTTAGCCTTATCCGAAGTCTTCCCACTGGGATTCCCACACACTAGGGAAGGCTTGCGGGTGTAGATGGTGGATTTTCGACAAAGGCTAAAATCATAAACCCATAATTATACGAACTTCTGATCCAACAATCATACGTGAGTATTGAGACACTGGTCTCTCATTGAACCTCTGACTGAGAAATATTGTCTCTCAGAGTACATGTAGATATGTAGTCTCTCGGCTGGACAACGACGTATCTCATGAATATTGAACACTTCAGTAATTATTTTTATATAGAATCACAAGATTGACGTCTCCTAGATAGCTTGCTCTGCTAGTATAGAGCGATAACATCTTCAAGATACAAACAACAGTTTTCCCGGACTATATAAAGGATATGAAGCTCCAGCAAGTTCATATCGGAATAATTAATGCTCCTAGACAGCTTGCTCTGCTAGTATAGAGCCATTAATTAATAATTCTTAAATTCTTGGATTCATCCACTGAATTTCTGAAAATATTCAAATATTAGTATTCAAATACTTTTGTAATATTTCGTTACTTCAATCCATGGTTCTTCCCAGCAGGATTCCATGGGTTAGTAATAAATATTCAACAACATTGGCATCTGAGCTACCTCTGAGTAAGCCCCGATTCAAATGGTGCAAGTGTACTCAACGATGATGCACTAACAATCACTGTGCGAACAAGTATTTCAAAATACGACGAGATGATGAACCTATGCAAAATAGGAAGGAAAATAATAAATAATTAAAAATTGACCAAGGCGCTGGGAGCATGGGCCCACTGACCGGCCGGACGTGCCGTGGTCAATCCCACGCCAGTTTCATATTTTTATCATATTTTTTTGTTATTTTCCTTTAGTTCATGAAAATCCTTTCACTTGAACAAATATCTTTCGTTTTGAGGAAACTCCTCAATTTCATGGTGTTTCTCTCACACCAAAGAAATAATATAAAATTAAGGAAAACATTTTGGGTCGTGATTATTGGCCAACCGGCCATGCCTTGATCCCAGCTGACCCCACACCTCATGGTTCCTCATTATTTTATTATTATTTCCCTAATTTCATGAAAACTCCTTAATCTCATGATATTTCCCTGGTCCCATGAAAAAATAATATAAAATTAGGGAAACCCGTGTGACCGGGCCCTAGACGGCAGGTCAAGCCCTAGCTAGCCCCACACGTCCCATTTTATTATTATTATATTATTCATGTTTCCATAATCCCATGAAATTCCTTGATTTCATGATATTTCCTTCAAATTATGAAAATTCATTTAAATCATGAAATAATACATAAAATTAGGGAAAACTCACGTGACCGGGCCCTAGACAGCCAACCATGCTCAAGATGGTCCCACACGTCCCTTATTTTATTATTATTATTTTTCATGTTTTCCTCATCTCATGGAAACTCCTTGATTTCAATAGAAACCTCTTGGTTTTAACAAATTCCTTGGTTTTATCATATTTCCCTAAAATCATGAAAATATTATAAAAATTTGGAAAACATGTGGGATTGGGCCCTTTGGCCGGCCGGCCATGCCTTGGCCATGACCGGTCCTACACTTCATGATTCCTCCACTTTTTTATTATTTTTCCTTCATCTCATGAAGTTTTGACGGTTTCATCAAAAACCCCTGATTTCTTCATATTTTCTCAAATATTTGCTCAAATGCACATCTGAAAATATCAAAATTCTCAGAACTGAGATACGAACACTTTGGTGACATGAGCATGTTACCTTGATCGACCAAGTTTGTCTCTTTGTCTATCAAGGAGCCGATCCTGCGTATTTACACAATTTGACCTAATTTGCGCAATTGCACGTATTAGGTCCAAAACTCTTCCAAATAATTTTGGGATTTTCATGGAACGATTGTAATTTGATCCCTTGATCACCCAGGGATGGTTTCATGACCAGGTCTCTCATCTCTTCATAATTGATTAGGTTTTATCACCTACGGCTCAGACAAGCATTTTCGAATGAATGATTAAACCAACATTTGATCATTCTTTCATCAACGAATCACCAACTCTTCGAGAGGCCTTGGTATTTGCTCACATGAGCATATGGGAGATGCATAGTCAACCCACAGTCCCATGAAGTCAGTTCTCCTTCATTCCATGGTTAATTTTCAAATAAACCATCAGTTGATCAAATTAGGGTTTCTGAGTCCAAGGATTATAATTCCAGATTCAAACACTAATAATTTTATGACGATCTCATGATCAGTATTATTATTAATTATGCTCGGTTCAACTACCAGTATTTTAATTAATATTTTATTTGGTCACGCTATCAATAATTCATCAGACGACCAACACTTGCTTAGATGAGCAATATTTTCTCAAACCAAGGAATATTGGTTCAACTATCAATATTCAACAATTCATCTAATGAGCAACACTTGCTCACTTCAACGTCAGAAATTTATCTTTGTCTCAGCAAACACGTTCAATTCATGAGTTTCTGAACATTTTTGCAAATTATGTTCAACTCAGCAAATACATGGACTCATTGTCCCATTAAATCATGAAGTCATCAACTGACTAATTAACCACGGGAGGTCAATCGTGTCACTTGGGGGGATATAAACTAGGGTTTTGGTCTGGAGGTCTACGACATGTGTGTTTAAACACACGATGGAATGTGAACAAGTCGTGCAATCAGTTAAAGGAGTTAACAAAGTAGTGGATGGAAAATCAACCAAGTCTCCGCACGATGAACAACTGGTTTCAAACTTCCACGCTCTTTGATTCCATAAACTATCACACTTCATGGGATCATGGTGTCTACAATTCCATCAATATAGATAAGGCTCTGAGTCATGATTAAAAAAACAACGACAAAAACAACAAGAATCTCACGTATCACTGACAATACGAGATCAACAACTCATCAATTGAGAAATTACTCTCAACTGAGCAATTTCAATCATTCAGAACTTATCTTATTCATAATTCACAACACACCTACAATCTTTGATTACCATTGATTCCACACATTTTTTAGCTTCCATCCTACAGATCAACCCATCTTGTCTTGTGACCGAATTTACTATGGAACGACCATTGTCTTGGTTTAGACCGGAGAACTACAGATTGATCTATCGAATTAAAAGAACCCCCTTTACAGCGGTGCATCTGTGTGAGGTTGAACATTTCGCTCGGTTCAAGGGGTCTCCTCCGTACGATCGTCTCCTCAATTCCGTAAAAACCAGCAATCGTTTTGCACTATCTACATATTGGCGACCACAATGGGAGATCATTCTCTCGGTTGAAATCTCCGTTCTCACAAAGATGGTCGATCTTAGGTCTGGTTCAGTTACCAACTCGGGTTCAATACCCAACCTTAACATTTCAAGATATAGTGGTACCACTAATACCACACCTCCAGCGCAACCTGCTACTAATACTCCTCCAAGCACCGATGCTCTAGTGATCACCCCTACAAGTGACGGCACTGGAGCCATCAACAATCTACTCTTCGTTTGTTCTCCTAAAGAAACCAGAGGAAATCATCCTACCATAGTTAATCTCATGAAGGTTCAGACTGATGTAGCTGCAGCACAGAAAGAGTTGTGTACTTATCTCAAAACTCTCACAGATAAGCTTGCGTCTGAAAGAACTCAGCCTCAATGCGAGAAAGGAAAAGCTAAAGAAACATCTTCAACTGCTGATCCTGAAATCTCTCCAATCTATGTTGTACATGATGAAGAACTCCGCAAAGCTGCAGATGACTCTCCAGCAATGGAACCCACAAGTTTCATCACTCGTGAAGACCTATAACACTTTTTGAAGATCGAGGAAAAGACAAGGCATCATCTGTCCATCTTCACCAACCTTCATATCCTGCTTCCATACATAGGATTCCTCTTCCAAAGGTTATACCGCTCCAACATTCATTCTTTATGATGGAACATGCAATACTCAAAAATATATTTCTCGGTTTATGGAATTATTGGGCGAACACGAGCACAACTGGTACAACAACATCGCACCGGGAAGTATCACCGATTGGAGAAAGATGATTAATGCTTTCTACAGAAAATACTTCTTCGTGTAAGAGAAAATCACTCTCTCTCTCTCTCTTTGATCTAGGAAGGATGTTTCAATGAAGCAGTGAACATCCTAATGATCATGTGAAATGGTTCACAGTTCAAGCCTTGGACTGCCACGAACAAAACGTCACATAGCAGGAACTTGTAGACTTGTGCATCAACAAAATGATCCTGGTCTACAGAGCCTCGCTGGAAAACCTCTGGTTCTACACTTTCTCAGAACTTCATGAAGCATCCAAATGATCAGCGACTACTACACCTGCTTTACTGAGCAAAGTTTACAAGGTCGAGGAACCTCAAACAAGCCGACGCCTGATCAACAAACAGTACAATTTCCAACCTTCCATGAACGTTGTTTCTCAAGGAGGAAAAAGGAAAGCTTCTGCTCAAACATGCGACATCCAACATTTCATCCTACAAAATCATCACGGAGGGATAACTAATCTTACACAAACCTCGACCCGGCATCGAACGGGAAATAATTGGACAGACTTAAACTTCTCTCGTCTCATGAAGGAGTGATCGAGTTACTGGAAGTTTGGGTTCAATATGGTGCGATCAAATTGTCGTTCATCAGGAGAGAGCCAACAGAAGAAGAAATGGAGAATCCCAGGAGTACACAAGAATCCTCTATAGTCAGAACCTTGCGCTCTCTGAATTCAAAGAAGAAGTTCAATCGTTGCTCGAGAAAATCTGTAGAATTGATCTATCTGCCGAAGGCACAAATGAGAGACATGTTCACAGCACTGAACCACATCATGTCAAGATGTCCATTCCGGGAATACTTCTTGAGCCTCCAACCACATACCAAGATATGTACAACTGGGGACTGCCTACCACAGTCAATCTCAGAAGAAACGAATTTTGAAGAACGTTGATCGATGCTGGCATCGCCATCAACATCATTCAACTTAAAACCCTCAGAGCCGCATGCATCACTCGACAAGAATTTACTCATGCTCCCATCTCAATCAGAGACCTTGAAGGAGCACTCGGAAATACCCATGGCTACATCACTCTCAAAGTGAACATAAGTCCAACTTGGACAGAAACCAAGTTTCACATAATCAGGAAGATCCATGATATGACATGTCCTTCAGACGAGCGTGGATCCATGCTGAAAATATGGATACTTACAAAGCGCCTTTGGTTACACATCTCTCCATCGAAGAAAGTTCTGATCCAGAAGGTTTGACGGACATTCCATCATCAGAGTACTTTGAGGAATTTCAAACTTTGACGAGGTTGAAGCAAGAACCTGCAAAAAGATGCATAGACATTCATCAAGAGGTTCCACATTCAGGCAAGTCTCATTCCACGTCAATGTCATTTATTTCCTCACATGTTATCCTAGAATGAGGACTTAATTATGCTAGCAACTCTACAAGATGTTATGAATGGTAGCTTCACCGCATTAGTATTTTACTAAGTGGTTTAATCTGATATTTCTCCGAATCAAGCACTGAAACATTTATTACTGAGATGATGTCCAAACATGTCAAAAAATACTTTGGGAGTTTCTCCTGCAAGTCCATGTGTTCCACAAAATCAGAAGGCTCTGATGTCTTCACAAGTGTAGAATCCCACTACCACAATAAAAGGGATGCTCAATCAATAGAAGAAACTCCAGGGCTGAGATAATCAAACCCCTAAGGCATTTGATGCTTAAGGAGTATATGCTTCAACGCTCAAGCATTTGAGAATCCATCAAATTATACTCCCAATCAAAGAGTACAGCTTTATCACAAATTTCTATACTATGACACATTGATTCAACACCAGCACGATCAAAGTGCTACTAAACTACAATCGATAAGTCTTCATTATCCCATGATAAGACATCTGAAGAAGATGCAACATCATTCATACATGGATGACACTAACTCCTTTAATATACACTGGGTAACCTCAGGAGATTCCGTGAAACTTCATCAACGGGATTTCTCTACATCACAAGCCCCTGCATGATTGAAGAACTTTCTCTCTTCACCAATCACATCCAGTACGAAAATTGCTGATGCTATCTACCGCAACAATGACGACTCACTGACAAAGCCATTTCGTGGTAAAGTTATGCTTTCAGGAGCATTCAGGTTGGACTCTCAGTACACCTTCATCTTACGGACGCTCAACTCATCAACTAGTTTGTGAATGTAAAAGGCTCACTGGAAGAAGGAGCAAATATTATATCAATAATCATGGTTCTATCCTTTTCGGTCTTTGGAGCAACTTCAACCGTGGTATCAACATCATTAATAATATCTAGGATAACATCATCCATGATCTCAGCATCGACAAGGATCTCTGGAGCGTGATCATTCATAGTCTCAGCATCAACGACGGTCTCAGGAGCAACATCCTCAGGGCTTCATCAACTAATCATTCTCTGAAGTGTTACACATGAAGAGGATTTATCTAAGAACCAATGATTCATATCAAGATGTGTAGACCTGATAACATGCTCACATGAAAGTATTCCCAAAGCTGGCACGACTGGGGGACATAATCCAAAGTCTTCTACAAGATGTTCTCATCACCTCTACAAATGAGATACAACACACTTCAGGTCATGGGTTTGAAAAAACGTACCAATGGGTGAGAAATGGGACAATTCTTCCTCAACTAAAGATGTTCTTCTATGTCTCTTCTACAACATACCAAAAGGGAGCATTAATCGGACATACGAACTGAAAGATATGGCCTTTACCGTCAGGTCTACGAAACCTAAAAAATTTGTTCGGGATTACAAATTGCAAATGTGCACGCTTCGTTGGCGGACTTCTACAACTCCAAATTGAGTGATTCTTCTATCATGTAATAACTCAGTCTCTTTGCTTCAAAAGTTGGGGCCAAGCATCGAATTCCGACGTCGTGTGAGGTTCCTACAGTTTCCAGAGCATATTACATGCAAGCAGAAATTCGTGGACGGGATTCATAACCTCTACAGTCGATCGATGTCCACCAGGTATTTTCACTAAGTACTTTATCAAGGTACCTCCAACTTCTACCACCTGGGTCTTTACATCAATTTTCCACCCGGGTCCTCTATCTAAGTCTTGCTAGAAGAAGAGAAAACAAAAAGGAGAGATTTAACAAAATACTGGGGACTGACTGTCCACTGATCATGACGATCAGTTTCACAGTCCAAGACTCGTGGCACCAGACTCTCATGTGCTAATTATTCATCATAAAAGTAATGATACCACCGGGACATGAGATCATGGTCATTATATCATCCCATCACGAGAGCAGTCTCAGCTATGGTCCCTTGACCAGGGTTTCAGAAGTAATGTTTCTACGACTGACATAAGCAAGATGGCACTGCAAGCACCATGATCATGTATTAATCAAGAGGTCCTGATCTCAAATGAATCAATGACATTAAAATTCTTCACCAACCGTTCAAGACACAAGCGAATGGTCTAAAGACACAACATGAGTGTTTTACAGCAAACTCGTCGGAGATTATTTTACACTTTCCTGTACAAACCGACAAGCTGGGAGAAATTGGTAAATAATTTGGGGATGGGTCATACACCATTCTCTTCATATGTATGTTCTCTACAGCATATCCAAAATTCACGAGAATTGGGGAAACGATCAAAGAGTTGTGGCCAAAACATTGGATCGCATGCCATCGGAAAATTTTCTGAAGGTCTCCTGGAAGTTTACTATTTCGTCGATTTCAGATCCTAAACATGCTCGGAACCCAAAAATATTCTTTGATAAAGTTTGGAAATTTCCTGGCCATGAGGATACATAGGTAGACCGCGAAAATCAGACATCGGACGAAGATTTTACAACAATTTCAATGAATACCTAATTTCTGAATTTTCTGATGACGAATTATGACGAAATTCTTCGTTCATCCACATCTGAATCAGGATCAACACCATCAATGCAAATCCTGCCTTCATCATCAGCCGATAGTCTCATTTGCTGAAGTTGATGGTGCTTCTGATGACAAGGGACGACTCACATATGATCGAGAGACATACAAAGTACCAGCTTTCCAGCGTCTCTGAAAGGTTGATTCATCCTAGGATGAACATCTGCAAAGGTCTTCATGTTTGACTTGATATTTCTGGAGCGTTCTCCGGAAGATCCATAAGAGTGGTTGTAACCATAAGTCATCACTTACTGAGGCGAAATACAGGGAGTCATGGATATATCAATAACAAGCACGCGCTGAAACGGTAACAATCCAACTCTTGCCTATTTACAATTTCACTAGCTATAGTGATTATAACGTCAAAATTTCGAAAAACTTGCTTGTCTCTTCAAATCTGCAAAGACGAGCAAAATTTATTATTCAAAATCAGGACTTGATTTTCATCAAACCGTGAACAACCCACGTGAATTTTAACATCCACGGGTTTTTCAAAAATTGGAAAGACGTCCATCTTACAATTGTGAAAACTCACATACAGACATTATTTCACCATGTATAATTGTCTACTTTCAACAGTTGTTCAAAATCAAAACATTGATTTTACAAAATACATATATTTAATGTGAAACTCACGTTAATTTAAAAATATATTTATATATTTTTATCCCTCGCACGAGCATCTGTAGTTGAAGCGAGAGTATATTTTCAAAATTTTGTGAATGCTCACATATCGAAAATAAAAAAATTCATGAAAGCTCAAAGACAAATTTTTTATTAACAGACGCACGTGTGTTTTTTTTTTTTTTTTAAACTTTTCTCTCGTACGAACATTCACCTTTGGAACGAGAGTTTATTCCATTTTATGAAATCTCACAAAGATAAAATTTTGGTTTTCTTGAAGGCTCATAGACAAAATTTTATATCATTAGGCTCAGGTCTATTTTGTTTGTTCCTTAAACTAACGAACAAACGAGCGTCTATTCCTAAAATAAGGATTTCTTTTTTGGGCCCGGCCCGCGAATCCTAAACGACCAAGGTCCCGTCATCAAGATCAGCGGCTCAACACCAATATATGCCCATTAGACGATGCTCCATCATGCCACTGGGATCTTCATTCAAGTCATGGTTTGCTCGTACTATCAAAATCCGGTAATGTCTTAACTTACGACTAAGTTCAATTACTTATGAACGGAAAATCACCATTCAATGCTGACTGAGGAACACGGCTTTCCTCACTAAGCAGGGGACTTAATGTAGATGTTGGATTTTTGATAAAGGATAAAATCGTAAACCCATAATTATACGAACTTCTGATCCAGCAATCAGACGTGAGTATTGAGACACGGGTCTCTCATCGAACCTCTGACTGAGAAATACTGTCTCTCAGAGTACATGTATATATGTAGTCTCTGGACTGGACAACGACGTATCTCATGAATACTGAACACTTCAGTAATTATTTCTATATAGAATCACAAGATTGACGGCTCCTAGACAGCTTGCTCAGCTAGTATAGAGCGATAACGTCTTCAGGATACAAACAAGAGTTTTCCCTGACTATATAAAGGATATGAAGCTCCGGCAAGCTCATATCGGAATAATTAATGATCCTAGACAGCTTGCTCTGCTAGTATAGAGCCATCAACTAATTATTCTTAAATTCTTGGATTCATCCACTGAATTTCTGAAAATATTAAAATATTTTCTGAAAGTATTCAAATACTTTTGTAATATTTCGTTACTTCAATCCATGGTTCTTCCCAGCAGAATTCCATGGGTTAGTAATAAATATTCAACAACACGAGTATCTAAGCTACCTCTGAGTAAGCCCCAATTCAAATGGTGCAAGTGTACTCAACGATGATGCACTAACAATCACTGTGCGAACTAGTATTTCAAAATACGACAAGATGATAAGCCTATGAAAAATAGGAAAGAAAATAATAAATAATTAAAACTTGACCAGGGCGTTGGGAGCATGGGTCCACTGACCGTCCGGACGTGCCGTGGTCAATCCCACGCCAGTTTCATATTTTTATCATATTTTTTTGTTATTTTCCTTGAGTTCATGAAAATCCTTTCACTTGAACAAATATCTTTCATTTTGAGGAAACTCCTCAGTTTCATGGTGTTTCTCTCACACCAAAGAAATAATATAAAATTAAAGAAAACATTGTGGGCCTTGATTATTGGCCAACCGGCCATGCCTTGATCCCAGCCGGCCCCACACCTCATGGTTCCTCATTATTTTATTATTATTTCCCTAATTTCATGAATACTCCTTGAAAAAGCGGGGGTCTAACAACACCACCCAATATTTCGTTTAGCAATATGTATGGACAACTCCGAGTTGTTTTCTAGAGAATCAACTAGACAGTTAGACTCAATCAATAGAAAATACTCAAGGAGTTATTATCTCAATCTCTCGATTTGATTTACTCAAGCAAATATGATTCGCTATTATAATCAAAGAGAGATAACTTGGATGGTACCAAAGACCAATATCCAAGTGTCAATCAATTTAAATCAACAACCAAAATGGTTGGATATTCTAATTGATTGAACAACGCATAACCTGTATTATTTCAATTATATAAAAATATAATGAAGAAAAGAAATAACACAGACACCAGAAATTTTGTTAACGAGGAAACCGCAAATGCAGAAAAACCCCGGGACCTAGTCCAGATTAAACATACAATGTATTAAGCCGCTACAGACACTAGCATACTCCAAATTAACTTTGGTCTGGACTGTAGTTGAACCCCAACCAATCTCACACTGGTCCAAGGTACATTTATTCTCATACGCCTCTGATCCCAGCAGGATACTGCGCACTTGATTCCCTTAGATGATCTCACCCATAACCAAGAGTTGCTACGACCCAAAGTCGAAGACTTTAATAAACAAATCTGTCTCACACAGAAAAGTCTACAGGTAATAGATAAATTTGTCTCCCACGAAAAAACCTACAAGTTTTGTTCCGTATTTTGATAAATCAAGGTGAACATGAACCAATCAATAAAACTAGACATATATTCCCGAAGAACAGCTCAGTTTCATCAATCACCTCATAATAAACTTAATCAACGCAGCGAAAAAGATTATTGAGGAATCACAAACAATGAGACGAAGACGTTTGTGGCTACTTTTATCTTGCCTATCGGAGATAGAAATCTCAAGCCAATTATTACAATTGTAATCGTACGATAGAAACATCAAGATCATATCACACAACTACAAGAAAAGTAGTATCAGTATGGATTCACAATCCCAATGAAGTCTTTAAGTCGTTAACCTGGTTTTAGAAGAAGAAAACCAAATGTTAAAGGAGAATCGACTCTAGATTTATCAAACTAGTATCACACAGAATGTGTGGGGACTAGGTTTCCCAGTTGCTAGAGTTCTCCCTTATATAATCTTTCAAATCAGGGTTTCCAATCAATGTTAGCTTACTAACAAAGCATTCAATATTCACCGTTAGATTACAACCTGATTAGATACAAGCTAATATCTCTCAACCGTTAGATCGAAAACTTAACTTGCCATACACACATGTACGTGATGATTTTGGGTTTGTGTAACCTAACCCAAACGTGTACAAGGTTGGTTCAATAATAGTCAACCAAATGGTTAGCCAAATGATAACTTTCACATCAACCATATTCTTCTTCACCATAACTAGTCCAAATGACTCAAATGAACTAGTTAGAGAGTTGTTCAATTGATATGAAATCTCATGTACCACACAAGAAACAATTGAATAAAAAACGATGCGATTCACCCGAATCATTTCATGAACTATAAAGCCACCGTTTGCAAAAGCATTCCTTAGTAATTTAAGATAAGTTCACGAACAACATTTTCAGACATAACCTCTTGACTTCGCGGACTCAAGCTAACCGGTTGGAGATAATAAACTCCAGTAGAATTTTTCGGGTCGAGAACTTCCTTCAGTTCGCGGACTGGGTTCGCAGACTGCACCTGAGCTTCCACTTCAGCAAATATTATCGGGTTCGAGAACTTACGCCAGTTCACGGATTGCTCACGTTCTGGTTCCACTTGATCAACAAAGTTCGAAAATTTCGGTTCAAGTGCTAAGTACTTATACATATATGTGTTGCCACAATAATGTTTATATCCCACAATGGTTATATAGTCTAAACTCTCATTTCAATCATTGAAACATTCTCATAGGGCGTTATATAGTTGTTATTCACAAACTATTTTTCGTCAGAGCGATATATAAAGTGATTGAAACATAACATGACTTTCATAACTAGGCAAAGATGAACTTGGCTAAAGCGAAAGCTTTACCAACACCCATTTCGAGAAATAGATAAGCAAGATATACTCAGCTCGAAATATCACATGTGCATATTCTTAGTATATATAGTAAAATGACTTTTGTCTCAAGATAGAAGATAGAGTAGATATACTTTTGAGTGATAGATAAGTTCAAGTCTCCATATACCTTTTAGTCGATGAAGATCCACTGGTTCCTTGAGTAGTCCTTCGTATTGTATGATGATCGCCATGGAGTTCTTGAGCTCAACTACACTTTCTATTCTAGTCCGAGACCTTAGCTATAGTAGACTAGAAATCAAGACTTTATAGTTTTGATCACTAAGATTGACAAATATGCTTGAGATAGCAACGGATGCGAGGTTAACCGAGCAATGCTCTAACAAGATCCCCCTTTGTCAATTTTAGTGGCAAAACTATTAATATATATGGAATACAAAAAATATATAAATAAACTTTGTAGCTCCTATTCCACATGCCTAATCTTCAACAATACTCGAAATCTTCATCACTTCCAAGTAGTCCAATGATCCCAAAGGTTGTAAGTTTAGCATCATCGTTGTTGAAAATCCGTAGCTATAACAATGAGAAAAGCATCGGTTCTCAATCATTGTTATACAATATCATAGTATTATTACACATCGTCAAAGTCCAATTGCATCACAACTTCAACAACAATACTATGGTGATACTTCACTCCCCCTTAGTCAATACTCCATCTCACATGGAAACCAATCCACCTTACATAATGATCCTAAAACCATATGTATTTGTAGTATAAACTACAATTTAATTCTCCCCCATTTTGTCAATAAAATTGGCAAAGGTACAAGAACGGGATCCTAATGAAATTTCCGTAAGAGACATTTCTTGACCAAAGGTAAATGTTCTATCATCTTGTTTAGATGCAATCATAAAACCGAGGCTAAATTCATTCATCAAGGAGTTTATAAAGATACAAGATAACCCCTAAAAATTCCACAGCCGCACTCCCAACAAAGATTTGGAAATTAAGTGCAAGTTCAAAAGAACTCTCCCCCATAAGATGTCATTCCCAAGGGAACAACAAAAGCGACCTTATTTTCAAGAGAAATGAAAGATTTCATTAGACTCAACAAATTACATACAAGTATGAATTTGGAATCCAAAATATTCAATCATATTAACTAAAGCGAACCAAAGATTAATTTGACTAAATATGCTCAACACAAGTAAACTTATGGAGACTTAATACATCGATTAGATTATTCACAAGCGAACCTATAAATACTCTAACCAGATTGCATAATTAAACTAATCACAAAGTAATCAATTCAATTGTCCACACTCGACATGAGAAAAATCTATGGAGTGCTAACTAAATAATCACACTAGATGATTGATTTAGTTCATTTGGGCTCAATATAAGAGATTATGGAACCCCGACTAAGATTATCATAGAAAATGACAACCTTAACCATCCATGTACTCAACATGAGAGAACTCATGGAATACAGACTAAATAATCACACAAGTTGATTAATTTAGTTCTTAATGCTCAACATATTACATCTTTAAGGAACAACCAACCATGCCAATAAGAAATCGACTTAGTTGTATAGTGCTCAACATAAGATACAAGATGGAACCTTCACGGTAATACATAATAATATGGAACAATTAAGCTCTAAACCTTGGATTACAAAACAAGGACCTATTCTATTTTTCCATCACAAAGTGACATAATAGACTTTATCCTTGAATCACAAAATATTTTAACCTATCTTACATCAAAGATTGACAATATAGGCTTAACTTTTGTGTTTTGCCAAAAGTCCATTCATTTCTTTATCAATATTTGCATAACAATACGTGAACGACTTTACCTTTGACAAAATACGGGACAATCAAGTTCACGGACGTAAACACACATATCCCATCAAAATATTGCAATATATAAAGCCATAAAGATTAATACTGCAACCATCATCTCCCAAACAAGTTTAGAATTAAAACCAATAAATCTAAAAACACGAAGATGAAATCATTGTATATATCTATGTGTAATCACAATCATGGCTATTCCACAACACTAGTTATTCTTCTAAATAAAATAGAAAACATAGAAGATTTACTAGACATAATAAGCTCAAATGTATAGTAGAACCCAATCACAAACTATAGTTCATGTTTGACAGTTTCATGGGTTTCGAGATCCTTGAGCTTGTGATTCACGTCAACTTCTTCTTCTAAGAAGATATCCTTGTTGAGAAGTTTTTTAACATGTGTCTTCATGAGACCAAGGTCAGCAATAACCTTTTCCAACTCACTTCTAACCATACCAAGATCTCTTATTGTATCAACAAGTTTCAATTTAGCTTTCTCGAAGTACTTTAGAAATTAATGAACCACTTCAGCAGACACCATATCCCCACTCTCAACATCTTGATGTGAGTAGGCAAAAAAACATGAGGCATTGGGTGCACCATCTTCTACAAGAGTTCTTTTCTTCATTCCTTTCAATTATACACTAAAATATTTCTCAAGAAATCCCATAGTAAAAACACCATAGAGAGATGAAGAAGAGGACATTCTTGATAACCCAGATATGACCTAGAGTAGGCGTACGTGAACTTATGTAACTAAATAGGTCGACTATTTAAAGGTTTTGTTTGAAAGGAGGACATTTAGGGTTTTCAAACTGTAAACACGAGATGGCAACTCGTGTACTCATCCGAACACAATATACCCTATAAAAAAATAACACTAAAACAAGACAAATACTTTTATGCAATATTGTCTGCAGGCACTAGTTTAGCTATAAACGATAAGAGTAGAGCTTAACTATGCAAAATGCAAATTGCCAAAGTACACCTGATTTTTACACATTTTGCTCAATAGAAGTTTTATGAGAAAATTCCTATTCTTGTGATTAATTAGCACAAGTATGAGCTTTGAGCCCATCTAAGGAACTGTGTCTATGATTGAGTCTCTTTTTCCTTCTGAATTTTGAGAGAGACTCCTTTTGTTTTGAGAAATTATCATAAAACTTACTATCATCAAAACATGAGACGTAGTTTGAATTCTTACCAGAAGAGTCTTGACTTGAGGAGGATGACAACCTGTCAACAATTTCTTTATACCCTTGAATCATCTTTATCAGGTTGTTTCTTGTATCATCAATTTTTCTCCTTTCTTCTGGGATTCTCTTTAAATCAAGGGAAGCATTATTTTCAGAAAAAACCGCTTGATCTTTCCTTAGACGATTCTTATCAAGACTTTTGTTCTGATTCCTAATATTTGGGGAACTCATTGAACTGACCTTCCTGGTAGCATACACAGGGTCCATATGAAAACCAATAGGTTTCGACATACGAATGTCAGTTACACCTTTGAGGATTAAATCTAAGGTGCGTTGAAGTTGAAAAATAAAGTTTTTATTCAACTTAGAGTTTCCTTTCAGTTTAACAGAACCTTTTGCTTCGCAAAAGTGACATACTTTCTAATCACAACCGTGATTAGTTAGTTTAGTCTTAACATTCTCGTCGTGAGATTTCTTCCTTCCATGTGATGTAAGATTTCCTTGATCAAAGGAGACTGGCACATTTTCCTTGCTTGGAAGGGACTCTGTTATTTCTTCTGGAGCATTTACTATCGTAGCAGAAATAGTTGATGTATTAGACTGCCTAGAGTATCCTTGAATGGAGAGTTTATTCAAGTGATGTTCTATTTCAAAAGAATCCTTTATGAGGCTTGATTCAAGAGTCATACATGAAGAACAATCTTCAATATTTTCTTTGATTTTGCAGTCCTTAATTACACCAAGAAGATTATTGACATGTTTCTTCAACTGATTAAATCTATCATCTTGAATTCTAATAAGATTTAGAATCAACTTACTCTCTTCAGTTGTTTACCGTTCATTTAGAGAAGTAACCTCTTTCGAAAGGCAATCAGAATGGTGCATGTCAATATCTGCCTGTCTGATTTTAACACAGTGTTTGTCTAAACTTGAGATTGTATAATCTTTCTCTTTAATAGACTTTGACAGGACAACTTCTTAATTTCTGGTGACGCGTTTATCAGAGATACTACTTTTGTCCATAGAGTCAGATCACTACAAACACAGACTTGTGAGGTCTTTAACGTGTTTGTCTGCTCTGATACCAATTGAAAAAGCGGGGGTCTAACAACAACACCCAATATTTCGATTAGCAATATGTATGGACAACTCCGAGTTGTTTTCTAGAAAATAAACTAGACAGTCAGACTCAATCAATAGAAAATACTCAAGAAGTTATTATTTCAATCTCTCGATTTGATTTACTCAAAAAAATATGATTCGTGAGTCTAATCAAAGAGATATAACTTGGATGGTACCAAAGACCAATATCCAAGTGTCAATTAATTTAAATCAACAACCAAAATGGTCGGATATTCTAATTGATTGAACAACGCACAACCTGTATTATTTCAATTATATAAAAATATAATGCGGAAAATAAATAACACAGACACCAGAAATTTTGTTAACGAGGAAACCGCAAATGCAGAAAAACCCCGGTACCTAGTCCAGATTAAACATACATGGTATTAAGCCGCTATAGATACTAGTCTACTCCAAATTAACTTCGGTCTGGATTGTAGTTGAACCCCAACCAATCTCACACTGATCCAAGGTACAATTATGCTCCTACGCCTCTAATCCCAGCAGGATACTATGCACTTAATTCCCTTAGCTGATCTCACCCACAACCAAGAGTTGCTACGACCCAAAGTCGAAGACTTTAATAAACAAATCCGTCTCACACAGAAAAGTCTACATGTAATAGATAAATTCGTCTCCCACGAATAAACATACAAGTTTTGTTCCGTCTTTTGCAGAACAGCTCAGTTTCATCAATCACCTCACAATAAACTTAATCGACGCAGTGAAGAAGATTATTAAGGAATCACAAACAATGAGACGAAGATGTTTGTGACTACTTTTATCTTTCTTATCGGAGATAGAAATCTCAAGCTAATTATTACAATAGTAACATCAAGATCAGATCACACAACTACAAGAAAAGTAATATCGGTCTGGCTTCACAATCCCAATGAAGTCTTTAAGTCGTTAACCTGGTTTTAGAAGAAGAAAACCAAAGGTTAAAGGAGAATCGACTCTAGCTTTAGCAAACTAGTATCACACAGAATGTGTGGGGATTAGGTTTCCCAATTGCTAGAGTTCTCCCTTATATAGTCTTTAAAATCAGGGTTTTCAATCAATGTTAGCTTACTAACAAAGCATTCAATATTCATCGTTAGATGAAAACCTGATTAGATACAAGCTAATATCTCTCAACCGTCTCTCAACCGTTAGATCGAAAACTTAGCTTGCCATACACACATGTACTTGATGATTTTGGGTTTGTGTAACCGTACCCAAACATGTACAAGGGTGGTTCAATAATAGTCAACCAAATGGTTAGCCAAATGATAACTTTCATATCAACCATATTCTTCTTCACCATAACTAGTCCAAATGACTCAAATGAACTAGTATGAGAGTTGTTCAATTGCTATGAGATCTCATGTACTACACAAGACACAATTGAATAAAAAATGATGTGATTCACTCGAATCATTTCATGAACTATAAAGCCACGGTTTTTAAAAGTATTCTTTAGTAATTTAAGATAAGTTCACGGACAACGTTTTCAGACATAACCTCTTGACTTCGCGGACTCAAGCTAACCGGTTGAAGTTAATAAACTCTAGAAGAATTTCTCGGGTCGTGAAATTTTGTCAGTTCGCGGGCTGGGTTCGTGGACTGCACCTGAACTTTAACTTCAGCAGATATTCTCGGGTTCAAGAACTTACGCTAGTTCGCGGACTGGGTTCGCAGACTGCTCACGTTCCGGTTCTACTTGATCAATAAATTTCGCAAACTTCGGTTCAAGTGCTAAGGACTTATACATATATGTGTTTCCATAATAATGTTTATATCCCACAATGGTTATATAGTCTAAACTCTCATTTCAATCATTGAAACATTCTCAGAGGGCGTTATATAGTTGTTATTCACAAACTATTTTTCGTCAGAGCGATTTCCAAAGTGATTGAAACATAACATGACTTTCATCACTAGGCAAAGATGAACTTGGCTAAAGCGAAAGCTTTACCAACACCCATTTCGAGAAATAGATAAGCAAGATATACTCAGCTCGAAATGTCACATGTGCATATTCTTAGTCTATATAGTAAAACGACCTTTGTCTCAAGATATGAGATAGAGTAGATAGAATTTTGAGTAATAGGTAAGTTCAAGTCTCCACATAACTTTTAGTCGATGAATATCCACTGGTTCCTTGAGTAGTCCTTCGTCTTGTATGATGGTCGCCATGGAGTTATTGAGCTCAACTACACTTTCTATCCTAGTCCGAGACCTTAGCTATAGTAGACTAGAAATCAAGACTTTATAGTTTTGATCACTAAGATTGAAAAACATGCTTGAGATAGCAATGCATGCGAGTTTAACCGAGCAATGCTCTAACAATCTCCCCCTTTTTCAATTTTAGTGGAAAAACTATTAATACATATGGAAGGCAAAAAATATATAAATAAACTTTGTAGCTCCTATTCCACATGCCTAATCTTCAACAATACTCGAAATCTTCATCACTTCCAAGTAGTCCAATGATCCCAAAGGTTGTAAGTTTAGCATCATCGTTGTTGAAAATCCGTAGCTATAACAATGAGAAAAGCATCGGTTCTCAATCATTGTTATACAATATCATAGTATTATTACACATCGTCAAAGTCCAATTGCATCACAACTTCAACAACAATACTATGGTGATACTTCACCCCCCCTTAGTCAATACTCCATCTCACATGGAAACCACTCCACCTTACATAATGATCCGAAAACCATATGTATTTGTGGTATGAACTACAATTAATTGTCCCCCTTTTTGTCAATAAAATTGGCAAAGGTACAAGAACGGTATCCTAATGAAATTTCCGTAAGAGACATTTCTTGACCAAAGGTAAATGTTCTATCATCTTGTTTAGATGCAATCATAAATCCGAGGCTAAATGCATTCATCAAGGAGTTTATAAAGATACAAGATAACCCCTAAAAATTCCACAGCCGGACTCCCCATAAAGATTTGGAAATTAAGCGCAAGTTCAAAAGAACTCTCCCCCATAAAATGTCATTCCCAAACAACAAAAGCGACCTTATTTTCAAGAGAAAAGAAGGATTTCTTTAGACTCAACAAATTACATACAAGTATGAATTTAGAATCGAAAATATTCAATCAATTAACCAAAGCGAACCATAGATTAATTTGACTAAATATGCTCAACACAAGTAAGCTTATGGAGACTTAATACATCGATTATATTATTCACAAGAGAACCTATAAATACTCTAACCGGATTGCACAATTAAACTAATCACAAAGTAATCAATTCAATTGTTCACACTCGACATGAGAAAAATCTATGGAGTGCTAACTAAATAATCACACTAGATGATTGATTTAGTTCATTTGGGCTCAACATAAGATATTATGGAACCCCGACTAAGATTATCATACAAAATGACAACCTTAACCATCCATGTACTCAACATGAGAGAACTCATGGAATACAAACTAAATAACCACACAAGTTGATTAATTTAGTTCTTAATGCTCAATATATTGCATCTTTAAGGAACAACCAACCATGCCAATAATAAATCGACATAGTCGCATAGTGCTCAACATAAGATACAAGATGGAACCTTCACGGTAATACATAATAATATGGAACAATTAAACTATAAACCGTGGATTACAAATGCCTGAAGTAAAAAGGTTCTTATGATGCCGGGTAAATGCCTATGTATGAAACCAACAACACCATTCTATTCAGGTGTCTGAGCACAAGTAAGTTCATACCATGACATGAAAGAAATTGATCATGATCATGGTTCACAAATTCCCCACCACCATCAGTTCTAATTGTCTTAATAGTGCAAGAAAGTTGATTTTCTACTTGAACTTTAAAGTCGAGAAAAATATTTTTGAAATTAGATTTAACATTGAGAGGAAACACACAATAAAATTTAGTAAAATCATCAATAGTATTATTGACATATAATCTATAACCATTTACAGAGGTTACAAGGGAAGGACCCCAAACATTAAGATGTAACAATTGTAACGGAAACATTGAAACTTAACTTGGCATTTGAAAAGATTTCTTATGTGATCTTCCTAATTGGAAATAATTACAAAAAAATTCCATGACATAACATAGTCAAGCTTTAAAGACCTACAAACTTTGCTTGACAAATCAAAAGATGGATGAGCTCAGCGCTTGTGCCAAACTTCAGAATAATATTTGAGACAATAAGATGTTGAAAAGTATATGTAACTGTGTAATGGATAAAGACCATGCTCACTGGTCCCTTTGAAGAGAATCCTCCCTGATCTCAAGACCTTGATGCAAAAATCAGTGGAGGTGAAGGTTATGGAGGATGTATTGTCTTTAGAAAACTTATAGACATATATAAGGCTATATGAAGTCTTAAGAACATGCGAGATATGTTTTAATGGGGAAGTATGAGAATTTATAAAAAGAGTGGATGGGTTATCATGAAGAAGAGATATACCTTCTCCATTAGTTGTAATGATCTGTTCATTGTCAATATAAGAAGTAGAAGTATCCATGTTATTAGCATCAACAGTCAAATGATATGTTGCACCTAAACCCATGTACCAAAGATTCTCACCAAAACATTAGCTGAAACAAGCATTGCTTGTAGATCCCTAGGAGTTTATCGACCTTGATAATAAAAATTGGTGCGATTCCAACATTCACGAGCATCATTTCTCTATTTCTAACAAATTTGATATATATATACATATTTGTCACCTAAAGAAATATCCAGTGGAGGAGGTCTAAAAGCAACATGTCTTGTAGGAAATGACTTCAACCAGAATTGAAAAATCCATGACCACCACATCTTAATTGATAATTGAGATAACCATGACCAAAATCTCAACCACAACCACCACGAAAATTACCTATAGGTGCAGCAAAAGCTCCATTAGTAGATCCAACATGTAGAAACTTGAATCTTTCAGTAACAATTGATTCCTCACTTATGAGAAAATTGTGTAACTCAACACTAGAAACAAGTGGATATCATAAACAAATAAAAGTCTCATAAGAAGCATATTTATGATTTAAAGCATACAAAGTGATTACAACTAATCCACCATCAGTAACTGTGGAACCAATAGCAGCAAGCTGATGAGATATAAGTTTGATTTCATTTAAAAGAGCAAGTATAGTTTTATCACCTTGTTTGATCAATAGAAGTTTAGTTCTTAGATGTATTGAATGAGTAACAGAGACACGTGCAAACCTTTCTTCAATATTTTTCCTTGGTTCATGACAAGAAGTAGATCCAACAAAATAAGGGATCACAACATCAATTTTTTTTGAGTTGATCCATAGAGGAATAATCACATCTTCATCCATCCAATCAGAACAAAGATGATTCTCAATTCCATTATTTTTATTTCTATGAGTAGTAAATTAAGAAGGATAAGGATGAGAGCCATCAAGAAATTTCATAATTCTGAATTTTCTAATTACCGGAAGCCTCGAAGATCTTCAAGTCAAGAAATTATCATCTCAAAGTTTGAGATAAACAATACTGGTTATTTTATTTAAAGGAATCTTAGAAATTGAGAAGGAAGTTGGATTTTCTATTGTTGAGAAAGGAAGTTTGTGAATCATAGAAATACAAAAAGATCAAGAAATGAAGATGAAAAAACAAGAATGAATTTCTAGATCTGGAAATCGCAAAAATAATTAATTAAAGAAAAGAAATATCAAATGCAGATGTCGAATTAAAGAATTACAGAGGAAGCTCAGGAAAGCTCCGACGAGTGATATCAAAAGACGGGATGTTACTAGAAAAACTCGGTTTCTCCTTTTGATACCATACTTGAAGGTGATGAACTGAACACAGATTTTCATTAGAAAACAAAGATAGTCATATCGCTCTTTATATAGATAGGACAAAAAGTTAACGGAAATGAGAGAAAGGAGTTCATCGTACAACGGTAATAGTAACTGTAACAAAAATACAGTTGTCACTTGACAATTAAGCAAATCCTAAAAACAAAGACTACATCATAGACATATTTATGTGTTAATCTTCAGCTCGATTTTCTATATTGTTAGTACCCATTTTTGTATTTATTTTGACATTTTATGTCTTTGTAGGTGTTTATGGAGAAATTGGCTCGAAAAGTGTTATTTGCACTCCTAAAAGAAAATTACTAAAGGCACCCAGTAGATTTACTATAGGCAACCTGAAAGTAGTTGGAGACGCCCCAGAAAAATGTTATTGGCACCCAAAGAACACCTGCTATTCGGACTCTCATTTTGGATAAGGGAAACCTCAATTACTAAGGGGAACCTCGCTGCTATTTACACCCTAGCTGTTAAAGGCGTCCAACTTTTGGATCAAGGCCACCTCATCTTCCTCGTTCAAAAGTGGAACTTCGCCGGGAAAAAGTATATAGTTTAGTGGCAGATTACAAATCGAATTTTTAAAGAGTTTGAAAGAGATTCAATTGCGGATTTCTTATGGGATGGACTTGTTATGGCCATATAGGGCATGTATATGTGTTTGAGTCCATCGAATCGGGCTGGATCATCGGTTAATTCACTGGTTTAAGAAAAACAGAGAAGGGTGATTTTCAGGCAAGATTTTGACGTAATTTTGGAAGAGTTAAACACGAGATTAAGTAGTTACCTAATAAACATGATGAATGACGTGTTTGGGAGTTAAAACATGCATCAAATCTTCTCATATTTGGTCATTATCGAAAACAGGGGAGGTGTCATTCTCGGGTTGGTTTTGTGAATTTATTTTTAGAAATTACGGGACAGAAATGAGAACATAAAATCAGCCAAGATCCGTATCTACTAAATAGGAAATTTGAAGCTAAATAGAAGACGCGTTGAAGGGAAAAGAAGAAAGAAAAGTCCAGACTTCCGGTAAATGAAAAGAAGATTTTAAGAGAGTTTTATTCGGCCCGTGGTGTATATAAGAGGTGTTGGGAATCACAAAAAGGGGTATTAAGAGTTTGGGAGCTAACAGAGGGTTACAGAGAAGAATCAGAGAATTTTCCGCTACTGCAAGTGCTCAAGAACACGAAGACCAAAGTCCTCTTCAGGTCAGTCGCAAACAAGAACAGACTGTCGAAACATTCGAGGATTCAACAGCAGAAGCTAGTTATCGTTTTTCATCAGTGGTTGCCAAAGGCCTTTAACAACTGTTATTTGCAACTGTTTCACTGTTTTTCTCCATTTTCACCCTTGTAAACACCTTTTCGAGCAATGCAAAATTCTTTTGAGCGTATTTCCAACAAGATGAGCTAAATCCTATCATTGGGACAATGGAGGAAGCCATTTTTCGTCACCGTGGTAGTTATATTAATTCTTTTTATAACTTTTTGCACTAATAATTTAATTTGAATTATGATTTTTATTAATTAATTGTGATTTAGCTTGACGGGTTATGCTTAGCTTAAGTGTTTTGATAGTCCATGCTTACCATTTACAATTAATTTTTTACAAAATCTACCTTGGCAAAGATTTAAAGTCAATAATTATTATTTTTGGAGCTATAACTGTCTAAGAATTGATATTTGAACCACATGAACATGAATTTGGTGGAAACCCGAGTCCCAGTATCTCTCAACTTTGTTACAATCTTTTGTTTGTTTGCTAGTTATTTTTATAATTTAAGTTTAAAATCAAATCTCTACAAGTTTGAGAATCGAACTTCTTTTTACCACTATCATAACCACACCACTACACCTCTAGCAATTATACAATTAATTCATACCTCTTATTCCCCCAAGACAGTGCCATTTTTTCTTAGAATAGGGCATAACACTAGTATATTTGTAAGTTGTATGATCTGTAATAATAATTACCACCAACTTTGGCATACTAGTGAATTATCATGCTTAAGTTTTTTGAATAAGAGAGATGATCTCCTCACAATCCTATTTTGATACAATCTCAGACTTTGAACATGAAAATAAAAGGGTACTAAGCATACCACCAACTTTTACGTTCGGCAACCTGTATGGACAATACCTAACATAACTGCAAGTAGATCTAAATTGAAGATCATTGAACAATATATCTATAGATTTTTTCTCTTATCTCTTCCATAATCAATATGTTTAGACAATAAGTCGGCAAACCTAATTGTGTAGAAGAGTTCTTGGATGATCTCACAAATCAATATCCTAGATCAATCTAGTCATATCTAAATCAAGGGAATCCGAATTCCAACAAGTATAAAACTTGTGATCCATATTTCAACATACAATTCAACAAGAACATATATCGTTATTGATCACAATTAGTAAGGATTTAAATTATCTAGATTAGTTGTGTTATTCCTGTTATAAAGATAAAACAATATAATGCAAAAATAAATAAAACACAAGACACCAGAAGTCTTGTTAACAAGGAAAAATACACCTACAAAAAAACCCTGGGACCTCGTCCATCTTTGAATACCAAACTGCATTAAGTCGTTACAAGCATTGTCCTACTATCAGACTTCGTAACGGAATGTAGTTGAGAGCGAATTGACCTTCCAAGTAATTAAGCTATAGTCGTGCTCCTTACGTCTCTTGAACCTCGCAAGACTCTATGTAATTGATTCCCTTAACTCGTTTAGAGCTTTTCTAGAATGAAAAAGTGATCAATATACTCAATGGGTTGTTACATCTATGCGTAATACTTTTACCTACCTCAAAGCCCAATGGTACTCAATGGCTCTAAAAAAGCACATTTTTTTTATATACAAACCAAACGATATCGTGTTTGAAGCTAATATTTTGAGGAATTGGTCGTCTTACAAAGCTCTACATATCCACAAAAAGATGAGTACATTCCAAAATACCCAACCTCACCATTTGCTGATTTTTATTTATTGATTTTCGTAGATAGTGGAATGTGCTCATTTTTTGTTGGTATATAGAGCTTTATAAGACAAACATATCTCAAAAATATTAGCTAATTTACGCTAACGTTTATGCTTTATTAAGAAAAATGTCTCCCAAAGTGTGAGTTAATGTGACTTTAAGAGTGTGCGGGGAACCTCTCCCTTTAAATAAATGGGTATGTAGTAATGTCCTTTATGAGACTAACGGGATAGCTGATTAGAGAACCATCAAGTGGTCTAATGATTCTCATGCTCCCTTCCATAGGGGAGATTGAAATTTGAAATTTAAGAAGTAGTTTAGGGACCACTGTTCTATCCTACATAGAAAAAAGGCTAACTAATTTGTTAGCTGGAGATTAGGTCGACCCCTGTAATTGCCTAAAATTCCTAAGTGAAGGATTTAGGAATTAGTTTAGGTACCACTAGGGTAGCTGATTTGTTAGCTAAAGATCTAGATTACCTACCACTAAGTGTTTTGGTCTCATATTTACTTGTTTGAGTAGATTTTTTAGCTGAAAAATCTAGATTATCTACATCTAAAGAATTATATTTAACATTTTCTTCTGATTGGTTGATTATTTAACTGATGGTTTCATTACCCTCTTTCTTTAAAATCTCGACCCTCGTTACATAATTCTCTAAATTAAATCAATAATAGAGATTAAAATGTTACGAACACACTCGTTAAGGAGTGTGCACAAATTTGTACCTTTGGTCTCATAACTTACCTATTTGAGTAGAGTCTCTCGTTACCGATTATGATTAAAGAAAACAAAAAGGCAACAAAAACTTCCGGATGCCGATTTTTTCCCGAACAAAAATTGGTCTCAAACAACAATTGTCCAGGGGACAACTGGCAACTGGATAGGCACACATTTGGCATGGAGTCTACAAATATGCTAAAGGTTAGCGTCCTTGATACCAAACAAGATAAAAAAATTGTCCTCAAAACCAAACATTCTAGGGTTAGGGCACCCTAAATGCTCCCTTATAAGGAACATCGTCCCTATAATTCAGCAGCAAAAACTCCACCGCACTGTTGGTATTCTAATCAAAGACGATGGACAAAGAGAACGAGAAGAGCAAGAGCCAGCAAGAAAAAGGTACTGAAAATCTCCTTCTTCATAGTGATAATTCCATGGAAGGTAAAGCTAAAACATCATCTGATATTAGTGGTAAAGATCATGAAGTGTCTGATAGTAGTAGTAAAGTTATAGTCTGTGTTAGTAGAAATGGAAAAACCCCAGCTAGTGATCGATACATCATGTGCGATATACTTAGCAGACTTCGATCTAAACACCTCATGAGGTTGAAATCTGTATGTACACAATGGAAATCTTTGATCGAAACAGATTCCTACCTGATCGACTTACACCGTCGATTTCATAGTCGTCAAATGAAAACAGTCTTGTTTGTCAGCTCACCTCCAATACCAAGATTTGATGAATCCGAAAGAACAAGAAGAACTATGGATTTCACAACGCTTTCTCCAACTGAGGTTCAGAAATTGGAACCGGATCGGCCTGTTTTTGGTATACCTACACAGGCTGTGGCTGGTTTGGTGTGTATTCAGTCTCGTCGTGAGGCATTTCTCATTTACAATCCTAACACCAGGGAGAGAACACCATGGATCGAAACGACTACTGTTAATGAGAATGTTGCTGAGGAGAGAAGACGTCAGGTTAATTGCATTGCATTTGGATATAGTCCAAGAACAAAGGAACACAAAGTCCTGTGCATATCGAGTATCAAGAAAAAAGGAGTAGTGAGAGGCCTAACAATGTACATACCAAGCATGCCATACACTCTGCAAGGTCAAGTCTTCTGCATGAAAAAATTTGCGGATGGTAAAAAGACTGGAGTGTTTGAACATGCTGATGATATAGAAGAAGTTGGAGCTGATGAAGAACAAGTATGCGAAGTCTTCACTATAGGTGAGAATACATGGAGAAGGATAGATGCAGTTCCACCTTACAGTTTAGCAAGTAAGGTTTGTTATGTGGGTGAGCTTGGCCATTACAACGAAGAAAGCAAAGCTGTTTATGTGAGGGGTAAGATATACTGGCGTTTCCGATATACTCGCAAGGGTGAAGTGATGATGGTGTTTGATGTTAGAACTGAGAAGTTTAAAGTTATCTCTATCCCTGAACATGTCACTAGAAGCCCCAAAAAATATCCACAAACTGTTGAGTTGTTGGAGGTTGATGGTCATATAGCTGTATTAAAGTTTACACCAGATTGTCCGATTTCGCTGTGGATACTTAATCAAGACGATGGTACTGATAAGTGGTCATATGAGAAGGTCAGAACGCCTTGTGACTGGAGTGGAATTCGAGATCTTTCTATTGAAGCTATTTCAGGTTCAAATGTTATCATCATGAAAAGAGAAATGTCAGAAACTATTTACGATTACTTTCGGGACAGAAAAGCATATGATGCCTACACAATGAACGAAAAACATGGACTCAATTACCAGCCCGGTGAATTAAGAGGGATTCTCAGTCTATTTGACAGCCTCGCACCTGTGTCTACAAAGCGCTGCAGCATGTTTTGAAGGAGATACAAGGCTTGCCTTTTTAATTGGTTGAGTTGGAGGTCCCAAGGTACTACTTTTCTTTCTCCTTCTCTTTGATTTTGTTTGTATTTCAATGCTTATAAAGATGGTGCCAACTTAGTAAGCATTACAGCTCTCCATTACTAAACAAAGCGAAAGCATGAGAGGGGAAAAATAAACAACTTCCGTATTTCTCCTAAATTCAGCATTTGAAAATCGTTGCCTTCATTTCCTTGCTTATTCATAATGTGAAAACAATGAAAATCACTGCTTGGTTTCTCACTTTGGTTATTAAAATGAGTATGTGATACTGCTTGATGTAGTAATGTAGTGTTAAAATTTAGAGTGTACAATAATAGTAATCTCTGACCTATGTTTCTACTGCATAGTACATTGCTTTCCTTACCATTGTGACTTGGGACTCATGGTGCGTTAAACGTTAAACACGAATTTCTCTTTTTCCGAGCTTAGAAATTATAAAATTGTATAAAGCCGCTCATGTTGAACATGGGTACCGAGTTGTGACTTCTAATTGCAATTTTTTGATGTTACCTGGAAGTAAATTCTTGAAATCTGGAAATTGAATGCTTGTTCCTGGATACAGTCTCGATAATATTCTTTTATGCCATTACTGTTTTTTGTTTTAAGTTAATACTTCTATATGATTTGTTTTGAACTGCGATGACATAATATGGTTTGTTGCTAAATACTAAGGTCATGGTGGTGGTTGAGTGTCCCAGTTTCGGTGTTTGCTTTGTAGGTCATTGTTGTGTAGAGTTTTGGAAGTGGAGAATTTTGTTAAATGAGCTGTTAGTGTGTGGCACAGACATTCGGAAGGATCTAACTGTAGGTGTTGTATGCTTGGTTTATCTTGGGTGTCAGTCGGCTTAGAGAGGATGGGTATTAGGAAATGTGGATGTTGCTAAGTGCAGCTTTTGAAATTACTTATCATGGTTTGCCAAATGTTCCTTGTCCTCTGTACAGTTTGTTCAATAGCGTACATGCCATATAGAGCTACAGTATGTTTGTGTATATTTTTAGGTAGGATATCTGAAATATGCTACTTAACTGTATAAAAGAAGGATATTATGTCATTTAACATTTTTTCTTAGGAGTTTGTGTTGTAACATTTACCAGATCTATTCCTAGGATTAGCCTGAATGTGGCACGGTATGGTAGAACCACAAGAATTAGAGAAGCACAAATTCTCTCTAGCATATCCTTGTTTACCGACATTAACGAGATGAGGCTAATGCTTTTGGGTTATGAGTCAATTTTTGACGAGATGAGGCTTTTTCTTCAATAGTCAATTTTTATTTTAACAGTTTGTTCGCTTGACCACATCAATATCTTATGCTGTGTTTTTTTTCTTAACTCAGATTTAGTTCAATTTTGGCATTTGAATGCTGTTTTAGCTTGACTTTGTCAAATCAATTTACACTGTCTTATGCTTATTTAGCCTGTTCTTTGTAAAATATGATTTTGGTCTTGTGTTAAAATATCTAGCTACTAATGATTTTCCTGCTCTCCTTGCTTATATTTTGCAGTTCCTAGGTGACAAAGATAGGATGCTGTCACAACTCTGAACCAAATGCATTTGTTCATTTTCTTTCTGTCGGTCAGCAACTTAACTTCCGTACTTTTGTTTGGTACAAGGCATGCCTTGTGGTACACTTATTTTGTATCTTCTCTTAAATGAGCTAAGCTAAGACTACCAATGCATTTAACTTAGAAATCTTCATTGCATTACTCTAATTTTGGAAAGCCTGTTCCGTTATATGATTGATGGTACCACTAAGTGTGCCCTTATGATCATCCTCTGCACTTGGATGGTTGAAAGCACAGCCAAAAAAAAAAATGAGATGAAGGCTAAAGACGGTGGACTTTTGTTTTTTTATACTTGGCTCTTCTAGCCAAGAATTTTTTGCTAAGCTCTTCTAATCTAACCAAGAGAGATACGTGAACGATGAATCTGTTTTTTTGCCAAAAATGGTAGCTTGGATAAGCCAAATTAATACGTCAACCATCCATAGTATTCCATACCCCGTAGAATAAGGGACGAATTGGCTTAGCTCAATGTACAAAGGAGAAGCCAACTGTGTGGCGTATTGTAAGGGCGCGCTTCCGCTGTATGCGTTTTGCTGTATGCGGTACAGGCTTCCTTGGCTGCCAATTTACACTGTACTGATACAGACTAGCTAGGCTTCCTGTGTATTCACAGTTGTTTAGGGAAGGCGAAAGAATTCTTTTGAAAGGCATTTCAATTTCAAGGATGAAAAATAGCCCATAGTAGCATTTTTGGTCCATAAAATGTGAATCGTCAGAGACGGGGACGAATTTTCCCTCCTAAGGATTGCCCTAAGAAATCCATAAGAGGGATTATCATCTTTTAGTATGTTTTCAATCATTTTGTATTAAAACTTTGAATTACATATCGCGAAAACTAAAGATATATCTGTAAATGTTAAATCAAAAACAGCATATGAAAATAAAAAAAGATCATCTATAATGGGATGAAAAAAAAAAAGGGGGGGAAAAGATCAGTTTTTATGGGACAAAGGAAGAATCATCATCCATGGCACCTACTTTCCAAAGGCAGAACAGTTCATCTGAAGTCATCTAAACATAATTCGGAACACTTCTTTTTTTGATAAACTGCATTAGCTATCGGAAACCAGGGCCTTTCCGGAACACTTCATCCAAAGTCATCTAAAAACAAAACATAAATTTATCGCCGACTCAGATGGACCATGTTTGCCTTTTTAAAAAGAAAATGAAAAAAAAAGAGGTAAACAAACACGTGTAATTCATATTGGTTCGATAATAATTTATTCATTATTTAAGCCGCCGCAGAGATCCGAAAGATTGATTTCCAAGGTCATGGGAAATTTATTAGAACAAGTAATACGATGAGCTAGGAATTCTATTGAGTAATATGACAAATTGTTGGGGTGCCATAATCAAAACAGGGAAAAATCAAATAAGCAAAAGTTATTGATACTTAGCTAATTTGTAATGAAAGTGATGGATTTGATAAAATGAACGAGCTCCCCATATCTCCACAATAGCAACAAGGCAAAATTTTGGAAAACAAAGTGAGTCACGTGTTCAACACGCTGCCCTTAAGACATTAGCACCACGCTACACTCAAGAGTGATGTTATAGCCCTCACAGGACGGATATATCCAGGATAAAACACCCTACTACACCTACTACTAGCATATGTAGTAGATGCTCAACTTGAGTTTGGCAACTCCGAAAAAACCCTTAAGGAAAAACGTGAACGCTTAAGAAAATAATATAAAAATATTTTCCCTTGGGGGTCCCTCTAAAATATAGAGAAACACTTTTCCCATAGATTTTACAAAAGTAGTGAATTTCTTTATATAATGGAATAATATAACTTAAAAAGATGAACTCCCCGATATGAGACTAAAAAGCTTATATAGTCTCTTAAAACAACTAAAAAGTGGAAACTCCACGGTATGGGACTAGAAATCATATTTTGTTAAACGTTTTCCAACAATCCCCCACATGAATGAAAACCTCAATAAAACATGAAAACACATATAGATCTTGGTAAATCAACATCCCAATCTCACGACCCGAACTAACTGAACAGACAGACATATCGTGCATGTGAAGTCATACTAGCCATTCCAACGTCATCTCCCTTGACCCCATGGTCATACTATGGATTACAAAAAATCATATAATATAGTGAGTTTCCCACCCGTGCTATGCACAGGTTTTTTTTCCATTGAATAACTATTAGAGCCCTATTTTGAATTAATTTCATTAGAAACAAATAATATTAATAAAATAACTAATAACACTATGAACTCAAGACAATGAAGATATCAAAATATCTTCAAACCTCATAACACATACGATACCTTGATAAATTGGTTAAAAGATATATCAATCTGATCTTTTTTCAAATTGTGATATGAAATTTTAGAGCTCATGCTTATGTTCTTTTATATACTCTTGCCTTTTGGTCTACCAATCTTCATATGCTTTTACTTCATCAGCAAAAGCGTAATTATGATGGCGATATATCATAATTTCCACGGAAAAAATAAAAAACTCGTTCAACTACTTTATTTTTTAAGAATTTATCCATCTAGATTGTCTGTTGTGATTATGTATGTATTTAATGTAAAATGGGTTCGAGCATTGCGAAATTTATTTCTACACAAGCCTAAATAAGCATATTACGAATTTAAATGTTTCAATTGTGACTAATCATTTTTTGTATACTTTGATAATCTTCACCAACTCGGGATAGTAGTGTTAGGATCCCACAACAAAAGAGCGAAATTAAATTAAAAGGTTTTAAGTCACCAAAACAGTAACATCAAAAATACACAAGTTACACAGATGAGTGTACTATTACATCCCAATTACAAAGCAAATTGGACAAAGTAAATCCTGATAATAGATCAGAGAATAGACCCAATTGAACATTTTATGTCCGCTATCACTTGGTTTGAATCTTTAACATGATTATCATAAAACCTAGCATTTCGTTCCATCCAAATTCACCACCAGATAGCAAAGGGAAGTATTGTTGGATTTTTTCGACTTTTTGTTACCAAATTCCCAAATATTAATCCATACCTCGAAGACACAACTTCCGTGAACGAACAAATTCTCATTTGTCTCCACATCTGATTACATAAGAGGCAATCTCAATCCTGAATCAATTTGGCCACATAATTTAAATAATATGGAGAGTACATGTCATCGAATGCAAAAAGGGAACAAAATAAAATGATGACTATAATTATTGCATGGTACATTGGAATATATTCTGGTCCGGTGAAACTAAATTTCTACAATGGAGTATTTTCATCGTTTTTAAGGATCACGGTGATGCATATGGAATAATGACAACGAATAATCACAACTATAGGTTCTATAGGAAACACTAAATTGGAAATACTATTTTTTTCCATGGTCTTATTACCCACGTTTTAAAATACTTAGACTTATGTGCTATAGGTGTTTCATTTTATTATTTGTTCAATGGCCTTCATCCTTTTATTCCTAGTTATCTGGAAAACTTAATGTTTTTCCAACCATTTCCTTTGTACATGGTTTCCGTTTGCTCTTTCGGATCGGGTTCATGGACTCTTGTGGAGGAGAGAGTGCAAAAGAAACCATGCAGAATTGGCTCTCAATATATATATATATATATATGGAAAATGATAGTTACGTTTTTTTTTGCCTTCTAAAATTGCACAATTGAATAGGTATAATTTACCTCTTTGTTTCTCCATCGTTATTATAGTCGATGTCATGTATTTTTGTTAGCATGGTTTGGAATCTAATGGCTAAGCCGATGAGAATTTTAAAACAGAACCAATGTTGTCATTGACTATTTAAGTAACCCTATGCCAGTGTCTATATTGTCGTTGTGTTAGAGCATCGCTCGGTCGAACTCGCATGCGTTTCTATCTCAAGCATGTTTGTCAATGTTAGTGATCAAAACTATAAGTCTTGATTTCTAGTCTACTATAGCTAAGGTCTCGGACTAGGATAGAAAGTGTAGTTGAGCTCAAGAACTCCATGGCAATCATCATACAAGACGAAGGACTACTCAAGGAACTGGTGGATCTTCATCAACTAAAAGGTATGTGGAGACTTGAACTTATCTATCACTCAAAAGTCTATTTATCTCCTATCTTGAGACAAAAGTCGTTTTTCTATATATAGACTAAGAGATTATACACATTTGATATTTCGAGCTGAGTTTACCTCGCCTATATATTTCTCGAAATATATGTTGGTAAAGCTTTCGCTTTAGCCAAGTTCATCTTTACCTAGTGACGAAAGTCATGTTAAGTTTCAATCACTTTGAAAATTGCTCTGACGAAAAATGGTTTGTGAATAACAACTATATAACATCCTCGGAGAATGTTTCAATGATTGAAATGAGAGTTTAGACTATATAACCATTGGAGGGTATAAGCATTGTTGTGGAAACACATATATGTATAAGTCCTTATTGCTTGAACCAAAGTTTGCGAACTTTGTTAATCAAGTGAAACCCGAGAAGTGCGTAAGCTAAGTCCGCGAACTGGCGAAAGTTCTCAACCCGAGAATTTCTGCTGGAGTTTGTGAACTCCATCCTGGAACTTAAGTCCTCCAACCCATTCCGCGAACTTGAGTAGGTTATGTCTAAAAACGATGTTTGTGAACTTATCTTTATAAAATAAGGAATGCAATTGCAAACTGTGGCTATATTGTTCATGAACCGATTCGAGTGAATCAAATCGTTTTTGCTTCAATTGTGTCTTGTGTTGCACATGAGATTTCCTTGCAATTGAACAACTCTCTAGCTAGTTCATTTGAACTAGTTATGGTGAAGAAGAATATGGTTGATATGAAAGTTATCATATGGCTAACCATTTGGTTAACTATTGTTGAACCAACGAATGTACAAGTTTGGGTACGGTTACACAAACCTAGAAATGTGCATTTCATGTGTGTATAACAAGATATGTTTTCGATCTAACGGTTAACAAATATTAGCTTGAATCTAATCAGGTTTTCATCTAACGGTGAATATTGAATGCTTTGTTACTAAGCTAACATTGATTACAAACCCTGATTTGAAAGACTATATAAGGGAAAACTTTAGCAATTGGGAAACCTAATCCCCAAACATTCTGTGTGATACTAGTTGTGCTAAGCTAGAGTCGATTCTCCTTTAACCTTTGGTTTCTTCTTCTAAACCAGGTTAACGACTTAAAGACTTCATTGGGATTGTGAAGCCATACCTATACTACTTTTATTGTAGTTGTGTGATTTGATTTTGCTGTTTCTATCGTACGAGTACAATTATAATAATTGGCTTGAGATTTCTATCTCCGATAGGCAAGATAAAAAGTAATCACAAACATCTTCGTCTCATCGTTTGTGATTCCACAATATCTTTTTTCGTTGCGTCGATTAAGACTATTATGAGGTGATTGATAAGACTGGGTTGTTCTTCGAAAGTATAAGTCTGGTTTATTAATTGGTTCATGTTATCAAAAGACGGAACAAAACTCGTAGGTATATTCGTGGGAGACGGATTTATCTATTACCGTAGACTTTTCTGTGTGATACATATTTGTTTATTAAAGTCTTCGAATTTAGGTCGTAGCAACTCTTAGTTGTGGGTGAGATTATCTAAGGGAATCAAGTACGTAGTATCCTGCTGGGATCATAGACGAGCATAATTGTACCTTGTATCAGTGTGAGATTGATTTGGGTTCAAATACAGTCCAGGCCAAAGTTATTTTGGAGTAGGATAGTGTCTGTAGCAGCTTAATACAATGTACGTTTAATCTGGACTAGGTCCCGGGGTTTTTCTGCATTTGCGGTTTCCTCGTTAACAAAATTCTGGTGTTTGTGTTATTTCTTTTCCGCATTATATTTGTTATATATTTGAAATAATACAGGTTGTGCGTTGTTCAATCAATTAGAATATCCGACCTTTTGGTTGTTGATTTAAATTGATTGACACTTGGATATTTGTATTTGGTACCATCCAAGTTATCTCTCATGTATTTAATCAAGACTCGCAGTTTTCTTGAGTAAGATTTAAATCGAGAGATAGAGATATAAACTTTTTGATATACTTTTCTATTGATTGAGTCTAACTGTCTAGTTGATTCTCTAGAAATTATATTGGAGTTTGTCCATACAGATTGCTAATCAAAATATTGGGTGTGGTTGTTAGACCCCCGCTTTTTCAATTGGTATCAGAGCAGGAAAACACATTAAAGACCTTATAAGTCTGTGTTTGTAGCGATCTGATTATGAACGAGTCTATCTCTAATAACATACCAGTTCAGAAATCACCAGATGATTCTAAAAGCTTGGATTCACCTGAGAAAACTGTCACATCTAAGTCAATATCTAAACATTCTCTTGATGTAAAAACTGTTGATTGGGAAACTCTCCTAGAAGAACAGTTGGATGAACTTTCTGAAGAAGGTGATTCAGATATTGATAGAGATGTTGATGAGGAAGTCTCAGAGTATGTTAAGTTTTTGGATTCGTGGAATATGAAAAATATTACAACTTCTCATGTCTCACCTCTTCTAACTCCTCTCTGTCGAGAAAACAAGAAATTGAGCAGATGTTACGCAAGTGTTTATTTCTTGAATCGTTCTAACGAATCGATCCTCAAGGATTCTGAGGAAAACCTACGTATGAAGTCACTTGAATGTGATAATATTTATCAAAAGTATTTTTTGTTGGAAGAGAACTTGCATAATCTGAAGCAAGGTTTAACTCTCAACAAATTAGTTTTGATGACAGATAAAGTGCTTATCTCGTTCGAGAAAAATGCCTTGAGGCTGACTTAACTGCTTCTCTTGATAAAATCAAGATGTTGGAAGATGACTTGAAAAAGTTCAATACTAGTTCAAGCAAATTAACCACTATGCTAGGAGCAAGTAAAAATCATTGTGATACATGAGGATTAGGATATAATGGAATAGATGCTCCAAGTATTAGCAAAGAGGTAAAATTTGTCAAGGCTAGTGATTCTTTTCAACAAAAGGTTTCCACTGATGGAAAAAGTGAAATACCTTCACCGGCAGTTAAGGTTCGAAAGAGATAAGTATATCAACCTCCAAATTCAGCACATACGGATTGAGGTAAGAACATTCCTTATGTTTGCCACTATTGCGGAAATAAAGGTCACCTGGAAAGGAGATGTCGTTTCCGTATAAGGAATGAGAAACTTCATGATGTTCTTTTTTGGGCATCACAAGAAGTTGTGAAACCAAAATCATATGTTAAGGCTAATCCCCTTAATGCTACAGGTTGTAACTGTCCAACCTTTAGTCAAATAAATCAGTGCTGTGATAAACCTATTTTGCCTATAAACGTCATAAGAAGCCTTTTCACAATCGTAATGGTTATCAAAAGGATAACTTCGTAAGGACGAAGATAGGATCCAATGCTCCCAATTGGAGAAAAACTGACTTGCAAAAGAATAGTCAATCCAATTCTCTTCCTAGAATTCTAGAAGAGGGTAATGGGAAAAAGGTTCCTAAACGCACTCAGAAGTAGATACCAAAGAAATTCAATAATGTTTTGAGTGTGAAAATGAATGATCTCCCAGAAAATTCCATGACTATGAAGAAGGCAATATCCATGATGTTAGAACTTAAAAAGTTCTTTGAGAAGATGGATTTGGATGTGAAAGGTTCTAAAAGAGATATCTTTCATGATAATCCAAAAGTCACTTGTGGTGATCAAGACATTGTTCACCTCAACACAACTTGATTGTGTTGGAAGTGCATCCTCACCAAGAAATGCCCTGCAATGTATACGGTGAGGGAAGCACAAGAATTGGGGCACACAGATTATGTTCGGTAAGGTGGTAGAATTCAATTGGATTCTTCTAGAAAGGTATGTCTATAAACTTGAACAAGTTTTATGTTCTTATTACTTGATTAGAGTGCTTATAATGATCCATGTACCTTGATTATCGTTCATTTCTACCTAACTTGATCTGTGTTTAAGGTTCTTAGATGTTTAGGTTTGAAAATACTAGTTCGGGATGTTTGGACTTCATGGTACACATGCCAAGTATGCATAATATCATTTAAAACCAAAATCCAGGGGTTTAAGCTCGCAAACCCCGTCTGTATACTGATCCAAGATACAAAAATTCGTTTGCAAACCCGTATGCATACTTGACATCGATATTCGGTAAACTTGTTTTGGCCGTATCTTCTTCGTCCAAACTCAGAATGACCTCAATATTTTTGAATTCTCTTCCTCTTTGAATTCTCTTCAAAATGGAGGTGATAATTATTGAATTTGGATGAGTTAATATTGGTATTTGTCTTGTCTCTTGTTTTTGAGTGTTTTGCTCCGTTTTGTTGCACTTGTTCCATTTATTTTGGAATTGGGCACTTGAATTCATGGAGTACTGCTCTTCTAAGCTCATTTGTAGCTTTTACAAGAATGTTGTTGGTGAATCACAAAGAAGGAAGTTCAATAATGGGCAGTAGTACGCATTACTATGGATTCTTGAATGTTCATAATCATTTTATGTGAACTATGGTGCATGGTCGTTAATGACTTTGTATGTTATTATTTGTTAAGAAAATATTTTTATACGCCTTTGGTAGATTTTCTTGGTATAAATCCGGGCAAAAAAGATTGATTCTACCCTCTAAGGATAAATCATCTTATATGTGCATTACGAGTTTGTCTTGATGCGTAGGAAACTTCTTATGAGAATTTATTCTTGTTTTTGAGAAGGATTGCTAGAGTTTGGAATAGCAATTATTGTGATTTCACATAGCTATGTCCAACATTTTCATCTTGCAATATTTTTAGATTTATTTATTTAAATTCTAAAGTTGATTTGGAAGATGATGATTGCAGTATTAATCTTTATGGTTTCATATATTGCAATATGTTATGGGATATGTGTGTTTGCGTTCGTGAACTATTATTGTCCCATACAATGTCAAAATTTATCTCTTTTATATGTCGATATGCAAGTATTGATACAAGATTGATGAACTTTTGACAAACAAAAGTTAAGCCTATTATGTCAATTCATTGATGGGAGATAGGTTTAAATCTTTTGTTTACAAGGATTATGTCTATTGTATGTCATTGTGAAAATAGTGATGAAAAATAGAATGAATCCTTTTCTATGTCGCAGTATTGATCTTTCCCTGATCCATATTTTATGTGTACTGCAATTCCCCATTAGTTTTCTTGTGTTGAGCATAAAACGATTGAGTTTAATCATTCTTTTATGGTTAACAAAGTCTTATCCCCGTAAGTTCTCTTATGTCGAGCATGTTCAATTAAATTGATCAATTTTGTGTTCAATTTGATTGTGTATTCCGATTAAATTGATCATGAGTTCTCCTGTGGTTAGTTTAATTAAGAATTTTGGATATAGAAAATTATTTCTTATGGTTTTTGGTGTCCAAAGAAATCCTTCTTTTATTTTGAAATTATTAAGGTCGCTCTTGTGCACTGGCTATGGAATATTATAGGGGTTATCTTGTATCTTTATAGACTCCTTGATGAATGCATTTAGCTTCGGCTTTATGATTGCATCTAAATAATATGATATATGCTTACTTTTGGTCATGAAACGTCTCTTATGGAAATTTCATTAGGATCCCGTTCTTGTACCTTTGCCAATTTTATTGACAAAAAGGGGGAGAATTAATATGTAGTTCACACTACAAATACATATGGTTTTCATATCATTATGTAAGGGGGAGTGGTTTCCATGTGAGATGGAATATTGACTAAGGTGGAGTGACATATCACCATAGTATTGTTATTGAAGTTGTGATGCAATTGGACTTTGACGATGTGTAATGATACTATGACACTGCATAACAATGATTGAGAACTTTTGTTTTCTCGTTGTTATAACTATGGATTTTCAACAACGATGATGCTAAACTTACAACCTTTGGGATCATTGGAGTACTTGGAAATGACGAAGATTTCGAGTAATGTTGAAGATTAGACATGTGGAATAGGAGCTACAAAGTTTATTTATATGTTTTTTTTGTATTCCATATGTATTGATAGTTTTGTCACTAAAATTGACAAAGGGAGAGATTGTTATAGCATTGCTCGGTCGAACTCACATGCGTTTCTATCTTTAGCATGTTTGTCAATGTTAGTGACCAAAACTATAAGTCTTGATTTCTAGTCTACTATAGCTAAGGTCTCGTACTAGGATATAAAGTGTAGTTGAGCTCAAGAACTCCATGCCAATCATCATACAAGACGAAGGACTACTCAATGAACTGGTGGATCTTCATCGACTAAAAGGTATGTGGAGACTTGAACTTATTTATCACTCAATAGTCTATTTATTTCTTATCTTGATACAAAAGTCGTTTTGCTATATATAGACTAAGATTATACACATTTGGTATTTTGAGCTGAGATTACCTCGCCTATCTATTTATCTAAATATGTGTTGGTAAAGCTTTCGCTTTAGCCAAGTTCATCTTTACCTAGTGACGAAAGTCATGTTAAGTTTCAATCACTTTGAAAATTTCTCTGACGAAAAATGGTTTGTGAATAACAATTATATAACATCATATGAGAATGTTTCAATGGTTGAAATGAGAGTTTAGACTATATAACCATTGGAGGATATAAGCATTGTTGTGGAAACACATATATGTATAAGTCTTTATTGCTTGAACCAAGTTTGCGAACTTTGTTGATCAAGTGAAACCGGAGAAGTGCGTGAGCTAAGTCCGCGAACTAGTCGAAGTTCTCGAACCGAGAATTTTTGCTGGAGTTTGTGAACTCCATCCGGGAACTTAAGTCCACGAACTTGAGTAGGTTATGTACAAAAACGATGTTTGTGAACTTATCTTTATAAACTAAGGAATGCAATTGCAAACCGTGACTATATAGTTCAAAACTGATTCGAGTGAATCAAATCGTTTTTTCTTTAATTGTTTCTTGTGTAGTACATGAGATTTCCTTGCAATTGAACAACTCTCTAACTAGTTCATTTGAGTTATGGTGAAGAAGAATATGGTTGATATGAAAGTTATCATATGACTAACCATTTGGTTAACTATTGTTGAACCAACGAATGTACAAGTTTGGGTACGGTTACACAAACCTAGAAACGTGCATTTTATGTCTATATAACAAGCTATGTTTTCGATCTAATGGTTGACAAATATTAGCTAGAATCTAATCAAGTTTCATCTAACGGTGAATATTGAACGCTTTGTTTTTAAGCTAACATTGATTGCAAACCCTGATTTCAAAGACTATATAAGGGAGAACTCTAGCAACTGGGAAACTTAATCCCCACACATTTTGTGTGATACTAGTTCTGCTAATCTAGGTTAACGACTTAAAGACTTCATTGGGATTGTGAAGCCATACTTATACTACTTTTATTGTAGTTGTGTGATTTGATCTTGTTGTTTCTATCGTACGAGTACAATTGTAATAATTGGCTTGAGATTTCTATATCCGATAAGCAAGTTAAAAAGTAATCACAAACATCTTCGTCTCATCGTTTGTGATTCCACAATATATGTTTTCGCTGCGTCGATTAAGACTATTATGATGTGATTGATAATACTAAGCTGTTCTTTGGGAATATAAGTCTGGTTTATCAATTGGTTCCTGTTCACCTTGATTTATCAAAATAAAACTCGTAGGTATATTCGTGGGAGACGGATTTATCTATTACCGTAGAATTTTCTGTGTGATACAGATTTGTTTATTAAAGTCTTCGTCTTTGGGTCGTAGCAACTCTTTGTTGTGGGTGAGATTAGCTAAGGGAATCAAGTACGTAGTATCCTGCTGGGATCAGAGACGTAGGAGCATAACTGTACCTTGGATCAGTGTGAGATTAATTGGACCGAAGTTAGTTTGGAGTAGGCTAGTGTCTGTAGCGACTTAATACGGTGTATGTTTAATCTAGACTAGGTCCCAGGATTTTTCTGCATTTGCGGTTTCCTCGTTAACAAAATTCTGGTGTCTATGTTATTTCTTTTCCGCATTATATTTGTTATATATTTGAAATAATACAGGTTATGCGTTGTTCAATAAATTAGAATATCTGACATTTTGGTTGTTGATTTAAATTGATTGACACTTAGATATTGGTCTTTGGTACCATCCAAGTTATCTCTCATGTATTTAATCAAGACTCGCAGTTTGCTTGGGTAAGATTTAAATCGAGAGATAGAGATATAAACTTTTTGATATACCTTTCAATTGATTGAGTCTAACTGTCTAGTTGATTCTCTAAAAAATATATTGGAGTTTGTCCATACAAATTGCTAAGCGAAATATTGGGTGTGGTTGTTAGACCCCCTCTTTTTTTCATTGTACTTAAAAAATCGACTAATCAACTATTTTTGTGAGATTTGATACTTGCATTGCAGTACGGTGGACACCGGTCTCTACCTTCACTTGAAACGAAAATAAATAAAAAGGACTACTTTTAATATCATAGCTTTGCCAGCTGCAGTTCCCTAAAATAAAAAAAAAGAACGACACTGATCACGATCCAAGAGGGGAAGTAAGCTGCTAGCTTATTTTATCAAGCTGACCCACGAACCACTTCTCTAAAAAAAAACTGATAGGAAAACTACAACTCACAACTCGAAATCAGAACTATAGTAGAGAGAGTTACAAAATATTGAGTTTTGTTGATTTCATTATAATTCCAAATTTGAGATTCATATAGTAAAACTATCATTAAATTTATGGAACACGTCTTGACCATTTCGAAAAGAGACATGAAGGCAAGACCGAAAAGGCTTGGATATTATGCAAGTAGACAATATAGATGCAGGAAGCTATTGATTATGAGCTACAATTACATAATCTAAAATCTCCAATCCAAACCCTATACTGAACTTCCATAAGTAGATTATACTGCACTTGCAGAAACCTCAAAACCTTATGAACTTGGGAGAAGCAATAAAAAATTTAACAACAAAATCCAAGAAAGAACTTTAAGATATGCAAAAATAAAATAAAACTTAACCTATATATATATATATATATATATATATATATCTAAAAGAATGCAGTAATAAGACTTTTATAGTGAACAATTCAATTTCTTTGTATCCTAGAACAACTGTACTATAGTACTAATAAAACTTTCCATGCTTCCTACTCTTAAGGATATTTAATTTTTTGACCCCCTTAAAACCAATCTCATGAGCATCCTGAAAGCAAACGGGAAAAATAAAGCTCGAATGAGGCTACCTTCAAAAAGCTGATCAAATGGAGAAAGCTTTCCTTATAGCTTTTTGCCCGTGGTCATCCTTCAATGTTAACAAAATTGAAGAGTTCACGTGTTTAAAATAGTTGTACCTCTTTTGAACAAGAAATGAAAAAAATGATCACCTTATATACAATCCGATGAAAACAAACCCTTACGGCTGCTCAACAATGCAAAATAATAGACATAAATTCAGGTTCTTCATTCAATATTTGCACATAATACGTACAAAGGAAACTAATCTTACTGAATAAAGAAAAGAAAGCACTTGGCATAGGCTGGCATCGATAAGGAAAGTAACCTTTCTTCTAGTAAACCCATACAGCATGATACAACGTCACTATCTTTCTTGCATAGTATTAAGGCTTCAATTCAAATAAAACAAATAAAACCCCGTAATAGATGAAGCTAAATAAAGGACATGTACTACCTAGATGACATAGTTGATGTCACCAAAATAGTTAAAGTCTTCCGGCTAATCTTGAGTACGAACTATTTACTTTAATTTGGCTCTTTTGCTGAAAGTTGAATGATGATGTGAAAATCACACTAAAAAAAGGTGAATCACCCAAATTAACAAGAGCAATGATACACACACCGAAGTTGTGTACTTCGATCTGCAACGAAAAGAGATCTAATGGCTGTTAGGGGCGTCTTGTGGGGGAGTTACCAGGGGATGGGCCAAAAGGTGGGGGCCATAATTTTATTCTATCTCACACCAAAACCGCAGTGCATTTCACGGTGCACCTTTTTGGTGCATGTAACATTTTTGAATTAACAATGGGGATATAAATAAAGTTGTTACATGTTTGCAACCTAGTTAGCAATTCTGGGTACGGGTAGTAGTTCGGGACGGCATACGTACGGGAATTATAAGGATTCGGGTATATCGGATTCGGTCAAAAATCCGGTCAACGGTTCGTTGTTCGGACAATAGTTCGAAACGGCATACATACGTACATATTCGTTTTATAAATGTGAGTTCGACACTTAAAATTCGGCTTACATATATGATAAATTGATAAGTATTATGTCCTTATTACGAGACTAATTTTATTTGTATATCATTTATAAGATGGAAAAAAACATTTAGCGTGATTATTTAACAAGAAGTAACAATTTAATCACATAAATGTATTAAAAAACGAGTTTATATACTTTTAAAAAAAATCAACACATAAAGCACTGGTTAAACAACTACCAATAAAAAAAATTAACCGAATAATTTTATTTAAATATAAAGTATATACAAAATCAAACAAAAACCAATCAACTGAACTCTGGTGAGAGAGTTACCTATAGGAGATCTAGTTCGGAAATATCATTCGGATTCGGTCAGTTCGGATACGTTCGCGAATCATTCGTGAGGTCCATATAATCCGGGAACTAGGTTCGGAGTTCAAATAGTTCGGAAGTATCATTCGGATTCGGTCAGTTCGGATACGTTCGCGAATCATTGGGGAATAATTCGGAGAATTACTAACTAGGGTTTGCAATGTACATTAAAGTCATTAATCTTAATTAATAATGGAATAGTCGGATACTAGGAACCAGGCTCTTCCGATGGCTTTAATAGATGGTTATCCCTGCATAAGTGATACTATGTTATGGCTTTGACAACAAATGGTTGTCCCTGCATAAGTCCAACTGTTTCCTTGATGTGGATCGAATTTCAGATTGCTGGTGTACAAACAGAAAACCTAAACAGAGAATTAGGAAAAAATCAAAACGAAATTGAACTAAAAAAATATATAAACCAAATTGTAATGCTCAACCAGTTGCACCACCAACCCAGCAACAAAAGCATAAACCACTGCTACCAACCAAAATCAGGAGGAATACGTTAGTAAAATTTATGTATTTCAAATAATCATTATAAAAAAAATAAAATAAAATAAAACTCGCTCGACCTTGTATTAATTTGAATCTGCTCCTCTATTGAATGTCCATGAACAAAAAGATACTAAGATCCTTAAAAACCGTATGTAGCAAAACCTCAAAAATTCTTTCTATAATCCAAAGAACGAATCCATTGATAAAAAATCTAAAAAACCTAAATGCATTACTTCATCCTTTGATAGGAGGATGGAATCGTAGAAATCCATAGTAAAAAAAAAGTAAAACCGCAAAAGGGTCTAAATTAATCACCTTTTCAATACATGGCATCATCGCATGCGTCAATCTATCATAATATAAGGAGAAGAGGTACATTCTAGTAAAATTTCCACATTCTAGTGTTAAATTGGAATTGACTAAAAATCTTATATAGTCTCTTAAAACAACTAAAAAGTGGAAACTCCACGGTGTGGGGCTAATAAGTTTTTCATTCACAAAAGAAAACAATAAATTATAATTTTATATTAAAACTTTAAAATTATATTTTATTAATCGTTTTCCAACAATCCCCCACATGAATAAAAACTCAATAAAACACGAAAACACAGATAGATCTTGGAAAATCAACAACCCAATCTCATGACCCGAATTGACTGAACAAACAAACAGATCGTGCATGTTGAAGTCATACTAGTCATTTCTACGTCCTCTCCCTCAAACAAAAGTGTGCTGACCCCAGGGTAATACTATGGATTGCACAAATCATAATAGTATAGAGAGCTTTCATCTTTAGTTTCTCACAGGTGAGACTAAAGGTATCTTTCACCAAAGTGAAAAACCTTGAACTAGTGAACCCTTAGTGACCCTTAGGTCCTAAGTTCCAATAATACCAAAACCATCAAAAACGAAAATCATATAAAAACGCTGGAAATACCATATTAGGCAGAGGTGTCCATGAGGTCTTGAACCTTTGCTTAGTGAGATATTACCGGAATTACTTGCTAGAGACAGTGAACTATGTCTTGAACTGCTAGCGTTTGATGTAATTCCGATAACAACCACAGATGATATCTCCAAGGTTGCTGCCATGCTCGTGCCTTTTTGTCCAATTTGGCCCTGGACATATCCTGTTTCTCAGAATGCTCTAGAGAATCAAAGCTCATATTCTCATAGGAAGCGGCCCCACTTCCTCATTCAGATAGGTGAGTTCCATAAAGAGTGTTACTGCTGCACCCCACTTCAAACTTAAGTTGAAACTATAGAACTCATTAAGACTTCTTAAAATTCATCCTTCACATGCAGTCAAAATATCACGTCTACACCATAGGGAAGGGACATAGAATAAAATTCTCTGATAGTGTTTACTTTACCCTCCAAAAATTAGTTATCTCATTCGAAACCTTGATCTTGGAATATCCAGTCAGCAAGGTTGAGTATCCTTCATGGAAAGTTTAATTTATGAGATTAAGCCATCCCCCTCGATGTATTTCTAACCATCTCTTTGGATAAACCTTTCGTCAAAGGTTGCACGATATTCTCCTTAGACTTTATCCAATCAATGGAAATAACGCCGATTGAGATTAGTTATTTTTAGCTTTAGATATTATAGCTTTGCTAACACGATGTATAAATATAGCTATTACAGGCCTATGCCAGAGAGGAATGTCTTCTAAAAATAATTTTAGGCACTCGGCCCCCTCTCGTGCTTTATCTAACACAATACTCTCAGATTCCATAATGAATTGAGCAATATATGTCTGTTTGGAAATCTTCCAAAAACAAACCCTCCTGCTAGAGTGAAAACATATTCACTCATAGACTTAGACTCCTTTGAGTCAACTATCCAATTTGCATCACAAAGTCCCACAAGGACATCAAGAGACCTTTCATAAATCAAACTAAAGGTAATAGAGTATTTTAGGTACCGTAATACTCTACTAAATGCATCCCAATGATCTTGGTCTGGACTACAAGTATTTTTACTTAATTTACTTACAATATAGGCAATGTCGGGATTCTTATAGTTCATTAAATTCATCAGACATCCTATAACTCTTGAATATTCAAGTTAAGATACTCCATTACCCTTATTTTTATTAAGTCTACAAGAAGAATCGTAAGGAGTACAAGCATGCTTACAATCAGACTGATTGTATCTCTTAAGCACGAATTTAATATAATGAGAATGAATAAGACTATAAATATTACATTATCTTCTAATACTCATCCCTAAGATCAAATCAATAGGGACTAAGTCTTTCAAGTCAACATTCTCATTCAGCGCATGTTTTTAATGGAATTAATCACATCTATGTTTGTATCAAGTATAAGCATATCATCAACATACAAGTACACAATCACACAGGCATCCTTAACAAGTTACTTATAAATATACTTGTCTGATTCATTAACTTAAATCCACTATTCATTATCACATGATCAAATTTTCATGTCACTGTTTATGTGCTTATTTCAAAACTATACAAAGATATGTTCAATTTACAAACTTTGTCTTCACAACCTTTCACTACAAAGTCCTCAGGTTGGTCTATGTAAATTTCTTTATCTAATTCACAATTTTAGAAAAGTTGTCTTAACATCCATCTGATACATCTCTAAGTTGTTAATAGCAGCAATAATAATTAGCATCTCAATGGAAGTAATTCTCGTCATAGGTGAATAAGAATCAAGGAAATCTACACCTTTAGCTACCAACCTAGCCTTATATTTTTCCACAGTTCCATATACCTAACATTAGTTCTTAAAGACTCATTTACATCATATGGTCTTACTCTCTGGAAGTAAACTATCAAGATCCCAAGTTTGGTTTTGACGGACTGAGTCCATTTCACTAAATGAAGCTTCTTACTAGAATGGGGTTTCAGTAGATGTTAAGGCTTATTTATGAGTCTAGAACTGAGACTAATCTAGGAATATTATGAAGTCGGGTCCATAAGAAGTCTCAGTTTTAATCTTTTTACTTCTCTTATGATCAACTCTACTCCATCTTCCTTGAATGTAAATTCTGACTAGTTGAAAAGACATCTAGGGGATCAACAATACATTCATGAGAAGAGTCAGGCTTCAAAATAAACATCTTCAAAGAACTCAACATCCCTAGACTCTATAAAAGTATTCACACCAAATTCAGAAAAAGTAGAACTCACAACCAAAAACCTATATGCAGTAGGGTACTCATGAAAAGTTATTTAAACACACCCACACTTTGACATATGCATAAAAAGGTTGTTTATCTTTCCATACTCATATGTAGTTTTATCTGATCCTTTAAAGGTTATTATATTCATGATATAACGAATTTAGAGGACGCCCCCCCCCCTACAAGTTTGCGGTTATCCTTTAATCAACATGGCATATATCATCTCCTTAATGGTTTTGTTCTTACGTTGAACTATACCATTAGACTATGGTAAATAAGGAGGTGTGATCTCATGATTAATGCCTTTTAACAAATAAAGTTCTTCTATATGAATTTCATACTTTCCATCACGTTTATACCTAACCCTTTTAGTGGTAACATATACTTCACTTTCAATTTTAAGTTTATAACCTTAAGGTTTTTAAGGCATCATCCTTACCACAAGTAATTACACAAGATAGTACCTCGTACAATCATCTACGAAAATTATGAACCACTTTTTACACCTTAGTTTGCTAGGTCTAACTGAAATAATTCTAAGGGCTTAGAATTACTCTAAACATTTTTTCTAATAGGTTTTATAACATATTTTGATTTTTCAAATATTTCACTTTTGTGTTCAAAATCCAAACTAAATTTGGGTACACAGCCTATGCTAGGCGGTTTATGCATTGATATATAAGTTTACGGTTTCAAGTCTACCATGCAAAATATTCAAATACACATAAAAGAAAGCACAAGAATCAAATATGTTCACTTTATCAGTTTTTCCGTTAAGCTTATATAGACCCAAAGTCTTATAACCCTTGACTATAAAATCACTGCCTAGTTACAACAAGTTTTCTAGATTCAATTGAAATCTTAAATCTTTTATCATCTACAACAGCACAAGATATAAGATTCTTGCATATGCCCGGAATATGAAAACTTCATTCGATGTGAGAATAAGTAGTGGATTTAAGTTAATGAATCTGACTAGTTTTTATGAAATATAAGATCCATGTTGGGTGATTTCTTATTTTTGGTCTTCCTTCAAGGCTACTACCAATATTGCAACTTACAATTTAGACTAATCATACAAAAGAAACTAAAATACTTTCACATCAGATTGAGATTGAAGGCAGAATGTACAGGGGGTAAAATGATATGTTGCCGCCAGATTTCAAAATTCTTAAAAGGTTAACAAATTTTTCATAAAGACTTCATGCAAAACTAAAATTGTGATAATAGTTATTAAAATTAAGTCAATAAAATTCAAGGATAATATTTTTTTATTCCAATAATAAAATAGTCAAATCTAAAATATTTTTCTAACCTAAAATAGCTAGATTTTAAAAATCTTTTTAACATGCCAAATATATATTAATGGAAAAATTAAAATATCTTAAATATATTTTTCAATCATGATAATCACAAAATCCACTTTTTCATCATGATAATCAACAAATTAAATAACAAAATCCACAATTGTATCATGATAATCAATGAATTATGCATCGATCCCACAATAAATCAAATGGTTATCACATAATAAATAAATAAAATCAAATGTCCAATGTCCGTTTGCAATCTTAATAAAAAGAATTTTCCTAATTACAACCCCAAACTATCAATTAAACTCCAAAATAGATAAATCGAAAAAAAAAACTGATTAATTAACGTCATGGCTACTAACCTTTTGATCTGACAATGAATCTCTTTTGTGTGTATCTTTGTTAGTGGTCATGCACATCAGTTGGAATTTTTGTTAGTGTTTTGGATAAATAATTAATAGCAAAGATTATAATTAAAAAGAAGCTAATACAAAACAAACGAGCATGAAAAAAAATATCAATAATCATCCTAATTTCACTGTTATTTTTCTAAATTTTGTTTTTTCCATAATTAAAAATAAATATCTACGGACACTTTTGGACAAATTATTGTTACAACTAAATATGGCCATCTAAAGTTGTAAAAAATATTATATTTCATTCCTTAAGAAAGAAAAAAAAAAGAAAAAAAATATAATTTTGAATCTTCGCAATGTGTGATTTGGTTGGTGTATTTAAGGTAATATTTTATAAAATAATTGTAACTTAAGTAATTTCATATGTAAGAAAATATTATTTAAGGTAATATTTTATAAAATAGAAAAAAAATCTTAAAAAGGAGGATTCTTATTTTTTTTTACCTAATATACTAGCGTCTTAAATGATCAAATAACAATATTTACCAATTATCAACGAATAATATAACAAGCAAGATATGCACGCCTAAAATAATAAAATTTTGCATTTATTTAGATCGACATTATTTTCAGAATTGTTTTTCTCTATATAAGGCATTGGAGCAAAAATCAAACCCCATTTGCTTCTCGCTTTATTTTTTTTTTAACAATTTCGGGTTTTGTTGTGTGATGCGCCTCTATTGTTTTGTTTGCAGGTATTAGGAAAAAATGCAGTCAATTGCTTTTTTTTTTCCCTCCATGTTGCTTTTCCGGTAGGACGTATGAAACTTTAGAAGTAGCTAGAATTCTGTTGATTTTTTGGTTTTTTTTTTTGCTGCACAGAATAATCTTCCATTTTTGATGCCTAAACCACCATCTGTAAGGTACTAATTATCCCAAGAACTGTTAATTGCAATCGATTTTGTTGGTACTGTGTTTTGTATGGAGCAAATGAAACATAAGTTTTGCTTCAAGATGGTCGGGTTCTGATCGCGAGATTTAAGGTATTGTTATTTCATCATGTTTGTTGAAATTTAAGGTATTGTTGTTTGGTCATGTTTGTTAAATAATAGCCAATATTAATATTAAGATTTTTAAGGGAAGAAATAAATAACTGGTGTTATGTTCAGTACCCTTTCCACAATTTACTGTACTCTTTTTTAATACCATCTATTGGTGCTTGTGGTTTTTCTAAATTTTAAGCTATAACCTTTCTTTTTCCTTGCCACTTGAAGCAACTGGATCGGTTTTTCGGTGAAACTGGAATTTTCACAAGAGAATTACCGAGTAACATGATGAAAAAAATTATCTTTTAGATATTACATTCCAAAAAATAAAATAGAAATATTTTTTATTCTTGGATTGGACTAAGAAGCGTAATATTTTTCCTTTTTAATATTATATTCCTTGATGATATAATTAAAAAAATAAATGCTTCCTATTCTTAGATAATAAATAATGTACAAAATTTTTGATGGATGCAAAAATATTCATCTATAAAAATGTATTAACTATCCAAAATTATATAAAACTGTATAAGTTTTGAGATATTAAAAATAATATTTCCCATATAAAGCACTCAATCCAACCGCAGATCTCAATGTTTGCGTGTTCTTTTATTTTGCTAGGGTTTGGTTGGCTTTGTTTTTCTATCTCTTTCGGTTTAGGGTTTTGTTTTATAATTATTCGTTTTTCTCTTTTGTATGAAGCTCCAAAGTGTTACCAATAGCTGTGGTGGTATGAGCTAAAAGATTCCACGCAGAATGGCAAGCTCATGCAAGGTATATATTGTGAAATCCATTTATTCTTTTGTTTTTTACTATTGATGATAACTCCTTGTAGTGAAGATCCGGGATTAAATATTGACGTGTAACTGTAATTTCTAATATTCTTAACGAGAATATATTTCCATCTTTTTAGGTAACCATTCCTAATCGAATACATCTAGGAGGTTCTTGGCTCTCTTACCAGACTCAGGGTTTTTGATTTTGGTATTAATTAGTTTCATTTGCTTTGTATGTTTCAGATATGTCATGCACATTTATACAGATATTCGGTCAAATGTCCAAGTTATGTCCCAGGCAACTATAGCAAATCAGTGTTCTCTTAATAGACTTATTTGATATAGTGTAGGTGGCTTAGATGCTGAGGGTGATTCGGGTTAATCTTTCTTGTGATGACATAGTTGCTTGGTTGGTCTGCATCATTTCATCTCTAAGAATCCTATCAGATCCATGAAGTTCCCTATTTTCCATGTTGTCCATATTTTTGTGTTGTTCAAGAATGCAACTTATGATTTTTTACTCCCTAATTAATCCTATTTATCATTTTAATTTTAATTTTGTTTCTCTTTCTCGATTCTACTGATGAATATTTTCATTAGTTTAAAAAACACATTAATTTATATTCTATACTTCAACAATCCAGTCAGTAGCTTATAGTTCAAATGTTAATAGACATGCCTAATGTTCAAGTTCAAGGTAATGATTTGGGTGATTCAGCGCTGAGGAGATTGATGTCCTCTTTATCAATCAAAGAAAATTGGAGGGATTTGAAGATGATGTGTAAAAGTTTAGAGTGTAAAAGTTTCTCTTTTTCGAATCATGGTGTGTAAACATTTGTACCGCAATGACTATTTGATTTTTAGATTATTTTTATTTTTAAGTGGTGTAATTCTATCTATATACACTGATGTAATCTCATCATTTCGAATTAGTCTTAGAGCCCCATTGTTTATTGATGAGCGCTTATATGTATATTGATGAAAATAATACGGGTGTTTATGGGTGAAAATTGTTTCTGCTGATTTTGGGTGTGTGGGTGAGAAACAAATCTAAACCCTAAACAATGTACTGCAAGGGAGTACTTTTGATTTGAGAGATCAATCTTTACAATCCTGGCCTAAAACAAGAAATGGTCGTTTCAGGCTTGCTTCGGTCACAAAGTGAAGGAGAAGGGTTAGTCTTAGGTAGGGAAGCGAAGAAAGTGTTGAGACTAGAATAGTTTATTCTGGAAGTGTGGGCGTTTTATGACTTATATCATAAAGTAGAACTGGTGATCACGATGGAAAGCTACCAGGTGATTTCTAGATATTGTGTGTTGCCGACCAAAAACCTATTTTTGTTGGAAATAGGTGAGACCTATTTATACAAGTTGTAATGAAACGTACCCCGGTCTCGTAAAAGTGGGAATGGCTTGAGTAATGGAGGAGAATGGTAATGGGTAATGCCTGGAATTGATGTTTCCATAATGAAAGATACGTTTCACCATTATTTCTTGCCATTACTAACCGCCTCACTTTTATGATACTTTCTTGTAACGGGCGCATTGCACGCCGCATGTTGTAAACCGCCATACCAATACCCTGATGAGCATCCCCCAGTTTGTGACATGTTTTGATGTCTCTAGTGTTTTTGTGTAGCGTGTTGCTATTGCTTGGAAAGTTAATCTTGGGAAGCTTGCCGGCGCGGTGGTGACATTCGACGGTCGAGATTTTGTATCCTGAGAGGAAAGGTAGCCGTTAATTGTTGCAACCTTCCGCTTGGCAGCCAATGGCATGGAAACGTGGTCGGCATGGCCTTGGCAGGATTTTAGGTGCGGCCAAGTTAGGATTTTGGCATAGTTTGGGCACGACCAAAATTAGGGTTTGGCGTCGCGGCCAAAGAGTTGGAATCGTAGCCAAGTTGGTGTCATGACCAAAATTTTCCTCAAGTTTGGTGGCGAACTAGTATGGCTGAGATCTACATCTCATGAAGAAGGATGGCTATTGATTATGGCCACATCCTGTTGTATAGTGAAGTGACGTCGGCCACATGCTAATAGCATGCCGGTGGCGTAGCCATGGCATGGCGGCATGTAAGTAGCCGTGGCATAGTGGTATGTCATAGACGTTGCAGCATGGCTAAAGCTAACAATCGGATCCGCAACCAAAATTAGGGTTTGGCGTCGTTTGGAAAGATTTTGGCGTGGCCAAATCTTGGCGCCTTGGAAGAATTTGGCGTGGACAATTCTTGGCGCCGTTGGAAGAATTCTCCTTGGAAGAATTTGGGCTTGGCGGTGCCAAGGCATCATGGAAGAATTTACCTTGGAAGAATTGGCCAAGGCGTCGTGGAACAATTCCCCTTGAAAGAATTAGGGCTTGGCGAGGCCAAGGTGTCGTGGGAGAATTCTCCTTGGAAGAATTAGAGCTTGGTGAGGCCAAGGTGTCGTGGAAGAATTCCCCTTGGAAGAATTTTCCTTAGGGGTTTGGTGTGGCCAAGGATTCTTGGAAGAATTAGGGGCTGGTAAGCAAAATGAGGCCGGCCTCATTCGGAATGTGTGTGGCGCATTTAGGGCGACCTGATTGGTCGATGGGAAGTGGGGCCGATAAGCTAGGGCGTGGACACACTTTCAGTGCGTTGCGGCGGATTTAAAGTGACCCGATTAGTCGAGGGAAATATGTTCGGTTTAGGATGGGGCGTGTCCAATGGAAAGTGGCGCCAGCTGTCCTAAGGCATGGCCACGCCTCCCTTTGCTGCTGCGGCTCCCTCTTTTTTATGATTCTTGGCGAGGTTTTGCACATGCTAATCCATGGAGGATTAATTACCTAGTTTACCTAGGCTTAATTTTTACAAGCAAGGTCTAGTATGCTGCGCGAGGCGCGAAACCCTAACTTCTGCAAGTTAGTAAGGTTGATTGATTTCTATGTGTTGACACAGAGTTCTTTTAAGTCCATTTCCAGAGAAAAACATGCTTTTATGATTGAATACCTTATGCAAAAGATCTTATTCTTGATACTTGGAGATTCTTGCTACTCTGCTGCGAGTGAACCCGAATCGTTATGCCATATCAACATTAAGAGTTCAGTCGGAGAACATAGCACATAAGGCATTCAGAGGAACTTATATTAAGTGAATATGCGTGAAGCGCCGAAATTTACAGAACATCTGGGATTCGCCAGTCTGGATAAATTTCATGTAAGTATATTGAGTGGCTCAATAAATTTTCCAGTGGATAGGTTAGCACACGTGGCTCTGTTTTCTTGTAGAGTGATGTCACATCATATACAAGGTTTTATGATTTTGACCCTAAGCTAAAAACCACCATCAACATTAAGTCCCATGCTTAGCACGTAACAATAACACTGTTGTAGTGTAAGCATGAGATGGTGACGTACCAGAGCAAAATCGAAAAGGGGCAAGACGTGAAGAGTTTGCCAGGGAAATTTAACTAACTTGTAGCGGAAGGCATGAGGAATCCGTGATCTTTGTATCGACGACTTAGCGCATTTTTGGCTTGACCAGGGGGTGTTGGCGTAAAGTCATTCTTCCCGGAATGTTGGCGCCATTTTGGGCCACAAGGTGGTGAATAGAGCTGGCAAACGGGTTGGTCTGGGCTGGCTTGTTACCAACCCGCGGGTTACGGGTTAGAACGGGTCAAAGCTTGCGGGTTGATATTCCTCACGGGTCGTTATTTCTTCAACCCGCACCCGTAACGGGTAAAGTTTGCGGGTCACGGGTTTACCCGTAAAATTAATATTAAAAATTAAAACTTTATTAATTTAATTGTTAGAATTAATTTATGACATAATTTCCAAATAAATCAAAGGGTTTTAGGCTTTTAGCCCATAATCAATTACATTTAATTTATGACCTCAAACTCAAAATAATGAAATTAGGTCCTTGCTTTCCCAAATACAACCACAACATCCTTTTTGTTTTGTGAACAATTGAGCTTCACCTCCACTGAATTCTCAATTTTACCTTATTCAATCACCACCAGCAAGACAAAGCCATGCACGGTACGAGTAACATCACCACTATCTTCCATTAAATCATCCATGTCTTGTTGTTGCCAAACATAAATGCCCAGAACAATACACCTTCGCATTAAACAACTCCCAATTGATTCCCATCGTTGTTTTCTTAGAAATCCCATCTCATGCCACAATTTCATCTCCCTCTACGCCTAAAATGCTTCCCATAAATCCAATACACAAAATCCATCTGTGTAATACACTCACCTACACCTCCTTACTGATTTCATCCATGAAAACACTTCACTTATGCCATATTTCAGAGCATACGAGACCTCCAGATCAATTTTTGTTGTTGATGGTAACTAGAGAGACCACTACTGTCACTAACATTTCAGACATCTAATTCTTCCATCGCATACAATTAACCCATCTCGAACCTGATGCTGCTGATGATGTTTCTCAATTGAGAAATATCAATCAAATCGAACCCATATGTTGATGTTGTTGTTAAAAGAAGTCCTCAAAAGCAACAAAAGACTCCATGACGACAATGATTTAAACAATCTTCACTGTCTTCTCTACCAACACAAAGAAAACCCTAACTTCTTTACTTTTCAATTCACGATTTCTTCATCTTCTTTTTACTTAATTAACTTCAATAACACCATTACTAACACAAAATGAACCTTTCCACTCAACTATTGGTCTCAATCTCTCATTATCATCTCTAATTCTTTACCAGTCGAAGAACGCAGAAGAAGAGAAGTATCAGAAGAAGAAAAGAGAGAAGAAAAAAAAGAGAAGTATCTTCATTTAGTTTTAGGTTTCATATTTTATACCTTCAACGTAGGGATATGTTTAATCCTAGATAATCCAACGGTCATGATTAAATATAAATTACTAATTAGGTATTGTAGACGGGTTGACGGGCTGTACCCGCGGGTTGACGGGCCGGGAAGGGTTAACCCATTTACTCACAAGCCGGCATTTCTCCAACCTAACTCGGCTTGTTTAGACACCAGCCGAGCCGGGTGCGGGTTTTTTACGGAACGGGCCAGGCAAACCCGCGGGTTTCGGCTTGTTTGCCATCTCTAGTGGTGAAGATGGCGCTTACAGTCTGGGAATGGCGGACGCGCGGATTTGGACGGTAGAGATTGCGTTGTATTGAATGGCGAAGATGGTGCTTCAATCTTGGCCGAGCGGAGATGATGCTTCATAATGGCGAATAACGCGACTAGCTCGGAAAATCCAATGATACGTCTAGTTCGGAATAGCGTTATTAGCTTGAGCACGGACTTCTGGCACATGCCTAGTGCGGCTGAATTGGAGTAGCAGATGGCGCAGTTATCTTGGAAAGCCAATGGAGTGTTTGCTTGCTTGGAAGGCCGATGGCGCAGCTGGCTTGGGGTGGCTGATAAACGCGTCTAGCTTGGAAAGCCAATGGAGCGTTTGCTTTCTTGGAAGGTCGACGAAGCGTTGGCTTGCTTGGAAGGCCGACAGAGCGTTGGCTTGCTTGGAAGGCCGATGAATAAGATGGCTTGGGGTGGAAGATGGATGCGGCTAGCTTGGAAATCCAATGGCTATATCTATGGCTTGGTGGATGGCATAGCTTTGTATTGGAGTGGTTGATGACACGACCAGCTTAAAATGGCGATGCTATCTTGGACGCGGACTTCCGGCATGGGCGTGGTGCAGCTGGCTTGGTAAAGATGAGGCAACGGGGCGTTGATGTAATGTTGTCCTGGCCGTGGATATTAGCACCATGGAACACCAACACTATGGGCCGAGCTTCCTTCTTTCGTGCGTAGCTTAAACGGGAAACCTTCCTCCATTCTAATTCCAAAAGCGCTGTGCTAATAAAAGGAAACCTTCTTCCACCCAAACTCCAAAGTAATATGTGTATAAAAGGGGTCGCACGTCTTTTTTTTTTCTTTTTTTTAAGTTGGCTTTGTTTTCACCTTTCCGCGTTAGCAGAAAATTAGAGAAGTAGGCGAGTGCACTCCAAGTATGTGTTCCAATGTTTCTTCTCTTTTTTTTTTGTTGGTGTAAACCCTAGATATAAACATATTTTATATAAACCTATAGAAATACTTTCGTATGAATGATTCTTCCCTGCTAGTAGTATTTTAGTAACATTAGCCATCACAATAGTAAGGAGGCCAATTATTATGCAAAATAGGCGCACGTGAATGGGTGGCTGTCGTTAGTTTTTTCTCTCGTGAAAACCTAGCTTTAGGGTTCCTTTTTCCTCTTGTGGATGTGTGCATAGTTTCTGTGGTGGAAATCTTCTTCTTTTGGTTGTGAGCATATTTCCCATGACCAAGCGTAACTTGGCCGTGGTCACACTTTCCACGGCTTCGTATGTTCCCTGCGGCATTGCCTAGTTTAGGCCAAGAGCGTACTTCCCACGACGTCACGTGCATCCCGTTGAGCAGTCCCCATTCTTTTAGTCGTGAATGCCATGATACGTGGCCAAAAGAGAAATGTGTAGTTGACTCTTGATTGTGGTAACAAATTTTTTGATAAAATCTCCATGTATGCTTTTCTTCAAAGTAGTAATTCTTTGCTTTTGCTTCGTTGTAGTTACTTCAAAATCACAAGGAATTTTGTTAAGATGTAACCTAAAAGTAGTCCGCCGCCGCGTTGAGGAGTGTCAGCAACTTCAAACCGAACATAGGCGATGAGTTCTTTACGAAGTCTGCTATGATTATAAAGACCCATCCTAAATTCATGGCAACCCTTCTGACTGATTCGGATAATGATAGAGAAGTCCAATCAGTCTGCCCAGGGCGTATAATGAGGTTTTGCCTTCATAAGAAAGATTATCTGGCTTCCCCTATGGACTTCAAAATCTACCTTAGTTCATTGCGCTCCTATGATAAATGGATGAAGTTCATGATGAGCCGTGATCACGTGAAGGCCAACTTAAGCGAGGAATAAATCATGCATGCTTTCATGGCGCCTGCAATACTTCAAATTAGAAAAAATATTGTAGGGTTGATTTCTTTCGTCTCCAGGTGGTGCCCAGAAACTCACACAGCTATATGTAGATGAGGTGAGATGACTATTTCTTTGTAAAGCGTAGCCAATATGTTGAGTCTCCCGGTAATCGGAAATCTTGATATTGTCTTATCTGAGGAAGAAGAAAAAATACGTGCCACTTTGGTCACAAAGGCAGCTGGATATGTTCGAAAGAATTATGAGGAGAAGTGCTTCTATAACTGGTGGGTTCCTGAGTGGTTCCCTGATGAGACGGAGTTGGGTCTAGTGCTAGATGATATGCTCCATGTTGTTGTATTTTTAGCTCTGTGGCTGTCCATAGATATTTTCGACGATGGCTCTGGTAAGAAGGAGATAAGACATTAGCTTATCAAATTTTCCATCAAATTTGATAAAGGCGTTGTTCTTCCCATTGGCGTCTTGTTTCTTGGTTCCTTGTACACCCATTTGGATCATCTGGTCGCGGACATGTATGCTTCAAATGGTTATATGAAAGTGGACTCATATGTTCACGTCGCTTTTCTTCAAGCGTAATTGTGGGAGCATTTCAAAAATTACGCTCCAAACCCGAGAGTTTTGTTTCCTGATGCGTATGGCGGTTCTAGGATACTTCGTTGGTTGGAGAGGCGTCTATGAGATGGCGTAAAGCTCATTGATTTCCTTGACAATTCGCATGCAATAAATTTCCGTCCTTGGGCCCCGTCCCATGCCTTCATAGTTCAGCCAAATACCTTTACCGCTGCTCCGAACTTGACTTTGCTTTCATCTGGAGAGAATATGAGTGTTGGAGAGATTGTATTCATGCGAAGATGTAGCTATGGATACGTGACATCCTTCTTCCAGGGGTCTTTCAAAGTATTCCTTTATAATATTGACAGGGCGGCCTAACATATGGGATTTGACCAAGGGGTTCCATTTATTCATCAGCGGGCCACTCCGGAAGAATTGTTACCATCTGCTCTTGACGCCAGTGTTCTTGCGCCGGGTAAATATTTTCCTTTCTTGATCTCGGAATGAAGACATGTGACGACTCCCAAATATAATGTCTTCTAGCAAGACGAGTTTCTCTCCATTCATCAGTTCGTGAAGAACGTTGTGACGAATCCACGTGGAAAACCTTCTTCTGCAGTTCTAGCAAAACATAAGTTGTTGAAACAACTTCCCTCAGGCAAGCGAAAATCCTCTAGCTCGGATGTAGAGAGTCCACGGAAAAAAGAGCGAAGGTCAAAAAATCATGCAGGTGGCTTCCGATCGGATTCAGTTTCAATGGCTCTTGTGACTTTCAGTTCTTCCAACATGCAAGTACGTATGATTTTTCTTCCCGATTTGGCCGTATTGCATAAATATCCTGATTGTCTCCAATGAAGAACTTTTTCCTTTTTGACTCAGGGTATTAGCCAGATAAACGCCTTTGCCAGACTTGCACGTGACCAGGAAATGGCTCCTTTTGAAGAAAAATCTGGCGATACTGAGCCTCTTGTCAGTGAAAAGGAAGGCGAAGAAGAGGAAATCTCAGGATCCGATAGTGACGGGAAAAGTACTTCATATCGTAGAAGCGAGTCTTCTTTTAGTGGGCCCATGAATGAGTCGGTGAGTTTTCGCATGTTTTCCCCTGGGCTATTTATTTATGTAGAATAAATATTTAATTGGTGATATTTTACAGGAAAACACCGCTTCTGAAGATAACCCCGAGATGGGAATTTATAGCGATGAAGATACAACTGTGTCTCCAATCATGGAAATCGTATAGGCTAATAATATGGAGATGGAGGTTGATCATCGTGAGGATGTTTATGTGCCTCCAATGGAGGGAAACAATTTCGTGGTGGAGGGCGTGATTGTTCCCAAAGAATCTTTGTTGGTCGCGGAATCAATTACAAGGGCCACTTTCGACCCTCCATTCTTGATTTCTCATGAAGATCATGTGTTGATTGGATCCTTCAGTGTACCAGCTAAGCATATGAAGTTGTATACCAGAATATGTGAGAGATATGGACACATCGCAACATCCAAGAAGATCACTAGCCAGTTCACGTTGGTTAAGCGAGTGGAAAAAATATTATCTTAAATTTGTGAAATGCGCAAGGTGACTGGTCACACCATTTCTGGAGATGTAATCTCAAACTGGGAGTTCCATCGGGATATGTGTGTAAACTTTGAGTTTAATGCTTCCTGGTTCTGTAAGGGATTTTCCAAGATCCAAAGGCTGCAGGCTGAAACGGTTGATAGTCCTTCCACGGATCCAATTAATCAACAGGAGGTAGAAGTAGAGAAGTTGTCCCAGGAATTGAAGTTGAAGAAGGCGGCTCTTCAAAGCATGAAAGACATTTTCTTTAAAAAGAATGAGTTGTTGTTAGGTAATTTTCCTTGAATACTTTTGTTTTCTGAATCTCTTTTCTTAGGTTTTTTTTTTTGTTTGAAGGGCAGAAGAAACGCCTAGTTTGTGGTATGGTTTTCTGGTTTTGGATTGATAGATGATTGCTTTTTATAAGAGTTTTTGGATTATTTTGGAGTAATGGCTTTTTGATCAATTGATATGTTAAAAATCTGAATTATGAATGTAAGTAGCAAAATCATTCACGGCCGTGAACGTTGCATGCGAAAGGAAGAGATATGAAATCTTTGGATGATTGGGTCATCGGCTTCCATGATAAATGGGAAAATCCAAACAATAGGTCGTGTAAACATCATCTGGCAAACTTACTCGCTTTAGGGTCTTTCACCAGAACTGAGTCTTCAGGTAGTAAATCCGAGTCTTTACGTAACACCCTTCTTGCCACAAGAAGTCCCTGGTCATTCTTTATTGTCGGTGGAACATTCTTATATTGACTCGTAGTAAGATGAAGAATTTCTAATCCCCAGGCGCAATTCTCCTGAAACCCCTCTTTTCTTGGACGGTGCGCTCCAAAGCATGGAATCTGCCAATAGGATGATGGAAATGAGAGTCGGATTTGTAATCAGGAGATTAATCTCCCACTGTGGTCGCCTATTGTTTATGGGTGAAAACTATTTCTGCTGATTTTGGTAATTTTGGGTGTGTGGGTGAGAAAAAAATTTAAACCCTAAACAATGTACTGCACGGGAGTACTTTTTATTCGAGAGATCAATCTGTACAATCCTGTCCTAAACCAATAAATGGATGTTCCAAGCTTGCTTCGGTCACAAAGTGAAGGAGAATGGTTGGTCTTAGGGAGGAAAGCGAAGAAAGTGTTGAGACCCGAATAGTTGATTCTGGAAGTGTGGGCGTTTTATGACTTATATCAGAAAGTAGAACTGGTGAGCAGGATGGAAAGCTACCTGGTGATTTCTAGATATTGTGTGTTGCAGAACAAAAACCTATTTTTGGTGGAAATAGGTGAGACCTATTTATACAAGTCGTAATGAAACGTACCATGGTTTCGTAAAAGTGTGAACTCCTTGAGTAATGGAGGAGATTGGTACGGGTAACGCCTGGAATTGATGTTTCCATAATGAAATATACGCTTCACAATTATTTATTTCCATTACTAACCGCCTCACTATTATGATACTTTCTTGTAATGGGCGTATTGCACGCCGCATGATGTAAACCACCAGAGCAATACCCTGATGAGCATCCCCCAGTTTGGGACATGTTTTGATGTCTCGATTATTTCTGTGTAGCGTGTTGGTATTGCTTGGAAAGTTAAGCTTGGGAAGCTTTCCAGCTCGGTCGTAACCTTCGACGGTCGAGATTTTTCATCCTGAGAGGAAAGGTAGCCGTTGATTGTTACAACCTTTTGCTTGGCATCCAGTGGCATGGAGACGTGGTCGGCATGGCCTTGGCATGCTTTTAGGTGCGGCCAAATTAGGATGTTGGCATAGTTTGGGCACATCCAAAATTAGGGTTTGGCGTCGTGGCCAAAGAGTTGGCATCGTAGCCAAGTTGGTGCTGTGACCAAAATTTGCCTCAAGTTTGGTGGAGAACTTGTACGGCTGAGATGTGTATCTCATGAAGAAGGATGGTCATTGATTATGGCCACGTCTTGTTGTATAGTGAAGTGGTGTCGGCCACATGCCAATAGCATGCCGGTGGCGTAGCCATGTCATGGCGGCATGCAAGTAGACTTGGAATAGTGGTATGCCGTAGATGTTGCGGCATAACTAAATCTAACAATTGGCTTCGCATCCAAAATTAGGGTTTGGCGTCGTTTGGAAAGATTTTGGTGTAGCCAAATCTTGACGCCTTGGAAGAATTTGGCGTGGCCAAGTTTGGCACCGTTGGAAGAATTCTCCTTGGAAGAATTGGGGCTTGGCGTGGTCAAGGCATCTTGGAAGAATTCCCCTTGGAAGAATTAGGGTTTGGCGAGGCCAAGGCGTCGTGGAAGAATTCCCCTTGGAAGAATTAGGGCTTGGCGAGGCCAAGGTGTCGTGGAAGAATTCCCATTGGAAGAATTAGGGCCTGGTAAGGCCAAGGTGCCGTGGAAGTATTCCCCTTGGAAGAATTCTCCTTAGGGGTTTGGCGTGGCCAAGGCGTCTTGGAAGAATTATCCTTGGAAGAATTAGGGGCCGGAAAGCAAAATGAGGCCGACCTCATTCGGAATGCGTGTGGCGAATTTAGGGCGACCTAATTGGTCGATGGGAAGTGGGGCCGGCAAGCTAGGGCGTGGCCACACTTTCAGTGCGCTGCGACGGATTTAAAGCAACCCGATTGGTCGAGGGAAATATGGTCGGTTTAGGATGGGGCGTAGCCAATGGCAAGTAGCGCCATCTGTCCTAAGGCATGGCCACGCATCCCTTTGCTGCTGCGGCTCCCTGTTTTTTCTGATTCTGCGCGTGGTTTTGCACATGCTAATCCATGGAGGATTAATTACCTAGTTTTCCTAGGATTAATTTTGACAAGCAAGGTCTAGTATGATGCGCGAGGTGCAAACCTAACTTCTGCAAGTTAGTAAGGTTGATTGAATTCTATGTGTTGACACAAAGTTCTTTTAAGTCCTTTTATAGAGAGCATCATGCTTTTATGATTGAATACATTATGCAAAATATCTTATTCTTGATACTTTGAGATTCGTGATACTCTGCTGCGAGTGAACCCGAATCGTCATGCCATATCAACATTAAGAGTTCAGTCGGAGAACATCACATAGAAGGCGTTCAGAGGAACTTATATTAAGTGAATATGCACGAGGCGCCGAAATTTACAGAACATTTAGGATTCGCCAGTCTGGATAAATTTCATGTAAGTATATTGAGCGGCTCAATAAATTTTCCAGTGGAGAGGTTAGCACACGTTGCTCTGTTTCCTTGCAGAGTGACGTCACATCAGATACAAGGTTTTACGATTTTGACCCTAAGCTAAAAACCACCATCAACAACGAGTAATATATTGATGAGCGCATATTTGTTAACTATGGGTGAATGGATCATTGGGATATTGGATATTAATAGAACCATTCAGTAAAAATTACTCTGTTAACTATTAATATCCAATATATCTAATTTCCCTGTTAAGGGAACATTTTCAATACCAAAATGCTTTCCCCGTCGCCAACTATGGGTGATGGCGGGTCCATAAGTTGAGTTCTATCATGGGACCAGGTCCAATGAGAGTATTCTTTATTTTAAGAAAAAATCTCCTGGCAAAGACAAGAAGAAATAGCACAACGTGAGGGTTCAATTGTTCTTATTTTTTTTATGAGGCTAACAACATTTTGGAATCTGTATTTAACCTTTGTATGGAAGTGTATCATCAAAGTGTTTGAGTATTTTTTTAGTGATGATTTACCAGTTTGATTTGTCACTAAAGCATTACAAACAAATTCGGGGGCGGAATGGGTATAAAAGAAACTCGGAAATTTGGAGTCGTAAATATAACGTCCATGTTGGGGGTGATTAACCCTCAAGTTCTACATCATGATTTCAATAGTGTAAGGACATTAACGTTTATCTCGATCATTTCCGCTAACACACACCTATGCACGAGAATTATGAATTAAACCATTGGAATGACATGTTTAGCGGAATACATTTATGAAGATTATCAAGGTAAAGGAGCAAGACTTATTAAGTGCCTTCATTTTTTTCCCTGTCACTGTATCACATGCCACCTTAATATTACTAATTTACTATTGCCACTTCAACACTGTTAAAACAACCGCATTACACCACCCCTCTTTGTCTCCTGCAAAAAGGCAAGACAAAGTACGTATGAAGTTCAAAGAATGATGTAATGAACATCAAATATCGATCCATGGGGGGGTGGGGGGATACACCGCTGCACTTTAGCTAATTGATATCCGGATATATATGGTAATGGAATGGAAACTTGGGTATGGAGATGAGAAACTTTGTAAGTTTCTCGGATAATTTTGCTAAAAGGGCCCAGGATGATAGATTGTATTTTTTCATGCTTTGTTTGTGTATATATTATATATAGATATTATTTGGGCGTTGAGAGGGGAAGTTTTGTAAATTAGCTAATAATTCAATTCACGATCCACATTGCCTAGAAATAATCTTGCAGAAATGATGGTGGATGTTAGTTTTATTTGCAGAGTGATTTCGCAATTATAGGAGTTGCTTTAATTTTTGTAAACATGGAGTGTTCCTTTGGCTTGATAATTTGATAGCGGATAGGAATTGCCAAATTGAACATGGATTGCTTCTTTTCAGGAATGCAGGTAATTTTTGGGATAAAATTTTTGTGGTTTTGTGTGCTTAGTCTAATGTGATGCATGCTTTATTATTTTTGAGTTTATGGGAATAATTTTTTCATACAATGATTCATGCATCAAGAAAATCCTTGGGTAGATTCGTGAATCCTGTTTATTTTGTTGGAACCAGTGACTCCCGAATGAGCGTGATAATGGAGAAAAGAAATAGGAAAATACGTGGAATTCTCTAGAGTTCAGATGCAGGTACATGCATACGTATAATAATATTCGATGTGCATTGTGTTGCATTATATTTAGGGCTGGCAATGGATATTGGCCATACCGTTAAGGTTAAGGTTAAGGGTTAGCGGATATTCAATATCCGATAACATCCGGCGGAACCCGAAAATTCCAATCCGATAAGGTTAAGGTTAAGCTATTGGATATAGGATTTTTATCCGATAAGATCCGATAATAGAAGAAAATATTCAAATCAAGTACACCCCTAGGTTTCTCAAACAGAATCCATTGCTAGACTACTCTTCTTCTTCACTTTGCATATCTTCACTCGATGAGTTCTGTTTTCTTTGTCTAAGTTCACAAAATAAATCCACCAAAAAAAAATCATAATCAGGAATCTTCTCATATACCCAGGGGCATAATTAATGTCAAAAACGAGATAATGATTACTAACTCTTGAATCCCTAAGTACGTATTAATACTACCATTATCTCATATAGTTATAAATGTATGCTGACGCACAACTTCCAGATCTTAATTTGAGAGCACGGTGAGAGGGTGGTCATCAAGATTTTGTCTTCTTTTGAGCTCTGTAACTTAGATTTGTGAGAAAACAACCAAAGCCTCTAGAAAATTCATCTATAGACTTTAAGGTAGCCGGCAGGGTATAACAGATTTAGGTATACTCCATAAGCATTACGCCATTACCCTTCCCAAATATATTTGTGAGAAAACAATCAAAATCTCTAACAAATTCATCAATATGCATGACGGATACCGAACTATAGACTTTAAGGTAGCCGGCAGGGAATAAGAGATTTAGGTATACTCCATAAGCATTACACCACTACCCTTCCCAAATAAAGACCGTAACTACTTTCATCCCACTGGCATGATGACTCCAAGTTAATGTTTTTAAAAGCTCCATTGTTCTCGAAAGAAAGAAACCCGAAAAGTGCAGTAACACACTTTCAGTATAGTTATAAATGTATAGACATTGATCAGTTTTGACTTGCTTGCTTGATAAAATTTCAAAGATGATTATTAGTATTCGAACAAATAAGTTGTCCATAGCATCTACAACGCATATAAATGCCTACTAAGGCTAGATGTAACATTAGAGACATTGATCAATTTGTACAAAACCACATTCAATAGATTAGTCCAAAACCACCTTTTGTTATTGAAATTTGTAATTCTCCTGAATCATTCAATTGTAGGGTTCCCATAAGAGAAATAGGCAACGCTTGGGTGACAACATAGTTTGAGAATTCAGTTATTTCCAGATTTCCATGGAGAGAATGGAGAGCGGGAGCAAAAATGAATTAGGAAAACTCAAGAGAAAAAAAAAAGAAAACTTGAAACAAACATGGATAGGAGATGATGAGTTTACTTGTACTAAGAAAAGTCCCTGACTAAAATCAAGGTAATCCATAAGAAATAACAACATTCAAATCAAAAGAATCGGTGTTAAGGCATATAGTACGTGTGTTAAGTAACACACGTTTCTCTTGTTTCACAAGTCTTTGGTTAAGTTTGGAAACTATCTTTCCTTGTATTTCAAGGAAGACTTTGTATATATATGTGTCTTGTAAATCAGTTTGGTACGTCAGCTAATAATAAAAAGTTCTAAGTTCTATTCTATCTTCGTTTCTTTTATTCTTCTGTTAGTTCTAAGTTTTGTACGTGAGTTAAAACCAAAACCCTAGTTGTTCTATCTTGGTATCATCCTAGTTGATCCTCATGTATATCACTACATCTACAAGTTCTGTTCTTTCAACTGTAATCAACTCCTCTCAATCCATGATGGCTTCCTCCGTTTTTTCTCAACCTCACCACATCATAACTGTCAAACTTGATGACACCAACTACTCTCTATGGCGTGCTCAGTTTCTTCCATATCTCTAGGGTTATGAACTAGATATATTTGTTACCGGTGCCAACCCATGTCCATCTCCAACTCTTCCCAACATTGAAGACCCAAATCCATCATATGCTTCTTGGTTGAAGCAAGACCGTATTATCCTTGGATGGATCTTCTTCTCACTAACCCCTGTAGTTCTCCGTCAAGTTCATCGTCTCACGAGCTCTCATGCTGTTTGGTGTTCCCTTGAATCACTTTTTGCCTCAAAATCAGATGCGCATATTCACCACTTGCAATGTGAACTTTGGGCTTTAAGGAAATAATATCTTTTTATGAGAGATTATATTGATCGAGCTCGAAACATTGTTGACAACCTTGCTGCTGCTGATACTATTGTTACCGAGTCTGAGTTACGTCACTACATTCTTGCCGGCTTAGATACTGCATATGATGCTATTGTTACATCTCTAACAACTTCCATGGGTGCCATGAAACTAAAGGATTTCATCACCTATCTTCTTATGTTCGAACTACGGATCGAAAACCAAGGGAAGCTGCTGAATTCCCATCATGTTGCCAACATCGCATCACCAAGTCAAGCCCAGCTCGTCCGTCTACTTCAAATTTCTCTCGTTCATCTGCCAGGCCCAATGCATCTTCGGCCCAGAGTGCGTCCTCCCTGAACAGCCCAACTCGTCCGCAGCACCAACCTCTGCTTGGCCCAGCTCCGTTTCAAACTCATAACTCTCGTACAGAGACACGTCTACCCTGTCAATTATGTGGTCGCAAGAACCATGAAGCTAATGATTGTTGGAATCGTTTCGATCGCAGTTTTCGTCCTCCTCGACGTCAGCCACCAACCTATGCTCCTCGTGCTTATGTTGCTCAAACTGGTTTGTTACCTAATCCTCCATGGACTCCTGACAGTGGTGCTATAGATCATATAACGAATGATCTTTCTCTTCTTTAATTTTCCAATGAATACACTGGTCCTGATCAAATTCAAATGAGTAATGGTTCTTTTATTCCAATTTCTAATGTTGGATCCTCCTTTTTGGGAACTCCCAACCGTAATTTGCAGCTTCGTAATGTTCTTCATGCACCGAAAATTTCACATAATCTATTGTCTGTTTCTCGGTTTACTACTGACAATAATGTCTTATTTGAATTTCATCCAACTTTTTGTCTTGTGAAGGATCGATGTATCAGGAAGGTTCTTCTTCGCGGCAATAGGAGGGGTGGTCTCTATCAACTTGATGATTCGTTTCAATCTTCTAAAGCCTACATAGGGGAGCGTGCTACCTTACAAGATTGACACTCTAGATTAGGACATCCAATGATGCGCACAGTGCGTAAAGTTGTTTCCCAGTTTTCACTTCCGGTTTCTAGTCAGAATATTAAGTTTCGTTCATCTTGTCATGAACATAGGAGTCATAAATTACCTTTTCATTCTAGTAAAACTACTTATTTGAATCCATTAGATTTAATTGTCTCTAATGTTTGGGGACATTCTCATATTTTGTCTAATGAAGGATACAAATATTATGTCATATTTATTGATGCTTTTAGTCGTTTTACTTGGATGTTTCCTATGTCTCAGAAATCTGATGTCTTTTCTATATTCTTTTTGTTTCAAAAGCATGTTGAAAATCTTTTAATCGAAAAATCAAAAAATTTCAATCTGATAATGCACTTGAGTATCGTAAACTTACTCCGCATCTTCAGAAACTTGGTATTTTTCATGTCCACATACTTCTGAACAAAATGGTTTAGTGGAACGCCGTCATCGTCATATTCGTGAAACTAGTCTTACAATCCTAAACATGGCTTCTGTACCATCCTCATATTGGTATGACTCTTTTTACACTGCTTGTTTTTTAATGAACCGTGTTCCGTCCACTTCTGTTAATAATTATTCTTCGTATGAAGTTCATTTTGGTCTCCCACCGGATTATACTTTGCTTCGCGTGTTTGGTTTTTTGTGTTATCCCTACCTACATCCATATAGATCTCATAATATGGAACCACTTTCTTCTCCTTGTGTTTTTATTGGTTATAGTCCATCTCAAAAAGGCTACAAATGTCTTCATATCCCTACATGACGGATATATGTTAGTCGTCATGTTGTTTTTGATGAGACCACTTTTCCTTTCGCCACTACATTACATCCTTCTGCGGTATCGTCAAAGTTAAATACTCATAAGAAACATGAAAAAAATAAGAATATGATCTCCATGCCAGTACTCTTGCTCACTGTGAACACGTAAATTACGAAGGTATCTACGTGTCCTCAAACAATGTTCGCACACACCGAAGTTCACGGGTTGGATATAACGTACGTAGCAAAATAGTGTGTACACCGATTCATCGACTCTGAGTCTTCCGACTCGTCCTTGTCTTATCGAGTATTTAACACAGTGTATAGAAAATGGTAAGAAACCTCGGAACGAACGTAAAGTGCGGAATGTAAAGAGTATAATGTAGGTTGCACAATGTAAAGAACATAATATAAAGTGCGTAATATAACGTGCATAATATAAAGTGCATAATATAAAGTGCTTAATGTAACGTGCATAAAATAAAGTGCATAATATAAAGTGCGTAATGTAAAGGAGACAAATAATTACGTGGTTCAGCACTAAGGCCTACATCCACGGGTTAAAAGAAAGGTTTCATTATGTATTGATTGATTACAAACTTAGTCAAATAACTTTAGGGGTTCTCACTGAGGCAACGGGATTTTGGGCATTACTTACTCTGCCTAATTCTCTCTCCTCCTTTATCCTTTTTTTCGACCTCCTCTCTCTCTTAGTGAGGAGGGGTATTTATAGGGATTCCACGTGGGGTCCACCGATGGAGTCGTTGTAATCTTATCCTCTTGTGTTTTGTGCCAACATGCAGAGTCTTCGGTTACTATGAGGCTTTCCCTTAGTTTCTTCGTTGTTGCCGAAGAGGTATGCTCGCTTCTTCTGTTGGTGGGCTGACGCGTGTGATGCCCCAGGTGTTTAATGCGGATGGTTGGGTCTTTCTGCATGCGTCAGACCATGGTATCCTTCCCCTGTCTTTTCTGTGTCAGTCGGTTGGGCCCTGACCGTAGATCTGAGATTTCTCTCGAGATGGGATAAAGAAGATCCGAGGGTGTATTGGGTCCAACGCAGTGGTGATTTGTTCCCGTGCTCCTTAATTTGTAGCCATTGGATATGTTAGATGAGGGCCCCTTCCTGCTGGTACACGTTTCTTGGCTGTATCGATGTGGCATCATATTTTGATGCCCTTCGTCATATGCTCTCCACATGTTTATCCGAGGACACGTGGCGAGTGGCGGAATTATTTACTTACAATTTTCCCCTTTTCTTATGACTTAAGTCGTCAGTTGAAGTGAGAGGAAAATCGTCACATATTCCCCACTCACCCAATAACTTCCCCTTGATTTTAGGGAGCGTTTCCCACTAAGCAATAACTTCTTGCAATAACCCCCCCCCCCCTGGGAGAAGGGACAGTTTCAGATTTCTTGGGTATTTAAGGGGGAAGACAATGTGAAATAAATTTTATTCTATGTTGATTCTTCTTTCCTCCTGAAAATTCTTCCATTTTGTTTGGACGCCATTAACTGCTGCTGCTACTGCTCTATCTTGAATACGACTGCTGCTGCTACTGCTCCATCTTGAATACGACCGCTGCTGCTACTACTCCATCTTGAATACGACCCGTCCTTGATCTCTTGTGCTCGTTCTTCGTTGTTGTAGGTAAGAGGTTAACCTTTGGTCTTTGTTTATCTGTTATCTGTCCCTTCTCTGCTGCTGTCTCGTTATCCTTGCGATGAAGAACACATATACAAAGTATATATACTTGCCCATGTTCTTCATTTGCAAGGGTTACAAGTTTCTGGTTGGGGAGCGCCTTTATGTTTTATAAGTTAGCTAGGGTTTTCATATTCCTTAGAATTTTCAACTTTTTGATCTTTATTTGTGGTTATGCGGAATCTACTATTTGTTTGTATATCCGTAGATATGGCTGATCGTCCGCGGGCTCATTACCAAACTCCGCCGTCTAGTCCTCCCAGATCTCCTCCGTGCAGAGACCCAGATATATCTCCGCCCGGAGGTTCTAGGGCTTCGCACGTGGATCTTCGTTCTCAAAGGGCTTCGTCCTCTTCCGGTCACCGGCATTCTTCGAGGAAGGGAGATACTCCGAGGGGTCCCCATGGCTCTATATATGTTGCTACCCGCGCTTCTTCTCGTCCGCGTGATGAGCCTAGAAATATGCAGGGTGTCCCTCGTGACGAAGCTTTGGATGCTCGTCCCCTTCGTTCTTCAGTTCCGTCGGTGTTACAGGAGAATCCTCTTCCTCCTCCTCCGGCAATCCCCTCGAGAGGAAAATCTGTTAAGGTTGGTGCTTCGAAGGTTGAACCGCCTAAGAGTGTGCCTTCGAAAAGGAAGGTCCTGGAAACGAGTCCTTCAAAAGACTCCGCGCAGGACCCTCTTGATGAGGAGGATGATGCGATGGTTATTCGAAGCGTCCCGGTTGGGAAGAAAAGAGTTACCTTCAAACACGTTGATCTGGAAATGTTTAAGGAGAAGCATGAGATCCAAGCTTTTGATGTCCGCTTCTATGCCCATGATGATGACATTACTTATGATCTCATCTCGAGATACCAGTTCGACGAGTTTCATTTGTTGACTACTGTGGGGGCCTTCAAAGCGGGTCTTATGATGCCTTTGTACAAGTCAGGTGATTCTTTTTACTACGACGTGTTGGCTGGTCGCAAGGGTTCCTCGACGAATACCCATAGTCGTTTTGTATCTCAGTTGACTGGGAATTATCTCCGCACCCTGAAGGAGTGCTATCTTCGCAGCAAGGGAGAGACGATGATGACTTGTTATACCCCTGATCCTGCTGAGAGGGAATGGTATACCCCTCAAAATTTCAACAATTCTTTCGGGGATTATGTCAACAACATGAACCGTAAGCCGTGGAGTGTGAGCCTTCGTAATATTGCTGCCTCCCATGGAGAGATTCGTCTTTTGAGCGAGGTTAGCGATGCCAAGTTGAAGTATGTTCCTGGTATTGAAGGGTCTTCTAATAAGAAACTTTTTCCTTCTCGTGAGAGGATAAAGCGCGATCATGACTATGAGTGGCATGCCACCGTTATCGAGATTGTTGGTCCGTAGGCTTGGGGTTGGATTCTAGGTCCCGATGGGTGGCGTCCTACTGTTGGTAGCGTTCCTCGTGAGGTTCCTCCTCTTCGTTATGGAAATTTCTGCCCTGTCATTTGAATTTTGAAGGTATGAATTTTCCCTATGACTTCGATGTTGTTGATGCTGATGAGGAGAGTTCGGGTGCTGCCCCTGCGGATGTGAAGGTGCGTATCCTTTATTCCTTTGGTTGCCCCTTCTTTTTCTTTACTCAAAAGGAAATATTTTGAGTCAAGGAAAGAATGTCGATCTGATTCTCTTATTTCTCTGTAGGGGACAAAGAAAAGGAGGATTAGTCCCAAGCGCTTTCTACCCTTGTTGTTGATGAGGAAGAGGTCCAAGAGGAGGTTACTAGTCCTGCTAATGATGATTTCGAGGAAGATGAAGATATGTCCGATGGAGAGGAACGTACTGAAACTTCTCCCCCTCTTCGTGAGGATTCTGATGTTGATGGTGCAAAGGGTACCCCATTTGTTGAGAAGCCTGCGGATGTTACCACGGCTAGTGGTTTTACGCAGAGTACCCCTGTTAGTGCTGATGCCAAGGGAACTCCCACTGCTAGTAGTATTGGTGGGGACCCTGTTGGTCCAGAATTTTATTTTGGTCGGGTTCAATATGCGGGGCCATCCTTTGATGTGAATGTTACCATGGGTCTTGATGATGAGTTCTCTCAGCTTTCCCTAAATGATGATTGGGACGTACTGGATATATCTGGTAAAGGGAAAGCTGCGGTGCAGAATTTCGCGCATGTTGATACCTCTGAGAAGGTTCCCTTTGTCGCGGAACCTTCAACTCGGTCCCCTTCGCCGTATTTGATGTTGGAAGGTGATGATGATGTCCTTTCTTGGCTGAAGAAGAAAAATTTGATGTTCGTTCCGAACCCTGCACCCGTGATTCCTGGGGAGAAAGATTCCGACGCGCGCCTATACCCGAAAGATGATGCAGTTATCCGCTGTAGATCGAGTCGCGGAGGTGTGGGACAGGAATCTGAGGTCACTGGAGGCTACCTTAGTGGTTGACCCTCCAGCCACCATCGTTGATATGATGTCCATAGATGATGGTTATCAGTATGGTTACCCCCATCAAGGTATGTTAGAGGTACGTCGTGTTTTACTGTTTTTTATTCCTTGAACATTCCGCGGCATTCTGACTTGATGCTATTCGTAGGTGATGCGGAGTGAATACTGCAATCATAATTTGTACCAGTTTTTTAAGGCCAAGTCTCTTAAGTTAGAGGGTAAGCTTCGTCACAGAGAGGAGGATCTGGATATGGCGGAGGTTGTTATCTCTGCCAGAGATAAGGAGATAAGTGAGATGAAGGATCGTCTTAAGGGGAAGGAGCATCTTGGCACCAAAGAAGAGAAGCTTCGTTTGGAGCTTGCTATGGTGCGTAGCGAGTTAGAGGCCGTTCGAAAAAGTGCTTATTCTTTTACAGGTTTGTCCCTTGTTCATGTTTATCGTTGTTTTTCTTTTTAGTAATTCCTGTTCTGTCTGAGTGCCCCCGCCCTATCTTCAGTGGGTGGAGTCCCTGAGCTGATATAGCTTCGAAATGAAAGAGAGCGGCAGAAGACCCGTATTGCCGAACTAGTGGAACAACTTAAGAGTGAGGCCGAGAGGTGGGATGCCAAGACCGAGGTATGGCGTCTAAGGCATACCCAGATAGTTGATATGCAAAATAAGTATAACGCGGACCGTCGCCTTTTTGATGGTACTTTGACGTGGACACGTGATAACCTTCATGAAGCCCGCGAGGTTGCTTCGTCTTTTTCAGCTAAGATGAATCTCCTAGAAGAAGAGCTACGTCAGGATCGTTCCTCCCAAGACTCCGACGTACGGGAGTACATCCAGCGTCTTGTCAAAGAAAGATATAATGCTCGTGCCGAGGCCTCTGCCCTTGGCAAAGCCTTATACGCGTCTCGAGCCGACGTAGCTCGTCACGGCGAGTCTGAGAGAAATCTTGAAGTTAATATGTACCGGATTAATAAAGGAATGGAGAAGCTAAATAACGAAGTCAATCATCTTCGTCATTTGGATTCAATGAAGCAGGTAGAGTTAGACGCTAGTCAATTTTCTCTTTCCCTTCTTCAAAAGGATTATAAGAAAATATCCGACGAATATGAATTTCTTGACGATGCTCGGGATGTGGTTGTTAACGAGTATGAAATAGCTTCTGCTAGAGTCGAAGGTATATATTTGCTTTGCCGGGTGTGATTTTCGTGCTTTGCGGATCTAACCCTTCGTTTTTATTTTTCAGAGCTCGAGGGATAGCTTCTCGCTGCAAATGAAAAACTTAACAAAGCTCAATCTGAGCTAGAGAAGTCCCATACTGCCTTGGTATAACAGGAGGGTCAGGCCTCATATTTCAAAGGCTTGGCTACGACTAATGAACAAGCAGCTCAGTTGGCCTCTTTGGAAGTGAACCGTCTGTCTACCCTGTTGTCTCAGGCCGAGATGCGTAACACCGCTATTACGTACAAAGCTCGCTTCCAGCTAACCGAAGAGATGAACAAGGTGATGGCCAAGATAGAGCATGACCTACTGACTGAGCATGGTCTTGAAAAGCAATATCCTCGTCGTCCTAAACCTTCGGCCCCGTCTGGATCTTCGGGTCCTTCTTCAGGTGGGAGCGTTCCTTTACTGCAGAGGGAGATCCCTACTGGTGGAACGGAATCGTCCAAGTAGATTCTTCTGTTTAGTTGTATAAAGTTGATCCTTGTTGATTATAGAGTTATTGTTGCGTCTGTCGAACTTCTTTTGCTTAATTTTTTTTTTCTGTTGCTTGTCTTGTCGAGCTTATAATCAACTTTTATGGAATGGATCATCGTTTGTTGGTTAGTTTTGTTAATTATCTTGACATATGTTACCCTGCTGGTTAACCCTTAGCGGGAGCATTCTTATATGGTGCGGGTCGGTGCAGCGTTCTAGGATATGGGGTGTTACTATGTACACGTCCCTCATTCCGTCGACCCGCTGACCTTATGTTTGAGTATGATGTCGAAGGTATGCATCTTCGTGAACATCTTGAGACCAGATACCCTGCTGGATAATCCTTGGCCAGAGGATTCCCAGACAGTGGTGGTGGTGCAACGTTCTAGGATATGGGGTGTCACTATGTACATGTCCCTCATTCCGTCGACCCATTGACCTAATTTTGGGTGCGATGCCGAAGGTGTGTACCTTCGTGAACATCTTGAGACCTGTCACCCCGCTAGCTAATCCTTGACCAGAGGATTCCCATACGGTGGGGGTCGATGCAGCGTTCTAGGATATGGGGTGTCACTATGTACATGTCCCTCATTCCGTCGACCCGCTGACTTAGAATAGTTTGAGATTTCCTTCTGCTAGATGTCTTCCCCTTGTATTTTCTTTTCATAGATATGCAAGAAAGTTTATTTTATTGATTTATTGAGGCCTGTTATTCCTCGTCCAGAGATAGAAACATATCGAAAAGCATTGTCTTCTTCTTCTGGTATTCTTTACGCAGTTTCAACGCTGCGTTGTGATTTAAGGATGGTATGGCTTGAGATACTTGGCGTTCCATGGATGGCGGAGGACTTCCCCTTTTAGGTTGCGCAGGTAATAGGATCCGTTTCCTGCTACATCTTGTATGACATAAGGTCCTCCCCATGTTGGTGCCAGCTTGCCCCACTTCTTTTCTCTTTGGTATTGGGGTATGGTTCTCAGCACATACTGTCCTTCTACGAAATTCCTAAGTTTAACCTTTTTGTTGTATTCCCTTGCTAATCTTATTTGGTAATTCTCCATCTTTTGTAGTGCTGCTTCTCTTCTTTCTTCGAGATCGTCGAGTCTTTCCAGCATCATGTCCGTTGTGAGGTTCTTATCCCACGCTTCTGTCTTTGTGGTTGGCATGATAATTTCCGTGGGGATGACGGATTCTGCTCCGTAGGTCAGAAAAAAAGGGGATTCCCCTGTAGCTGATCTTCAGGTTGTTCGATATGCCCATAAGACATTGTGTAGTTGCTCACATCATCGTCCTTTGTGCTCGTCTAATTGTTTTTTGGGAATAAGAGCGATGGTCTTGTTTGTAGCCTCTACTTGGCCATTGCTTTGAGGGTATATTAGTGTTGATTTATTTGTTCGGATTTTGAAAGTATCAAATAGTAGGTCGATGTTTTTACCTTGTAATTGGTTACCATTGTCAGAGACAATTTCCACCAGGATTTCAAACCGGCAGATTATGTTCTGAAAGATGAATGTGAAAACATATGAGTCGCGGATTCTGGCCAAAGCTTTGGCTTCTACCCATTTACTGAAATAGTCCGTGGCCACTATTAAAAATCTTCTTTTTCCTGATCCTTCGGTCAGGGGTCCCACGATATATATGCCCCATTTTGAAAATGGCCAAGGACTATCTACTGAGTTTAGCATTGTTGCTGGTGCGTGGATTCTTCTCCCGAACCGCTGACACTCTTCGCACCTTTTTGACATCCTTGCAGCATCGTGTATCATTGTTGGCCAATAATACCCTTGTGTTTTTGCCTTGTCGGCTAGGGATCTCATCCCACTATGATTCTCCGCGTCTCCTCGATGGATATCTTTTAGCACTAGGTGGCCTTCTGATCTGGACAAGCATCGTAGCAAATGCTCGAGGAAATATTTTTTGTATAAAATCTCTCCCCTTAAATCGTACCTTCCTGCTTTCGATTGAATTTTCCTGGCCTGCTTTAGGTCTCTGGGTAATGTTCCTCTTTATAGAAATTGGTGGATACCCAATCTCCAGTCTTCGTCTCTGTTAAAGTCCTCGTATTCATCTTCTCTTGTCATGATGTCATCTTCTTGGAAATCGTCCATGATGTTTTCTCCCACATCATCGTATGTCATGTCTCCCTCCGCGCTATGCTTCCTGCTTGCAGCGCAGAGTTCTCGCGGAGGGATTGATGGCTCGTAAACTCTGGTGATTTTGATTGCTTCTATATATTTGTTTTTCAACATAGATGTATTCCAAAGCATCCGCGTGCCTGAGCTCCTTTCTACTTAAGTGCCAGAATATGATGTTTGGTATTTGATGTGCTAGTGTCTGGACTAATGTCATGTATGCCGACAAGGTCTCATCATACACATTATACTCCAGCTTTATTTGCATGATGATCAGTTGTGAGTCACTGATCAAGCGTACATTTGTTATCCCCATTTCTATTATCAAACGCAGAGCATGTACAACGGCTTCGTACTCGACGATGTTATTGGTGTTTTTTTTGAATTCTAGTCTGAAGGCATGGATGATTCGGTATCCCGTTGGGGTAGTGATTATGATGCCTATGCCCGCTCCTTCTTTGTTCCTCGAGCCATCGACAAAAATTTCCCACTGTCTTGGCTTTGCAGGCTCGAGGACATCGACGGGATCTTTGATTCTGCTACCCTTTGGTAATCCCGTTGTATTGAGCCCTTCAATGAGGATTTCTTCATCATTTTCTAGTGGTAGGCCGGCAAGGAAGTCTGCTAGAACTTGGGACTTCTGGGAATGTTGGAGCTCGTGTATGATGTTGTACTGGTCGAGATGAGTATTCCATTTTGCGATTCTCCCTGTTTTTCCCGCACTTTTGAGGACAGCCTCTAGCGGGGCTTTGCAGGGGACACGGATGTAGTGTGTTAGGAAGTAGGTCCTCAGCTTTTGGGTAGCCCATACTAACGCCAAGATTAGTTGTTCGATATTTGTGTAGTTTCTTTCCGCCGTATTGAGAGTTTTGCTGACGTAGTAGATGGGATGCTCTATCTTCGTGTTGGTTTTAACCAACACCGCGCTGACTGCATTCTCTGTTGCTGCTATGTATAGGGCCAGAACCTCCTCGGGGTCTGGCTTTTGCAAGATGGGTATCCCAGCAAGGTAGTCTTTGATTTCTTTGAATGCTTCCTCGCATTCTGCCGTCCATTCAAATTTGGTCCCTTTTTTAAGGATGTTGAAAAAGAGCTTGCATTTGTCTGAGGACCTGGATATGAACCTCCCTAGCGCTGCTAGGGAATCGTTGAGCCTTTGGAATTATTTCAGGTTCCTTGGAGAGGGCATTTCCACTATAGCCTGAATTTTGGCAGGGTCTACTTCGATGCCTCTTTTTGTTACTAGATATCCGAGGAATTTCCCCGAAGTAACACCGAATGTGAATTTTTCCGGGTTTACCTTCATGTTATGTTCCCTCATTGCTCTAAAGATATCTTTGAGATTTTGATGATGATCTTTTCGCAGCTTACTCTTGACCAGCATATCATCTACGTAGACTTCCAAGGTACTTCCGATCCATGGCTTAAAAATGGCATCAATCATCCTTTGGTACATTGCTCCTGTGTTTCGAAGTCCGAAGGGCATCCTTACGTAACAGTAGAGTCCATGCGGTGTGTAGAACGTTGTGTGTTGTTGATATTCTTATGATAAGAACACTTGGTTGTACCCGGAGTATCCGTCCATAAAGGACATCTCTTCATACCCTTCAACCGCTTCGACTAGTTGGTCAATTCTTGGTAAAGGATAACTGTCCTTGGGGCAAGCTTTGTTGAGGTTGGTGAAATCGATGCATATCCTCACCCCCGCCATTATTTTTAGGTACGATGACCATGTTCGAGATCCATGTTGGGTATTTGACTTCCTTGATAAATCCGGCTTCTAGAAACTTACAAAGTTCCGTCTCGACGGCTTTGTGGTACTCTGAGGCAAATTTTCGCACCTTCTGCCTGAAAGGTGGTGTGCCTTGCTTTATGATATGCTCATGTTGGATTGTCTTAGGGTCGATGCCGGGCATGTCTCCTAGTTTCCATGCGAAGATATCCGCATGTTCCATGAGCAGCTTTATTAAGGATGCCTCGCGCTCCTTATCCATCAACGTTCCGATCTTAATCATTCTTGGTTCTTCTTATGTTCCTACGTTTACCTCTTTCACCGCTTCTACAGGCATAAACGTGGGATTTGATTCCCCTAGGAGAGGAATCTTCTTTGATTGCTATTTGGTGGGTTTCTCGCTTTCTTTTTTGGCTGAGGTACCTGCCTCCGTGTTCCCCGCCACGTGTCCCTTTGGAAGGCTTTTTCCGAAGATTTCTTCTAGGTAAGCATTGATTGCTTTTTCCTTTTTGTTTTCCTTGTTTCGTAATCTTCGGTTCTTCCTCTGCTCATCTTGTTCGTTGTTGAGCTTATTTTGTAGATTTTGACACTCTCGTGCCAAGGCTTGGTCGCCTTTTATCTCCATTATCCCCTGGGGTGTTGGAAACCTGAGGTACTGGTAGTAGGTAGCGGCCACCCCTTTTAGTTTGTGGACCCATCTTCGGCCGATTATAGCATTGTATGGTGAGGGTGCGTCCACCACGCTGAATCGCGTGTCGACCTTCATTGGTCCTGCGTCAACTTGCAAGATAATATCTCTTAAGGGCTTTGTGGATGCTCCATTGAATCCGTAGATGGTGTAGTACGAAGATAGAAGTTGTTCATCATTGAGTTCCATTCGTTTGAATGTATCATAAAATAGAACGTTTACGGAGCTTCCCCCGTCGATGAGGATTTTCTTAATGTTGCACCCTGAAATTGGTAGTGTGAGGACCAGTGGATCGTTATGATCTTCCATATCATCACCTACATCGTCCGTGTCGAAAGTCAGGGGCGCGTCCATCCATTGATCGTGTTCGTCCACTTCCTTCCCGTCGAGTGTATAAAGCTCACAGTAATCTTCAAACTGTTTCCTCAACCTCTTACATATCTGAGTCGTTAGGGAAGGTCCCTCGGACTCAGAACAGGAAATGGTGTTGAGGGTATGATTGCCTTCAGGTAGTTGGACTTGCTTGCTTCGTTTAGCTTTATCTTCCTCGCCCGTATTGTGTACAAATTGTTGGAGGTCTCCCGCATCTACTATCTTTTGAATCATTATTTTTAGATTCGTGCATTTCTCTGTCCAGTGACCATTGAAACAATGATATTCACAATATTCTTTGGCATGTTCGGATCTAGGGGTTGCTTCCCCTTAGACCATGGCCACTCCAATTTCTCGCGGCCCTTGATTTCTTTCAGGATGCGCGAGTAGCTGGCATTCATCTTCGTGAAAACTGGATCTTCAAATTTTCTAGTGTCTCCTCGTCGATCATCCCTGCGTTCTCTTCTATCTTCGTTAGGTTTTTCACCCAAGTCACCCGCCATAGGTCTGTTGGATTATTCTGCAGAGTTGGTCCGCGGTGGGCGTTGGGTCTGAGCTCTTGGGTTCTCCCATTGTATTTCTTCTAACCTGGCATGTTTTTTTATGATCACTTGAAGATCTCCTTCTGTTGCGGGGACGATTCCGTGGATCTCAAAAAACAGTGGGCTCATTCTGTCGAGCCCCTACTTGTAGCAGTTGATGCTGACCACATGATCAACATTTCCAATGGCTTGGAAGATCATGTGCCACCTGGATGTGTATTCTCTGATCGTTTCTTTGTACTGGACTGCTAGTGAGAAGAGCTTATCCATTCCGGTGTTTACCACCTTATTGTACATGTAAGTTGTTAAGAACTTTTCAGTAAATTTATCGTATGAGTTTATGGAATTTAGTGGCAAGTTATCGAACCATGAGAGCGCCGATCCCTTCAAACTTGAAGGGAAGTATCTTCATAATATGGCCTCGTCATAATTCCATCGTGCCATCATTCGATTATAATATCGAAGATGGGCTGCGGGGTCTCTAGATCCGTCATAGAATTCGAAGGCCGGAACTGGGCACTTATGGGGGATGAGATCCTTGGCTAGGTGCGGTGTTAGGGGGGTAGTGTTTGCTTCCTTCATTATTTGTTCCAATCCCCTTGCCTAGATTTCAGTTGTTTGATCTCCGCCATCATATCGGCGCGGAGATCTTCCATTGGGCGTTGATGTTCCTCCTGGGCAGAAGGTTGCCCCGTGCGTGGGTGACCGCTGTCAAAATAGTCTGCGTTGTGTGGGTTGTCCTCCGGGTCAGATCTTCTTCTTCTTATCGTATCTCTTGGTTTCATAGGGTATGGGTTGTCGGCCAGTACCATCCTACGATCCTGATTTGGTCTTGGTGCCATCGAGATGGCTTCGTCGCGCTGGACTCCTGTGTCCCTACTACGGGTAGCTCTGAGTTGTTGATTTTCTTGTGCCAACAGAGCTACCGCCTCCGCGTATGTCTTTTGAGCTCTCCTTAATTATTCTAGTTCTGCCCTCATCTCGGCAGGTTGGTTCAACTCCTGATTAGGAGTTCCTTCCGACAATTGTTCTTCCGCGGCTATAGTTTGATCTCCGTCTATGATTTGAATCAAAGTCTCTGGGGGATCTACTTGCGGATGTGGCTGCTCCGCTGGCTGCGGTGCGTGTACGCTTTCTATCATAAGCGGTTGGTTTACTTGTGGGGGTGCTTTTTGTTCGTCAGTGCGAGGCATCCCGTAGAAAGGATGTTGCAAAAATGACTCTGCCATCCCTTCACGCGGTTCGTGTGGTCGGGTGGCAGCGGTTACTTTGGAGGCTGTTCCTTTGGATGCCCCGGCCTTTGGTGCTGCGGCCGCGGCCTTCAGGGTTCCGCTGCAATAGTGGTTGCATCCAAAAGCCTCGAGCTCTCCGCTCTATTCTGCGTTTTGTATGTGGCTTTGAGATTTTCGCCCTTTTGCTTGCTCCTAGTCATTACCGGAGTTGTCCTTGGTGTTTCCTTTGATGAGGCTCTCGCTTTTCCTGCATCTTTGTTCTTCTCCATTTTTGATATTTTTCTGAAAAATGATTATGTACACAAGAAAAAGATTGGTCCAAAGGGGAACCCGTTAGTAAAGTCTGGGAAACCGGATTCCGTTAGCTTGTGATGTGAAATAAGATCACCATTAGGTGTATATTTGTTTTAAAACACCTTCGAGGATGTATATCCATCGTAAAATCCTTGGATATGTCTAAGCGCTTGATTTTCTAAAGATGAAATCTTGGAAATCATTTCGAAGGTGTAGATCTACTAGAATATCCATGGATATGTCCACACGCTTGATTTTCTAAAGACGAAAACTTGGAAAACATTCCGAAGAAGTAGATCTACTGAGAAATCCGTGGATATGTCCACACGCTTGATTTTCTAAAGATGAAAACTTGGAAATCATTTCGAAGATGTAGATCTACTAAAATATCCGTGGATACGTCCACACGCTTGATTTTCTAAAGATGAAAACCTGGAAATCATTTCGAAGATGTAGATCTACTAAAATATCCGTGGATATGTCCACACGCTTGATTTTCTAAAGATGAAAACTTGGAAATCATTTCGAAGATGTAGATTTACCGAGCGAATAGGTGTAAAAAACCCAAAAATGCTCCAAGCACCGCTATTTTCAGAGAGCGGTGCTCAGAGAAACCATAGTGTACAAATCACAGGATAAGATAAATCTTTTACCGGGAAAGAGTCCCTGTTTCTAGCGCCAAATTGTGAACACGTAAATTACGCAGGTATCTACGTGTCCTCAAACAATGTTCGCACACACCGAAGTTCACGGGTTGGATATAACGTACGTAGCAAAATAGTGTGTACACCGATTCATCGACTCTGAGTCTTCCGACTCGTCCTTGTCTTATCGAGTATTTAACATAGTGTATAGAAAATGGTAAGCAACCTTGGAACGAACGTAAAGTGCGGAATGTAAAGAGTATAATGTAGGTTGCACAATGTAAAGAACATAATATAAAGTGCATAATATAACGTGCGTAATATAAAGTGCATAATATAAAATGCGTAATGTAACGTGCGTAAAATAAAGTGCATAATATAAAGTGCGTAATGTAAAGGAGATAAATAATTACGTGGTTCAGCACTAAGGCCTACATCCACGGGGTAAAAGAAAGGTTTCATTATGTATTGATTGATTACAAACTTAGTCAAATGACTTTAGGGGTTCTCACTGAGGCAGCGGGATTTTGGGCATTACTTACTCTTCCTAATTCTCTCTCCTCCTTTCTCCTTTTTTTCGACCTCCTCTCTCTCTTAGTGAGGAGGGGTATTTATAGGGATTCCACGTAGGGTCCACCGATGGAGCCGTTGTAATCTTATCCTCTTGTGTTTTGTGCCAACACGCAGAGTCTTCGGTTACTATGAGGTTTTCCCTTCGTTTCTTCGTTGTTGCCGAAGAGGTATGCTCGCTTCTTCTGCTGGTGGGATGACACGTGTGCTTCCCCATGTGTTTAATGCGGGTGGTTGGGTCTTTCTGCACGCGTCAGACCACGGTATCCTGTCCCTGTCTTGTCCGTGTCAGTCGGTTGGGCCCTGACCGTAGATCTGAGATTTCTCTCGAGATGGGATAAAGCAGATCCGAGGGTGTATTGGGTCCAACGCAGTGGTGCTTTGTTCCCGTGCTCCTTCATTTGTAGCCATTGGATCTGTTAGATGAGGGCCCCTTCCTACTGATACACGTTTCTTGGCTGTATCGATGTGGCATCGTCTTTTGATTCCCTTCGTCATATGCTCTCCACGTGTTCATCCGAGGACACGTGGCGAGTGGCGGAATTATGTACTTACACTCACCTTGTAAGGGATGGTTTCATGGATCTGACGAATTTTACAAATTTTTATAGCTTGCATAGGTTGGCATAAGTAGTTTACGAATTTCCTTCGACCCTTTCATTATATTTGGCATATAAGTTGCCAATGAATCAATGTTTTCATATTTGTTTCTTAATATAGACTCACGAAACTTGATCACAAAGAAAACTACCATAATTGTTATCGAATTTAATTGCATTGTATGATAATAAAAATAGAGAGCATCCACGTACAACATTAGGAATGTGACGATATTAATAGAATTTTAACCGTGCTTTTGTATACTCATTTCAAGTAATAAATTTGGGTTTATTTTTTTTTCTTTTTCTGCGCAACATTTACCGTACGATGAAAGAATATCATAAAAATTTATTTGCGTTGACTATTTTTTTTATATGGAAATTTTCGGATTTTCCAAAGATTTTTTTTTTTATATATATATATACCCAAAGATTTTCGAAGATCTTTTAGCATCTGCTAAATATGGCATTTTATTTCTCAAAGTAGATACAGATACGTTTATAGAATGCATTCGACGATCCAGATTTCTTAAAAAAAATGTGTAAACAAAGAAAAAAATTAGATAAGAAAGGTTAAAACTACAATTAAGGAAAAAATTCACTTAAGATAGCTTAAAAAGATTTAAAACCTAATTTTAATAACTCTTTCTTTTATTTTTCATACATGGAAATTCTCGGATATTTTCAAAAAAAATAAAAATAAAATCATTTTTTTCCCAAAGATTTTCTTAGATTTTTTAGCATCCGCTTTAGATGGCATTTTATTTGCAGCTAATCCGAAGGCCTAGATTTTATTAAAATCATGTAAACGCGATGTAAGAATCTGTTAAGCTATCACTCGATTTGGAGCGTCAGATCGAGCCAATTCTATAAAAAATTAACGACCACGAAATGTAGGGGATATAACTTAATTTTCAGCCAATCTCTGCGAGGGTTTTGTTCACCAACCAATGAGAGGGGAGGTACCGTAACTCGACGTGGAGTAAGAGATGGCGTGGGATTTTTAGGTTGTTGATTCAATTTTTGATTGATGATTAATAGATTCACTATTGTTTGCGTTTTTAACTGAACATGGTTTGGGAAAATATGTGCATTTGTCGGATGTCCATTGTTGTGCTTAGAGTATTGATTGATGACAGTTTAATTAAGATTTACAAACCGACTGTCCACCAAGGGTCCCGAGTCCATACTAGTTTTGAGCTTTTTAGTTCTTCATTATTAGGGACATGTCGCAAAACATGCCTAGCTCAGTGGACTTCCTCTTTGAGAGACACCCCAATCTAAGAGAAACCTCAAATCATCACTGGACCATGTAATGCGACACTGTATATATCGTATAAAGGTTAAGTCTTGAGTTCTAATTTGATGCTTTTATTTATAATGTTACAGTTTTACAGATTCAAACAACAAAGCTGAGTCATAATAGTTCTTAAACAAGAACTTATTCATTTTTTTGCCGACTTTAGCTGTCTTGCAAGTAAAATGAGCCCTATGGTAGAAAACCCAGACAAGATTGTAGATGAATAGCAAAGTGCAAGCAGCGCTCCTCTCAAAGACTGCATTTAGGTGGCCAAGTGTATCAGTATAATGACAGTCGAGCATTCAAAACAATAACTTGAAAAAAAAAAAAAACTAGTACAGAAATGCTCAAACGTAATACGAGGTTGGTTCGTGAAAGATTACCTTCCCTAGCAACAACGCGTTGTCATTTGCATACTGCAGTGAGCTCTCTGGTGTGCTTTGGATGCCTTGGCTTAATTGCCAGCATATAATCCTTAATATCAATAATCACATGTACTTCAGTAAAGGTTTGCTCGCTTTACTATTCTTGTCAGTGGAGAAAGTGGAGAGTACTATTGAATGTTCAGATGTAGGCTTACCCGAAAACAAACGCAATCACAGCTCCAATGTTGGCCTTGGTTGCTGTTAGCTCTACTTGTAGGTTTCCAAACTGCATTTGACAAAATACATGCATCTTGAATCTGAAAGTTTGAGAGTGTTATTGATTTCATAAGTGAGAAGAGTTACCTTTAGCATCCTCTCCGTTTTAGGTTCTTCATCACTCGCTGAGGTCACTGCATTTGCAGACAGGAGTTGTCCAGCCTTGATCATTGCTTTGGCAATCTGATGATAGTTATAAAGCATCAAAAACACCACTAGTTCAATGCAGAGAGCTAGCTGGAAGAAGTTATGCTTGTCCAAGACTCAAATGAGTTGAACTAGTCTCTTGGATTTAATAGCGGGCAATATTTCCAAATGAGTTGAACTAGTCTCTTGGATTTAAGATATGGATATCTTAGAAATAAAGCAGAAACACCTATTTCGGCATACAGGGGTTTGATAAAAGTATGTAAATAGTACTTTTCAAACCACTAGTTTAATTGAACTTCACGTAAACAGTATTTCAGTAATTTTTGGGTTCATATCAAGTGTTGTTTGTTGATTACCCTTTGTAACTCCACTTGACCATACTGTCCCATGGATTGGCATCTCCGGCCAGAGGATGTTAACCGCTTGCCAAAAGCCACTAGTTTAATTGAACTTCAAGTAAACAGTATATATTTCAGTAATTTTTGGGTTCATATCAAGTGTTGTTTGTTGATTACCCTTTGTAACTCCCCTTGACCATACTGTCCCATGGATTGGAATCTCCGGCCAGAGGATATTAACCGCTTGCCAAAAGCTACACCAAAAAAGAAAGAATGGAAAACAAACGAATAACTAAAAGTTCATACATAAGAACAAAAAAATACAGTTACATGCTTGGTTTCTTGCCTGATTTGGCATTGCCTTTCAATAAGCTGGCCAGAGCAGGGAGCTTGCGTGCAATTTCATTGGAGGTTGACGTATCAGCCACTTCCCATGCTCTAGATAGATTCAGCAGTGCCTCTCCCATCTCTTGGCCGCACTAAAATGACAATTCCAAGCAATTTTTCAACAATAGAAAAAGAAAATCAACAGGTGAGTGAAAAATGGGTCACCACCGGAATTTTGGAAAGAGACATATCATATTTATTTAGTTTCAGTGTATCGTTTGTAACCACTGTTCTTAAATATCTGTTCCTCATAAATAACTCACAGAGTCCATATACCCATAACGAGATGTTTTTGTTTCAGTTTTGGGGGCACAGTGATCCTGTTTCATCAAATTCTCCATGACACTAGTTAAGATGAATCCTGTTTCATACCAATGGATTATTCAAATGAAATTCAGACCTCAATCCCATGGCTTCATACTAAAGTCACTAAACTCAGAAGAAGACGCCATAATTAGATCAATTATCTCTAGCTCTAATTCTCTCTCACAAGGGAATGCAACAGAGAGTAGTAACTAACAAGGGAGGATCCATACCTAGAAAACGCCTATATACATGAGTGCACAAACATACACCAGGATGCCAAACACACAAACCAAAAGCGCATGGTGCTATTTATTAGAGGGGATTAATCTAAGCTGTCAACTGTCAAGCGCTAAATTTCAATTCTATTGGGAAAAATTCGTAACTACAAGTTCCTCAAATACTGAAAATAGAAAATCAAACTTTGGAAGGGTGAGGCGCCCAGAGACGACCGCAGAGTGCAGACCTCAAAAAAAAAAAAGATTGTTGACTGCTGCTAACCTCATCAATGACAGGCCCGCACGAAATATCGAAAGCTGCATCGTTTAGCTTCAGTGCAGGTTCACCGAAGAACAATTCCCGAAACTCCGAAAATCAAAATCTAGATATGTATATCAATTAGGAAAAATTGATTGTTTTACGAAATAGGAATCCCACTTACGTCGAGACGAAGATCATTAGGAAGTTGAGCAAAGTAATCCGGAGGAAGAACAAAACTTTCCTGCAAAAACAAATTAATCAATCACTTATAAAATTTATCATCATAAACCCAACCCAAGAAAATGCTATCTTACAGAGATATCTTGAAGGAGGGGTTGGATATCTTGATCGAGAGAAGAATCAGGAGAATTTGATTCAGTAAGTGCAAAGGAAATCGTTAGGGATCTGTATTGAGTGATTCTTCTTTTCAAGGGTCTGTAATAAGGATGTAAACAACGAGTATGAAGAGAATTTTGGAAAACAGGCAACTTAGGATGGTAAATTAGACTAGAAAGACCTAAAAGAGACGCCATTCGCTAACCCTTTGTTGCTAATAGCAACTACAGTAAGAGGAACCTCAGTTGTAACTATTAATGTTGATGTGTACAGCTAAATCTGTCCGGCTGCGTTATTTCTTTGGATGCCACGTGAAAATCTGTTGCGATTCACAATATTTCTTACGTGTCAGTATATTATTGGTTATGCCAAATTATTCCATTATCCGGTTACTCACCGTTTTGGAAGTGATATTTCATTAATCACAGCAACAGAATAATTTGCAATTTTGCCAATTCAATTTGGCCACAGATCTCTCCTGCACTTCATCAATCAATGGCTCATCATAATTCTCATTTCCATACTGTTCGTACCCTACCCAAATGATGTACGTACGGGTCACACGTGGCTTATAATAGAAGCAATAATCCGATTTATCATAGAAATCGGCCGGTTTATTAAGGAAACCGGAGGGTTTATTTGGAAACCCGTATGGCTTATCGAGGGAGCCTGGACTTGGTTTATTGTAGAAACCAGAGTATTATTGTGAAATCCATAGGGCTTAATATGGAAGCCCGAAGACTTGGTTTATTGTAGAAACCAGAGTGTTATTGCGAAATCCATAGGCTTAATATGGAAGCCCGAATCGGTTTATAAAAGGAACCACCTGGCTTATTGGTGAAGCCCAAAGATCCATGGGTAAATAGATTTCATGGGATAATGGTTAGATATTATTTAAGATAAATCCTCATAAGTTAAGGGATAATTATCTTAAGTAGTAATAGTTATCCATGAAAAATAGGATTATGATAAATATTAGGGTTTATCATGAATCTAGACGGTATTTGGGGTTTATATAGATGAGGGTAGTTATTAGGATAACTGATGAAACCCTAAAGCTACATCTGATTTTTGCTTATAAATAGAGGCAAAATCCCAACACAAAGGACGATATACTATTCTCTTCACAATAACTACTTGCACACAACATCCGCTGATTTTAGCATCGGAGTGTTTTTTGCAGGTACCCCCACCTTTTGATCAACCCTATGGAGATACTTCATTGACAGTAGCGATTGGATCGATTGTCTCGCATCTCGAAGATTGTTGGGGTGATCATTTTTGCACCAACACATACGATGACTATTTTGTATTTCTGTCTGTCACAAAGTTTGTCCCAAGAAAAAAAATTGATTTTAATTTCATCAAATTGAGATTCAAATCAACTTAATCAAACAAATTGATAGAAAAATTCCAATATATACAATCAATTGGGTATTTGACAAGGTTGGGGTGGTAGTTTGAGGATAAACCTCTCTTGATTCTCACGAATCAAGCCTTTATCTGGTTCAATGAAGAACACAGCCTAAGAAAAACAAAGTTCTAATTTTGGTTAATAATTTTCTTCGGTTTTCCATTACAGACCACTAGCCTTAAATAGCTAGGTTAAGAGTAAAGACAACTACTATTTAGCACCCTTACAAATGATAAAAGGAACTACAATAAGTTGAGTACTAATAACCAACTCAAATATGATAAGGGCACTCCTCTTCAATACCGGGTACATGACACTCCACTCCCCTTGAAAACATCCTTGTCCTCAAGGATGGGAATGAAATGAATCATCGTGAGAGTTGTAGAGTCATCACTGTCAGCACATTCAAGAGAAAAGCATGAGTAACAGTAAGTATCCTGTGGTGCAGTAGCAAATTTTTCTTCCAACGGGTTGGCAGTAGTGGTTGTTTGCTTGGTTGAACATGCACCGGAAGCCCAAAAGCCAAAACACCCATGAATATCCTTGTGAGGCCCATATACACTGCAATGCTAAGCCCATCAATCATCTGATCGCGTCCCTGTGACCTGCCATGCTCAAACTGTTGTCGCAACTTTTTCATTGTATCTGACCAGTGAACTCTATTTCCTTGAGCGTACTATTTTCCCACGGTAAACAGGGCCAATATCTTCATAATTCGCTGCCTGGTATGTGCTCTTGTAAACCCCTTTCGTCCTAATACCTTATACAAACTGAGATGAGGCAGCTGGTTTACCCTTCCTTTAGCTCCCAGAATTGGACAAGTAAATAAGCTCTTGAATACAGGACATTCCAGCTGCTCACGAGCTGAAATATAGATCCTCTGCGATAACGGGTACATGACAAAAGAGACAGCAAAAACTTCCGTAAGAAACAACCTTGGTGTAACCCCTTCTGAAAGTTCAACCTTCCCATTTGGTACCACAATCCCCACTCATAATTTAAAAGAAATTTTCCCCTGTCGAACACAAACGAACTAGGAAACTCGAGAAATTTAGCAAAGCCAAAAAATATCCATGTAATGCCCCTGCACACTTCAAATTCAAGCCCTGTAATCCATTGAAGTAATTGAGACGAGTTGCGCAAACTTGTCAGAATATTATTGCTCCTCATAACAGTTGTTGCAATTTTATCATGGACCTCAGCTTTGCAGAACAAATTGCTTATACAATTCCAGTTTTTGGCGAAGCACACAAGTGAGATAAAATTGTTAGCAATCCAGCTGACGTATCCCACACTCCACAAATCCATCAGTAGCCTCACATGTAGGATTTGAATTACCCTATACATAAGATGAGTTTCCGGAATACACATGAGAATAGAAATGGTAAAACTCGCATTTGCAGCATCCCCTAAACCTGTAGAGTACCATTTGTATTCCCTAAACCTGTAGAGTACCATCTGAAATACCTCAACTAATATCCGAGTTCCCATCAAAATACCCACTGGCATCTTACAACTGCTGTAAGCATTAGTTGCAGGTAATAGAGAATGGACAGATAACCTCCTTCCGAAAATGCGGAAGTCACTTGTAATTAATGAAGGAAGTAGCATAAGGGAATGGTAATGGAACACCAAATATTTACGAGCCGGGTGCAGAGAAGCATTTATTTGGCTGGGACAACAAGGAAAATACCAAGAGAAAAAAGACAGGTGTAGAGAACTCAAAATGTGTTGTTGAACTCCTTGTGGAATCGTTTGAAGCCCTTCCAAAAGAAGCTGGTGCACATCACCATCATGTCTATTAACCAAATTCCAGTCACCACCAATTTCAGTAAGCATCTTACTAAGATCACCCTTCTCACCCATGTCATCCAACACCAGGGGAATTGAAGCACACAACAATGAATCTGAGCCTAGCATAGGATCACCATTCTTAAACAAGGATATAACTAAATAGTCAAATAAGAACTTGAAACAGTACCCCAGAAGAACCATCACATCAGAAGTGATGGTATCAAAATAGTATTCAGAATCACCAACAAGGTCCGAAAAAACCATAGAAAGTTGGGATCCTTTACCACGATAAAACATACGACGCACATAATCGAAGGAAAGTGCGGAATAATCATCAAGAATTAAGTTGTAACGCATCTCGAGCAACTCACATCTAATACTTGGTAAATTCAGAAACTGAAGTTCGCACGGATACTCATGTCTTGGAAATAACTCGCAAACCAAATCTCTAGCCAGTAATGCAGAACCAAGAATAACAATCACACAAGAAGGAAATGTAACAAAACCATATTCATTTGTACCAACAGAATTAGAGAACTCTTTAATACCAACTGACTCTTTGCCTCTATCAAATACCTTACTCATTTTGAGATGCCAGAAAAATTCAACTCCAACACCACTGAACTTCACACTCTCAGACATTTTATCAAACATTTTGTTCTCATCTAAAATTGCAGCATCATTAATACACAAACTCACACTCAAATGGATGCACGAGGAATCTAATTGGTACCCCAAACATGAAATCCATGGAACAATCAATTTCTCATTTGAATGGATAGAAATAGGGATACGTTTACCTCGATCAAATATGCTGCGATAATCGTCAATACCAATATGAAAACCATCATGACTGTGAAATTTGTTGTGAAGAATGGCGAACCCCTTCGAGTTTTCAGGATATATACTGTCGATGTGGTACACTTCAGCTTCGTCAATGTATTTCAACTGAAAATTCACAAAATCGGTGGAATCATCGTCTTCTTTGTCAACGACAGTGGAAGGATTTGATTTCCCTTTCTAAGATTCAACATTATTGTGAACTTGAGGAGAAGAATCTGGACGAATGGAAGTAGGAACCAAGTTTGCGTCTTCAGATGCAACAACACAAAAATCTTGAGATTCAGAAATTGACTCGGAATCTAAAGTAGCATCAGGAAGAGAATTTGGAGTAAAATCTTGACTAAATTCAGGTACCAATTCGTCACTAAGAACCTCCTCCTGCTTCGTAGTGTCTGTATTCACAAGAGGAACGAACTGGTCTTCTAATGGTGGTACATAAATGGATTTCCACCTAATCTTGGTGAAGTTGATTAGATAATATGTTTTCCAAAGATCATAATCTCGATTTAGTGAAGGTACAGCGTTTAGTAAGTCTTGATATCTTCTCTCCAGTTCAAGTAAACGGTTATAGAGTTGAGATTTCTTCCTAGCTAGGTACAAAATACTCTCCATGGATCGAAACGAATCTGATACCAATTGTCATGTACCTAAGTACAACGACAAGGTTGGGGTGGTAGTTTGAGGATAAACCTCTCTTGATTCTCACGAATCAAGCCTTTATCTGGTTCAATGAAGAACACAGCCTAAGAAAAACAAAGTTCTAATTTTGGTTAATAATTTTCTTCGGTTTTCCATTACAGACCACTAGCCTTAAATAGCTAGGTTAAGAGTAAAGACAACTACTATTTAGCACCCTTACAAATGATAAAAGGAACTACAATAAATTAAGTACTAATAACCAACTCAAATATGATAAGGGCGCTCCTCTTCAATACCTGGTACATGACATCAGACAAACAGATTTCCAGTTCGAACTAACTAAAAAAACTCGAAGCTGCTACGCTTCCCCGTTATCTTCCCCCAAACAAATCCCCCATTAGGTGGCATAGATCCTGTCCGTTAATTCAATTAGTTTGGTGGGGCGGGGGAAATGCATGGGGCCCATTTGTGTGTGTTATGTGAGGTGGGGGACAAATTTGGGGATTAATTTGGGGGACATCTAGCATTTTCGAAAAAAACTCACTATATCGACCAAACGATTCAGACTCTAAACAAACTGCAGATGCAGAGAAACGGGTGAAGAAGATGAAGGTATCTGGGTATACGGGTCGAATCCAGATCGACTCAAACCCTGCATTTTCGCAACAATTTCAGTTCTTAGATTCAACTAATTGAACCTCAGAATTTAAATACAGTCACAACAGAGTTAATCATTTGATCAAAAAATAAAATAAAATAACAGAGAAACAAAAAAGAAGATGGTGTTGTGAGTCGGGCTAATGCAGCCAACTCACCGACCTGAATCTATTACATCAAAAATTAGTTTCAAAATGGGTTTACTAATAACTAAAGCATTCACAAATCATTTCTATTGAATAATAATTACATTACAAGAGCACTCACTCCATGAAGACCATTTCCAGCAACAACAACAACTGAAATCTTATTATTACTACTCTCTACTTTCTCCCTCTCTCCATATTAGAATATAAAGTGACAAGTTAAATGGAAGAAAACAGATGTATTGATATATGGGGAGTGTTGAACAACCTTCTTCGGAAGAATTCTTCAAATATGTGTCATCTTCAAGTGAACAAATTTAATAGAATTCTTCAAAACCCCCTAATCAAACTTTCAAATTAAGCTTTTTTAGATCCATCAAATTAAGCTAATCAGGCGAGTGCATACATCAATTTATATTGGTAAACATCAGTTTGATTTTTTTTCCTTCTAATTTTAGATGTAATCACATGGCCTTGTGTTTTTCAAGGATTATCAAACTGAGAGAAACATAAAAATGGTAGGAGAAGAGAAGAAAAAGGTCGAACTAATATGGGAAGCGGAGAAAAAAAACAAGCTTGATAAAGGGGCGGCAAGAAATTTTTCATTACAAGATCCCTTATTAAATAAAATCTGGAAATGACTAATTAGCCCTTATTGTTGATAATCAAGATTAGTAATGATAATTAAGATTAGTGTTGATAATCAAGATTAGTGTTGATAATTAATTTTCACTTATCATATGATTCATAACTCTAAAATAAGTTATAAAAAATTAGAGAAGCAAAAAGAAACTTTTGTGATATTTGTGAAGGTCAATCTCAACCAATTGAAGAAATTAACCAACAAAGTGAAGAACCCAACATTGAAAATGACTAGGTATACTTCTAAAGTACGTAACAAATCAAATTTTTTAAAATTTCAAACATACGGTTGGAATTGAGCTCGTTACCAACCGTAATTATATGTTATTGTACGTAATGTATCAATTACCAACCGTAACTGGTTCAATTTTGGGAAAACCCAAAATTTCAGTAGAGAATACGGTTGGAATTGAGCTCGTTACCAACCGTAACTATATGTTGGGAAAACCTGAAAAAAAACCAATTTACGGTTGGTATAATTTGTTCCCTTACGAACCGTAGGGAACTTACGGTTCGTAACTTGGGTAAACAATGCCAACCGTAGGAACTTACGGTTGTTAACTTTGGTTCGTCTTCGACCGTATAAAAACTTGAAAATTAGTTTTGTGGCTCAGGATTATTTACGGTTGAAGATGCAACAAATCTTACATGCCGTAACTAACCTACGGTTCATAATGGGGTTTCAAATACCAACCGTAACTGAGAAAATTTCTCAAACCTAGGAACATACGGTTGGTATCTTTGATGAATTTGATAGTTACGAACCGTAGAAGCATCAAATTGTTCAGTTACGGTTGGTAATTAAAACAATACCAACCATAGAAACAGGAAATCCAAAATTTGAATTTTTAATTTTAACCTAAAACCTAATTTTTGATGAAGCATACACTTAAATTGAACACAATAAACAAAATACTAACTGTGCTTTTCAAAACAACGCTAAAATTTTCGATTGAAATGGAAGTGGTTACGGTTGTAATGGAGGAGTAGAGAAGATGAAAGAAAAAAGAATGATTTTGATTCTTCTCATTCATGATTAAAAATGATTGAGGACAATTCAGTCTTTCAATTTAAAAAGAAGGGACAAATTAGTCCATTCAAAGAAAAAAGGGTAATCTAGTCAATTTATACCACCTATAGGACACCCCCTAACCTATTAGAAGGACATTGCTATCACACTTGACGCCCCTCTACCATTTCTTTCCGCCCCTTTACCGAGCTTGAAAAAAAATGAAGAGAAAAGCATCAAGGGTTTTTCTATCTATTTACAATGCAAATGACCGTACTACCCTGCTACATAAGGAAATTAAAAAGGTGCAACACATGCACGGAGCCTTCCAACACGTATTTAACCCCCATTTCCTATGGCAATAGCCAAACCTAAAAATATGTTCATCCAGGTGGATGACCAAACTGGGTTTTCCACTATGGAAAATCACTGGGCGTTAGACTAGTAGACGCGCGTCATTAAGAAAAACGGTAGCGCTCAAAAGAAAAACGCTAGCGTCAAGGAAGAAAACTCTGGCGACAGGAAGGCTGACGCCGCGTCACGGAGGTTTTCCTGGTGACGCCAACCGATAGTTTTTAAATTTCGAATTTCACCTTTTCCCTCTGTAAATTGCCGTAATCTTCGAACAATTCAGTAGACCAAAATTCACTTGAATTCTCTCTTTTAAAAATGGCTGAAAAAATGATCACACTTTTTTGCGATGCAAAACTTGAAGCTGATGTTTCTAAGATATGTGGGAGTTTTAAAAAGATTGAAAATTGTAAAAGGGAAGTGCAAGTTTTAGAAGTTGCTCCAAGAAAATGTTCCGCTAAAAGGCAAAGAAAGGCTCTTGTTTTGAAACTTAACAACAAAAAATTCAAAAACAAAGGTGAAACTGTCAAAGAGCGCGTTGAATGGAAAATACGTCAAATGAAGATAAACAGGAGGCCGAAACTTGTATTTGATTTTTATTAAAGTTTTTAATATTGTCGAAGTTTATATCTTGTAAAATTGGCAGTAATATCAATGAATGAAAATATTTATATTTTAAAATAGATTTCCACTTCAGATTACGTGAAATTTAATACCATTTATTTAAACTTGCAAATAACATCAAACTACATTTTAATAAACCACAACAAAAACATCAAACTACATCAAATCCAGCCACAATCTCTCTGTAAAGTTCATAGCATTCAAAATGCGTAAACTCTCTCCCGCATTCTTCGGTAAAATTGGTCAGAGCGATGGTTTTCAGTTCTTCGTTGGATAATCCATAATTGCTACGATGAACTATCCACAATATTTCTGTATAATGTTTGACTTCATTACTGATGAATGCAATTCTTAGTTACTTTTTACCAGAAATGGTCATGGTTCATTGGTCTCGCCATACGATGTAACCAACATCGAACTAGAGCAACATCTTCTTCCATTGTAAATTCCGGCAGCGGCACTCGACTGTAGTAACGATGTACTTGCGATGGACCATCTTTTAGAATTCTAAAACACGCTTCGAAACGAAAAGGCTTACCATGAGCTTCCTCCAAATTATCAAGAGCTGCTTGGATCACTTCTTCTTCAGTTACACCGATGAACTTTTCTCGATCAATTTCCATTACATGTTCAAGAAATGGATGGACTGCAAGCCTAATACGCTGAAAACGAGCACGCAATTGACGAGTATCTCGGTTTCCTGGGTTTCCCATCAATGAGACGAACATTAAAAACACGTTCTCCCAAAAAGAACTATCATGAGAAATAACAACACCAATGATTACCCTATGAAAGAAATATGCTTTGCATAGAGTTATATCCTCTTCTTCGGTAAACTTGGGACCACGATTTCTAAGAGACATTTATGCAAAGGAGGAGGATAGATATAAGAAAGAAGAAGAAGAAGATGTGATTTTGGAGATACAATGAAAGAATGAATTTTATAGGATTTGAGAAGGAAAAATTTTCCGTTGGAAATGGAAATATATCCGTTGGCGTTTGCTGTAAAGTCTCGGGCAACATTAGTAAAGTCGCCCAAGATTTTCCTATGAGCGCCCGTTTGAATTACCATCACCTATTTTCTATTATAAATACATCACTAGATTTTATTCTAAACCAAACCAACCGATTTCTCTCTCATCATTCACCATGTTTTCTAAAGGCAAAGCGAAGCAAATATTATGTGTCGAAGCAAAGGAGGTTTGCCCATTATGTTTCATGGATAACCACAGTCTTATGCAATGTCCTTGGATGTATTCAAAGTTTCCGCAGGAAGGTTATTCACACATCAGAATGGTGATTGAATCACAACCGAAAAAGCTCAGGTATTTGCAATGTCAAGATCCCAATTTTCCAGAGGAACCACATGTGCTAGATGATGCTATGAAGATTAAAAAAGAAGAAGAAGAAAAGATTGCAACAATGTGCAAAAACTTCAAGCTTAAATCCAAATTGAAGAAGGAGTTATTACACTGCAATCATTATGGATATGGAAATCACGAATACAAATATTGTCTACAGAGAATCAGTTCATGCTCAAGGCCCGGTTGCAGGACTTTTATGCATTTGCGGACTTCTTTTGAAGAAGACACATATGGAAGGCATTTTTTGGAATGTCTCAGGTGTTTTTTGGTGGAGTGGGCTGATTGAAGTTGTAGGACAAATCGAATCACTATGGTATTATGTTATTTAATTTGTTGTTTATTAGGTGTTATTATGATTATCTAAAACCATCAATATCAAGTAATTTAAATTTCACTTCGATGAGATAAGAATAAAAGAAATACATTAAATCGATTATAAGCCACATCATACATGAGAATAAAAAAAATACATTAAATTAAAACAACAACTACATATGTGTCAATTCTCAGCGGGTGGTGGAATTCCTAGGTTGATGTAGGGATTGTATCTGTTGAGAACCCTAAGAATGTTGAAACAAGCATGGAAGGTGAAAGGACGACCGCGGTGAGATGTTGTCCACATCGCTAGAGTTCTGGGCAACACTTCATGTTCGGCTTCACCGTTCAGCTTATTTTGGTGATTCAACATTAGTTGGGAGACAAACTCCAATACATTCGTTCTAATTACACTAAAACGATGATGCAATCCGTGAGAATCACGCCCACGGATGTTCCCAGTTTCAGTGGTGAACATTCTGTAACATTTGTCCCAGAAAGTGAACATCGAATCGGGTACATTACGCATTATAGCTTCTTGTGTGTGAAAAACAAAGGCTCTACAAATAGCTAAATCCTCTTGTTGTGAGAATCCAACATGAACTGTAGGAGGCATTTTTGACAGGGAAGAAAGTATAGAATATGTGAATTTAGAGTTGAAAGTAGGAGTATTTATAGAATTAAAAAATTGTAGCCGTTGGATCAACAGGTTTTGCATCCATTCAGATGGAGCCGTTGGCTCCATCCAGTCAGACGCTGGAGTCTCAGCCGAAGTCTCTAGCGCTAGCATACAAGACGCGCGTTATGGAGGAAAACGTGGGCGTTACCTGGCTGTCGCCCGAGTTATTGGTCATGGCGCGCGTTTTTGCACTAGACGCGCGCCTACTGGAGTGTCTCAGTGTTCAAATGAACAGATCTGTTCATTTGAACATCCATTTTCTTGGTTTGTTCATCCCATAGTGGGATCAAAATGAACAAACTCTAGGTTTGTTCATCCCATAGGAATTGCTCTTAGGCCTATTCCTATGTGCATGCTAAAAAAATGGTGTTTGGCATGCCAGGTGACATGGAAAACCATTTGTGTCACTATAGGAAAACCACGGAGCGATCGAATTCCTAGCGAGCGATATTGTGAATATCGTTGGCGATAAAGTTATTATCGCTGGAGATATTCATAATATCGACATCGATATTCACTCTAGCGTCAACGGCTAGTTCTTCATCGCTATAAATATGTAACTTTCAAACTCAAAACTTACCCCAAATTTTTTCTCTTCTTCTCAATCTATTTCTCTTTTCTCAATCTAATTTATTTCTTCTATTTTCTCCAAATGGCAGAATTAAGCCAACTTGATTCGGCAACGCAACTTGATTTTTCTGGAGTAGTGCTTGAAGGTGCCGTTGAGAAGATATGTGATAGATTTAAAGCACTAAGTAAGAAGCAAAGAAGTCTCCAAGTTTTGGATATGAACCAAGTCAAAACCACAACTAAGAGAAGGCAGAGAAAGGTTAAAGGCAAGGAAAATCAAGGCAAAACAAATTTGAATCCAAAGAAGAAGATAAACAAAGGAGACTCTGTTCATGAGCGCATTGATTGGAAATTTGGTGAAATGAAGAAGACTAATAAGATGAAGAACATTGTCCCAAATTTTTGTTTTTGAAGTCTAGTTATATTTATTTTGGAACTTATATGGTCTAGTTTTTATGTCTTGTAAAAATTACTATTAAGAAATTTGAATTTGAAGTTTGAAATTTGAATTTGAAAATTTGAGTATTGTTTAAAATTAAGCTTAATTTTATTCGTAATCCAATCTTGAATTTTAATTATAGTGAAAATATTAAAACTTTTAGGACTTGACAAATAAGTGGACAATTAAGAAATTTTAGGAATTGACATATAACTTTTACCACTTATAAATTGGACAATATTTGGGCAAGCAACTTAAAATCTCGAAACAACTTCCATATTCGAAGTCTTTTTCGTAGATGCGACGATATTCCGCACGACACCTTTGTTTAAGTTCCAAATAGGTTTCACCACTCCTTAGATTTGGACCTTCTTGCTGAAGTAAAGCAAGATACTTAGTAACTTGACGACTGATTATAGGGAAGCGATCACTCAACCCTTTAACATCACGATTGTTGGGGTTCATTGTTTGTTTTTCAAATCTCCTCAAAATCCTATCCCAAAAAATAACTGGACAAGATTCTTTTGCGAATAAAGTCTCAATACAATGAACATAACTTCTGAAAATACATTCATCTTCCGCAATTGTAAATTTTGGTACTCTCCTCCTAATTCGAACTCTTTGAATTTCCGCATCATGTTGGTTTGGTATGAAATCAGCCATGCTCGCATTATCAGCCATGGTCTATGAGGGATTAGAAGATCAAAAAAGAATTGGAGATTGAGAAATTCTAGAGAGATTTAGAAATTCTGGTGTGATTTAAAATGGGATTGAAATCAGGTATTTATAAGGGGGGAAATGGTAGCCGTTGGATGAATAGATGATAAGAGACTATCATAGAAGTGAGCAACAACTTGACTGTCGTTGTCGATTTAATGACCATCGAGAGATATATTGACCATCGAGCGACAGAGACTCTATCGCTCGCTGGAAACTCTGTCGTGTATGCCTATATGCCAGAAATAACATATTGGCATATGAGTTTGGAAGTTTGGCATACCCATAGTGGGTGCATATATGCCAAATATCATGTTTTGGCATGTGCATAGGAATAGCCTTAAGACCAACTTTAGTGTTGAGGTCCTATATTCCCAAATTGTTATCTCATATATGGCTTTTTATTTGGAAATTTGTTATGTGACGTACTGAGAGACCGAATGCTATCCAACAATGTAGTTTAAAACTGCGTTTGTCTGTAAACGCAATCATTAACTCCTTGTGACTGAAACTCGTTTTATAAAAGCGTTATGGTTAAACGCAATTATAAATATCGTGTACGAGTAGACGTGATTTAATACTACGTGCAGATGTTAGACGGTTTTTATAAAAGCGTTTTATTAAACGCAATTTAAAACTGCTTGTTGAAAAGACGTATTTTAAAACTACTAATGGAATAAGAAGTAGTTTATGGTCGCATTTGGCACCTTTGATATCCTATCCTAGGTTGGGTTATCTCCAAAATAACCGTCAAAACGTGTTCGTCTTCTTTTTATTCTAAGTTTGGACATGAATAACATAACCTTCACTAATTTTAGTTAGCTAAAAAAGTAAGGTCACACTATTCTCCCAAATATCCAGGATACCAAAATCCCAACCAAGAATAGGCAGTTATTTTGCTTTTAAAATAGGTAATTATCCTAAAACTTTTCTCACTTCACCCAGTTTTTACCTTTTTTTTTTTTTTAATTATCCTATATTTTCCCTTTATGATAATAAGTAAACTAAACCTTTTCTAATAAAATTAAATACTAGACAAACAAAATATAACATATACCCGTACGGGATTTGATGGAAAAACAAACAACATTTTTGCTTAACTATTTCATGGTAATCCTAATCAAGTAAGGAAAAACTCTAACCTAGCTAAGTTTTATGTTGTCAATAACAACCATTTGGACTTTCGTGTGTTGTTAGTGTAAATAGCTACATGTTTTAATTTTTTTCCCAGCATATTTTTATTCTTGATAGTAGATGAAATTAAAAAAGATCTCTTGTCTTTATATATTATTATTACGCAGTTTTCTGATGAAAAATAAATTACCTTATAAAAGGCCTTGTAATTAAGTCCGCATAGAGCCCTTATAGACTCAGGATCGACTCTGTAATCAGGAAATATGTTGTTCAAGCAGAGACTGCCTTAAGAGTCGATATACATTTCTTTAGATAGGGCTGGCATCCCCAGAAAAATGTATCCGGTGATACATTTCAATGGGTCGAGCCACATATTTACTATGAAAGAATTGCCTTCAGTCACTAAATCTGAATAAAAAATAATATCAACATAAAGTTATGGTTTGTATGTTTTTTCACCAAAATGAATTTAGGTTGCAAATCCATGACATCGAGTCGTTGAGCTCATATATATACTAAGCCCAACCTATATTTAAATTATATTCATATGTTGTCGTGTAAAACTGTATACACTAATTACTCATCTAAATTATAGATTATTTTATTATATATAAAGTACTAAATAAACAGTGATCCTACATTGACACGTAGAATCTCGGAAATAAATCCCAAGTGAAACAACTCATGCGCCCACCACAAGAAAAGGGATCACTTTCGTCCATCGCGTATCCTACCATGTTTGTGTCTCGATGATGATTTCACGGGATTTAAGTACTGATAAATCTAGAATTATTGCTAAATCAAATGAATGAAAGAGTTGAGATGAGATGTCACATTTTAGTTATCTAAAAAGTAAGACAATTCTCGATTTTAGTAGACACGGTTATTTTTTGTTATATTAGTTGGGTATGTGTCTTTCAGACATTTCATGTCGTCCCACCACTGCTGCATCAGTCATCTAATTCTAATTTTTCTAATTTTGATTCTAGTCGGCCGACCAAAGGGAGGCCTTCTATGGTCCGGCTACGATGTGGTCGGACCACATATTCCGAGTATGTGGCCCTTTCTTCCTTCTTGACACGTCGTGTTTTCAACCGGTTTTTTCCATAAATAGTTTTAATAAAGTAAAAATCAACTGCTTATAAAGATAAATATAACTCCCTAAGAAAATCAAAAAACAGTTTTAATCGTGGTAAACCCTTTTTGCTAAAAATCAAAAACTTCCCGCAGTATGAGCGAAAGAAGTTGAAGAACACTTTGTATGAATCAGCCAACAAGAACGAAGTAGGTAAGTCATTATCAAACCTATGATTGATTATTTAAATTCTAATTTCTTATCGAATTATAGTTTGATTAATCAAGTAATGATGAAAATGGGGGACCGAAATTTAAGTTACTTGGAGGATTATCCTTTCTAAGAAGAGAGTTTGATGTTTTCTAAAAATTAGTTTTTTTTTAATTATTTTCCAGAGAAATTGCTTATGTTTATAAGAAATTTTCCATTTTTAGGTAATTTTGGTTGTACAAATTCCAACCTCTTTTATTGTTGTCAACTTGGCTCTACTATAATATATGTTGTCACAATGTCACAATTTTGGCTAATATGATAACATTTGATTTGTATTGCATTGCAGACAAGTAATAGGTTAGATGGAGGGAAGAGGTGATGTCATATTTTTGGATCTGAATGTAAGTGCATATGAGACAATGCTCGATAACGATTCAAACAGTGTACATGGTGATAATGTAGAAAACGATGAACAAATATGTGAAAATGGAGAATTGGTCGAGAGTTCAAATGATATGACAACTGAGTACATCCCAAAATTAGGATTGTCGTTTGAGTCAGAGGACAAATTATACCATTTTTACAATTATTATGCTAGAAGAACGGGATTTAGCATCCGCAAGGGTCATTTTAAGCGATCAAGTGATGGTGAAATTAGAAAAAGGGTAATTCATTGTTCAAAAGAAGGCTTCAAACAGAGACACAAAAGAGGTACACCACAAAAAGAACGTCCGGTGTTGCGGACGGGATGCATGGCTCATATACATGGAATTGCAAAGGGGGTGTGTTTGTTGTAACAAATTACAGGGTATATGAGCGCACTTGATCGAAGCTCTGCCAAAAATAATGGTAAAAAATTAGCTTCATCCTCTAAGAAAAAAACCCAGGTATTTGCCATCTCTTTAACATTCGTATTATAAAAAATTCTGCTTATGCGGCTATGAATACAATCATATGTTAGTATTAAAATTAGCCTTCTTTTGACCTTTGTTCAGGTGCAAAAAGGAACTGCATAGGAACATTTAAGTTTTGGTTGGACCGAAGCCAGAAGCTGGTGGAAGTAGATTCAGCTTCTGAGTTAGTCAGAAGCGGTAGTGTTCATTGTTTTTTTTTCCTTATTTGCAGGAACTTGCAGTTGTTTGTTGTGTTCTACAGTCTTTAAAATATGACCTTCAATCACTTTTGGAACTAGGGAAATCTCTGCAGACGGTTCAGCTGGGTCCTTATAAGGTTTATGTACTGACTTTTGCAGTTTAGATGAGAGATGCTGTAATTTTAGTTGTATTCTTTGCTTGTGTACTACTTTTAGTAAAACAACTTCTGTAACTCTCACAAACCTGCCATTGGTTTGATTTTCTTTTTCCTTAATACAACATTTTTCTTTCGGGAAAAACAAAACTTTGTTAGTTGTTTATGTTTTCAAGTCGTATAGTGTCCCTTTTTCATATTCATACTCATGTGGCCTACAGGACTTACCATTAAGAAGTCATGTATGCTTTTCTCACCAAATCAAATAATTTTTTTCTCCTGTTTTGTTCCAACAACATAAGAGCTACTCAATATAAAAATTACTTTATGGAGGGGACTAAAACAGAACTTCTCTAGCTATGAGGTTCTGTAGAACAAAATAAAATTTGGTAAACAATTTTTAAGTGGATGACATGAAAATTTGATAGTTTCCCAGCTGGAATTCAGTATGCACTGGTGTTTCTCATATTCATAATCAAAGGAAAACTTTATTAATTCCTTAATGCAGGTTTAATACAAACCCAAAACATTTCCATTGAAAATTTCATAAGCCTCCGAGAATTTGAATTCGCGCCCTACAGATGCAGCATATGCAAAAATTGCAGCTTCTTGATCCATATTGAAGCCCGTCAATATTTTTTTATACCGTAAACAACAAAACCGTTTGTCCCCGAACCTTTATGATAGACATTGTATCGTTCTTCCTTGATCATTACCATTTGAGTTGACAAAAAATTGAAGAACACGATCCAAGAATGCTACTGTTCTCTCTTCCATCGTAGTTTCTTCTAAGCAAACAAGATAAGCCCTGCAAAGATCATTATCTTCTGCAGTTGTGAAATTCATTTCACGCTCGGTTAATTAATAATGTATAGCAAACAATGTGACAAATAGGAAGATATGTATAGAAAATATATACTATAAAAAAACATACTTAAGTTTAATAGTAAGCATGCTAGTTTTGGGATCTAAGAAGGCCAAAATGTGTTGGTCTTGGGATCTATGCTACTTTGGGGGATATATGCTAGGCCAAAATAAAAAATGTTTCTTACATTGTCCTCTCGATCCAGTCCTGATTGAAATTGCGCATTATGTGCAGCAAGTTGAATGGATCAATTCTCTATTGAAAAAAACACAATTAGAAAACGGGATTCAGATTAAGAGGAAAGAGAAAGGGATGAACTTTCCTTCTCAATGGCTCGAGACAAACCAAGACGATTTTCTTTACCTTTACGTTTCTTTCATGGATATTGTGTTTGGACCTGATATAAGCTTTTTGGAAGAGACCTTCTTCTTGTTACTTTTACTCTTGTTAGAATCAGTCTAAGTTTTTTGTTTCGCCATTTTTTGCAACTTTATTTAGGGTTTAAGGATTTAGAATGACGGAAAATCACAGAGAAAAAGAACCAAAAAAACAAAAGTTTGGGATTTATTTAGGCAATTATATATTTTGCTTTATAAGCGGTTGGTTTTTTATTTTATGAAAACTGTAAAACGAAAATCTTGTTAAAGAATAGGACATGTCAAGAAGGAAGCAGGGGCCACATACTCAGAGTATGTGGCCCGACCACATCGTAGCCGGACCGACTCCATCTTTTCAAAATGTATTTCGTGAACAAGGAACTAACGTGCACAATATTGTCGCACCATAACGGCTAATATACATTGTTGCATTATAAATCCTAATGTATCATGTTAGTTCAAAGGTATAGATGCTTTTTTTGTTGTCGCCCCTCCACTGCTGTAGCAGCAATTTAGTCCTATAACTTTTCGGCAAATACTATAAAATTTTGATAAATTTACAGTTTTGGGACCGCTAAATTCTATCAATTTATCGAAGTATTAATTTATTGATAAATTAATAATAAGTTACTAATATATCGAAGCATGCTAAATTTAGGTTTAAATTTCAAAAATAAAAGTGTTGATCGTTTCTTGTAACAACAAAAATCTAAAGATTTTATTTTCAATTCAAATTATTTTATGGCATAATATAAGTTCATGTACTCCATAATATACACTTTGATGTTAAAAATTAATTCAAGTGGGTTGGAGTATCCCAACATCAGACTGGTTTAAAATAAATACAGATGGTGCAGCTAGAGGCAACCCGGGAATAGCGGAAGCAGGATTCATATGCAGGAACTCAAGAGCGCAAACGGTTTTGGCTATTGCACAACATCTGGGTATAACCACAGCGCTAACGGCGGAAACATGGTCTGCAGTCATAGCAACCAGAGCAGCAAATGAAAGAAATTGGAATAAAGTCATATTCGAGATGGACTCAGAAAATCTCGTGCACTTCATTAAAACTCCAAAGGAATCCCCATGGTATATCTCTGCAATGATTGAAGAAATCATACATCGAATGCATCAAATCCCATGTTGTATTATTTAACATAATTATAGAGACTGGAACCAAGCAGCGGATGGACTTGAAAACTTTGTAGCCGACGTCAGCAAAGCGGGAAAGCTATCAACATCAATTTGGGAACAGATTAATCCTTCTTTTCTTAACCAAATTCTTTTGAGAGACTCTATGGGAATCACATTCCCACGTGTAATAACAATTTAGTCGGTTCTTACATTATTGCATGCTTCATAAAAAAAAAAGAACAAAACAACAAAATTACTTCAAACTTCTCACTGGAGTATAATTTTTTTATATATAAACTAAGGAATGACCCGTGCCGTTACGGCATGGGCTATTTCATAGGGTAATCAGCTGGTGTTGTCTGGCTATTTAACGGGGTAATTAACTGAGGTTGTTATCTGTTCTTACACTACATTATTATTAAGTATAATGTGTTATTGTGCAGAGAAATGAACTCAAACAAAGCTAGTTGGACCAAATTTGAGATTACAACCAACTCCAACACATATATTGTAACTGTGGATCAATGTGAATAAGAGTGCAATCTCGTCTTTGCTTGTTGAGTAAAGTAAATTTCTGACCATTTGATCCTCCATTGTAATTTTACGTATAATATCTGAAAGTAGAACTACATTACTTCTACCCGTGGTGTTCATGGGGTAAAGTCAGTTGGAGGTACAATAAAACTTCGATAAATTAATCTGCGATAAATTAATAACTTCGCTAAAATAATATTTTTTGCCAGTCCCGACTTAACACATTATTTAGTATTCCTTGTAATAATGGGAAACAATGACGTAGAAAAGACCACAAAAGTTTAACGGAAAGGATTTCAAGAGATGGCAATCCAAGATGTTGTTTTAGCTGAGCCATCATGAACTGGACTATGTACTGGTTCCAGGTGATGAATTGTACAATGCTGAAAATTTGACTGAAGAGGAGTTCAATTATAACACGAGGTATAATTTTATGGATAAAAATCATATCATGAATGGTTTGGAAGATGAGATATACAATTTTTACAATGCTAAAGATAACTTGACTGCTTATGAGTTATGGACTTCATTAAAAGCAAAGTACCAAGATGAGATTGCAGGAAGCAAAAAATTCCTAGTAGCAAAGTTTATGGAGTTCAAGATGACGAATGATAAGTCTGTTGTTGATCAGTTCCTCGAACTTCAGCAAATCATTAATGAGATTCTTGCTGATGAGATGTTTCAAGTATCTGCGGTGATTGAGAAGTTACCATCTTCTTAGTTGGAGTACAAGAAAAAGCTAAGACATGACACTGGCGAGATCAACATGGTTGAATTGGGAAAGAAGATTCAAGTGGAAGAGATATTGTGCACCAAAGACAAGAATGTATCATCTGCAAGGGACATGGCTAACAAAGCTCATATGTCTGAACACAAGTCGTCCAAAGATGGAAAAGGTGACAACAACAATCGCAACTCGAATCATGGACCTAACAAGAAAGGTATGTTTTGTAAACCAGATTCTGGAATTACTAAAATTAAAGGTCCTTGTTGGGTATGTGGAAATACTGGTCATATGACAGTTCACTGTAGACAACGTAAGTATAAGAAGAAGAATGCCATCTTGGTTGAGAAGAACAAAGAACTGGGTGACCAATGTGATGGATTGGTGGGTAAACTTTGGAGCTACCAAGCATGTTTGTGGGATCAGAGACATGTTCACCTCCTACCAGAAGGTAGAGGAAGGAGAGAAACTCTATATAGGTGACTCATCTACATCATAGGTTGCAGGAAAAGGAAAGGTCGCTCTGAAGCTCATGTCTGGAAAGACTCTCACATTGAATGAAGTTTTTCATGTTCCAGACATATGCAAAAATCTTGTTTCTTGTTATGTTATAGATGATAAGGGTTTTAAAGTTACAATTAAGTCTGGAAAACTTATAGTAACTAAGGGCAATGATTATGTGGGTAAGGGTTATAAGACTGGGGGTTTATATAAACTTAATGTAACCTGTCCTGAATTGAAATTGAATGATTCTTCTGCTTACATATGTGTGTCGTTGAACGTTTGGCATGGTAGACTTGGTCATGTAAATTATAAATCAATGCATAAACTGGCTAGTGTAGGCTGCATATCCAAATTCATTTTAGATAAAAATCATAAGTGTGAGATTTTCGTAGAATCTAAGCATGCTAAGAAATCATTCAATAAGAATGTCCAGAGAAACTCTAAACCCTTAGACTTAATCCACTCAGACCTAGTTGATATGAAGTCAGTTCAAACAAGAGGTAGTAAGAAATGGTTTATTACTTTTATAGATGACTATACGAGGTACTGCCATGTTTACTTACTTAGGGGAAGGACGATGCCTTAAAAGCCTTTAAGATATATAAATGTGAAGTTGAAAACCAATTGAATACTACCATTAAAACTGTTAGGTCTGACCGTGGTGGTGAGTATGAAATTCCCATAGGAGATTTCTGTGAAGAACATGGCATAATACATGAGACTACAACCCCTTATTCACCTCAATCCAATGGTGTAGCTAAACGTAAGAACCGTACCCTTAAGGATATGATGAATGCAATGTTGATTAGTTCAGGATTACCTTCGAACTTGTGGGAGGAGGCTATTCTCTCAGACAATTATATCCTGAACAGAGTACCCTTTAAAGGATCAGATAAAACTCCATATGAGTTATGGAAAGGTAGACAACCATCGTATGATTACTTTAAAGTATGGGGGTGCTTGGAAAAGGTGGGAATCCCTCATCCTAAAAAAAAAAAAAAGACCCAAAACCGTTGATTGTGTTTTTATAGGGTATCCTGAGCATGGTAATGCTTATAGGTTTATGGTTGTGAGTTCTGAAATTTCTGACATAGGGTTGAATACTATTATGGAGTTTAGGGATGCTGAGTTTTTTTAGAATGTTTTTCCTTTAAAACGTGACTCTCGTAAGAGATATTTTGATGATCCCCTAGACATGCCTTCAACTAGTCAGTCATTACCTTTAGAGGAAGATAAACCATAAGGAGAACCTAGAAGAGGTAAAAGGGTTAAAACTAAGAAAACTAAGAAAACCTATCCTGGTTGTATTACATACCTAGCCGAGTTTAATCCTCAGACTTATAGAGAAGCCATGACTTGTCCAAAAGCTCCATGGTGGAAAGAAGCTTCCATTAGTGAAATTGATTCCCTTCGAGAAAATGGTACTTTTGAACTTGTTGATTTACCTCCAGGGTCTAAGGCCATAGGTTGTAAATGTATTTTCAAGAGAAAACGTAAGATAGATGAAACTATTGAAAAATACAAGGCTAGGTTGGTAGATAAAGGCTACAAACAGATAGAAGGTATAGATTTCTTTGATACATATTCACTAGTGAGTAGAATTAGCTCCATTAGGATGTTAATTTCTATAGCTTATTCCATAACTTAGAGATATATCAAATGGATTTAAAGACAGCGTTTCTTAATGGTGAGTTAGATGAACAAATTTATATGGAACAACCCGATGGTTTTGTAGTTAAAGGTTGTGAAAAGAAAGTTTGTAAACAGGTTAAATCTTTGTATGGATTGAAACAAGCACCTAAACAGTGGCATGAGAAATTTGATCATGTGATGATTTCTAGTGGTTTTAGAATTAATGAATCTGATAAGTGTGTTTATACTAAAACTTGTCAAGGATGCATGTGTGATTGTATGCTTGTATGTTGATGATATGCTTATACTAGGTAAAAACATGGATGTTATCAATTCCACTAAGAAATGTTAAATGATAACTTTGACATTAAAGACTTAAGCACCGTTGATGCCATATTAGGGATGAAGATTAGAAAAACTTCTAATGGCTATAGTCTGACTCAGTCTCATTATGTTGAATCCAATACTTAAGAAATATAATCAATTTAACTGTAAACCTGTTTGTAATCCATATGATTCTTCTTGTCATCTCATGAATAATAAGGGTGTAGGAGTTAATCAACTTGAATACTCGAGAGTCATAGGAAGTCTGATGTATTTGATGAATTGTATGAGACCATACGTTGCTTATGCTGTGAGTAGGTTAAGCATGTATGCTTGTAATGCATGGAAGATGCATTGGGATGCACTTATTAGAGTGATGAGGTACTTAAAGTTCACAATGACCTTTTGTTTGAATTACGAAGGGTACCCTGCCATCATTGAGGGATTTTGCGATGCAAACTGGATAGCGGACTCAGAGGAGTCTAATTTTATGAGTGGATATGTATTCACTCTAGTAGGTGCATCTGTATCTTAGAAAAGTCCCAAACAAACATGTATAACTCGTTCCACTATGGAGTCGGAGTTTATTGTGTTAGATAAAGCAAGAGAGGAGGCTGAATGGCTAAGAATTTTTTTAGAAGATATTCCTCTCTGGCATAGGCATGTGCCAGCTATCTCTATACATTGTAATATCAAATCTGCAATAGGTAGAGCTAAGAGTTTCTTCGACAATGGAAAGTTTATACATATGCGTAAAAGACATGATTCTTTGAAAATACTAATCTCAACATGCGTTATTTCCATATATTGGACAAGGTCCAAGGAGAATATCGCGGACCCTTTGATGAAATGTTTGTCCAAGGAGATAGTTAGTAAAGTATCGAGGGGGATGGGGCTTAAGCTCAATAATTAAACTTGCCATGAAGGATACTCAACCTTGCTGATTGGAGATCCCAAGATCAAGGTTTCGAATGAGACAACTAATTTTTGGTGGGTAAAAGTAAACACTATCAGAAAATTTCATTCTCTGTCCCTTCACTATTGTGTTAATGTGATAGTGTGACTGCATGTGGAGGATGACTTTTAAATAAGTCTTAATGAGTTCCATAGTCTCAATTTAAGATTGAAATGGGGTGAATCAATAAACACTCTTGATGTAACTCACCTATATGAATGAGGAAGTGGGGCCGCTTCTTATGAGAATTGAGCCGATTTTCTAGAGCATTCTGAGAAACAGGATATGTCCAGGGCCAAATTGGACAAAACGACACGAACATAGCAACGCCAGGAGAATATCATGCATAGTTGTTGTTGCGAAATATACCAAACGCTATCAGTTCAAGACTAGGTTCACTATTTAGCAAGTAGTTCCGGTAACTTCTCACTAAGTAAGGGTTCAAGACCTCATGGACTCCTTTGCCTAAATGGTATTTTCCTTACTCTGATTTTTTCGTTTTCTAAGATTTCATTCATGCGGGGGATTGTTGGAGAAAATGAGTTTATTTAATAAATGATTATTATTCTTGGTGTGGTTTGATCTTAGGACCTAAGGGTTATATGGATGCTCACTCATTTCTTTGAGTGAATGAATCTCTCTTTAGTCCCACATTGGGTATAATAGAGAAGGAGTTCCACTATATAACCATATTCCTATGGATATATTGACAAACGAGGGTGGAAGAGGTGGGCTAAAATATATTTAGTCCAGACCATGCGCTAGGCGCAAGGTCCACGCATCAAGCCTTGTGTCTACACAAATTTGTATTTTTGCAAGTTTTTATTTAAGAGTTTTATTAATGAGAGGATTCCTTTTACACGTTTAATTGTTTTACAAGAAACAAAAAACTTGGTTTACAAGATATCCGAAACCCTAGAGGTTAATTTTCTAATATAAATACTAAAGGTTTTCATAGCTGATAGACACACGAAAAGCAACTTATTTTTCTGTCTTCTTTTCTTCATATTATTTATTTTGCGCGGCTTAGTTATACTTCCATCCTTGTTGCTGAGTTCAAGATTGGGTAACTTGCGTTGTGCTAACTCAAGTTATATCGGGCAGTCTTATCATGGACACATCTTCGCTATGAGGGGTTTAGCATTACTCATCTCGAGTATACCCTCGAACTAATGTGTTAAGAGCAACTTGTTGAACCCGTGATTCTGCCATCATCAAGTTGTTTTGGATTAGTTCTTTACATATTATTTTAGATACATATAACGTGTTTTTAATTGTTACAAGATTCCAACAATCTAACAAGTAATTTTGGTAATATCTCACTAAGAAAAGGTTCAAGACCTCATGGACACCTCTGCCTAAAATGGTATTTCCTGCGCTATTTATGTGATTTTCATTTTGATGGTTTTGGTATTACTGGAACTTAGGACCTAAGGGTCACTAAGGTTCACTAGTTCATACTTTTTCACTTTGGTGAAAGGAACTTTTAGTCTCACTTGTGAGGAACTAAAGATGAAAGCTATCTATACTATATGATTTTTTGAAATCCATAATATGACCATGGGGTCAAGGGAGATTACGTTGGAATGGCTAGTATGACTTAAACATGCACGATATGTCTGTCTGTTCAGTCAGTTCGGGTCGTGAGATTGGGATGTTGATTTACCAAGATGTATCTATGTTTTCATATTTTATTGAGGTTTTCATTCATGTGGGAGATTGTTGGAAAACGATTAATAAATTATAATTTTTATTAAAACTTTAAAAATCATATTTTGTTATTCGTTTTCCAACAATCCCCCACATGAATGAAAACCTCAATAAAACTGCTGATGGTGGATTTTCATTTAAAGTCTAAAATTGTAAAAGCCAAAAAATTGTGCGCTAACATCTTGTAAAAGATAAAGCCATTAATGAGTGATGGATACTCCTTCACTTTATTAATTCACTTAGGATGGAGCATGTGGCAACAATCCCATTCTAAAATACACGAAATTCATCCAGGTTGGAGCATGTAGCAACAATCCCATATACCTTGTGAATTTCCAGCATAATTAATTAATGCGCAACAGCCTTGTATTTCCTGTACTCATTATCAGTGCAGCATGACGACTGAGTGTTGCTCTTAGCAGAGAAACACGAACCTCCAAGCATTATAATGAATTAATACATGCTGATTGGATGGCCCAGATCGATTCCATCACCCCCAAGCAGGTATGGAATACCTGCCGAACCAACGCGGAACCCGCATGGTCGGCCTAGCTTGCCAAAACGTCCAAACCATAGCAGTATGGATGGAAAACCCTAAATTAGGGTTTGCGGCACATTACATGTGTCGCAAAACAGCCTCAACCATCCATCTTCGCAGGTATAGATGGAGGGTGCACATGTAGATTCAAAGGGCACGGAGTATGTCAATACAATCACCGCAGGCCCGCCTACATACCTGACTAATCGGTCAGGACTAACCACAGTTGGTCATTCCAAATCGTGCGCCTGAATGGAGCATGACGCACGACTCTGAAACCCAAAAATTAGGGTTTTGAATCACGAGCGTCCATCTTATCCGGCACGAATGGAGGGTCCGAGATTAGATCAAAGCAGGTCCGGTCATGTCAACATGACCACCGTGGACCCGTCTATCCCCTCACCTAAACGGCCAAGGCATACCATGCCTGGCTATCCCCAAATCGTCCGCTCCAACATGCGTGGTCGCACCTCCCAAGCTGCAAATTAATCTCAACCACTTGATTTCTCCGGACGAATTGGGTGGCTTAGATCGCGTTTTCATGGGACGGTAAGACATAGGCGTAAACACCAGCCTACCACCTACACGTTGGAGCAATAGACCAAGACCGACCAAGCTTGGTCGTTTTGGAACGCCCGCCCGAAGTTGGTATGGGATACGGCTTTTGCGGCACTAATCTTCTGTTTCAATTCGATCTCGACCACTCAACTTCGCCGGACGAATTGAGTGGCCCAGATCACGTTTTTGTGGGACGGTAGGTATAAACGCCTAAACCGTCACGCCATCTACACGCAGGTGTGATCGTCCAGTCCAGGATAGTTCCCTAAGTCTGGTTTCGGTCAGGGTGTAGAGCAGTGCTTGCACACCTCCTTCGAAACCCTAATTCCACCAAGTGTCGCAGATGAGTGTCTTAAAGCTCATCTCATCCGTCCAACTTCACCAGATCGGTTATATACCCTGGTCAGGAGTTAATTAGTCAGTGCGGAGTCATGGTGATCACCATTCACCACTCTACCACACCATGTGGTCGGTAAAGGAAGGGTTTGCATGCGCAACTTCCAAACCATGTTGGATATACTCAATGCAGTACCTGCATAGTATACACACGATACTTTACAAGTATCAATTTCCTTCCTGGGTTCTGCTTTCGGGCTGTTTTCTCCTCCCGAACGAGCTTAAAACCTAAATATTCCCGCGTTGGGAGATAGGAAATTCTTTCCGTATGGAATGGAGGGGAGGATCATCAAAATCCGAGTCCGTACTAGAATTATACAATGATTCTAGTAAGGAGCGCTAATTAGGGTTTCTGGTGCAACGATCAACGGTTGCCCCTCCTCTCAAGATGCAAAATCTCGACCGTCGAAGGTCACCAAGCTAGCAAGCTTCCCGAGCCTGACTTGCCAAGCTACAACAACATGATACATGTTTTCCAAAACACTCGAGACATCAATCATGTCACAAACTGGGGGATACATACTGGGGGTATTGGTCTGGCGGTTTACAGCATGCAGCGCACAACGCGCCATCACAAGAACGTGTCAGGATGTCATGGACGGTTAGTGATGATGGGAGAAGTGGGCAAGCCTGGTCGTGTGACACCAACACACTACTACACTACTCCATCACTCCACCTTCTCCACTTCCCACGATATACGAAGGTTAGGCTAAAAGACTTGTATAAATAGGTTCTCCGCCCTATTTTCAACAACAACACAAGTCCAGACAATAGAAGCAAGTGCTGATACAATTGTATTCAAACACCGGAACTGATAGCTTACATCCTGCAAGCCAGTTCAGCCTTCTGATACAAGTCCTGCATAGACAACACCTTCACATTCTCAACACCTTCTTCGCTTCCCTCCCTAAGATCAACCCCATCTCCTTCACTTTGTGACCGAAACAAGTCTGGAACGACCATTTCTTGGTTTAAGCCGGACTTGCACAGATTTATCTCTCGAATCTACAAGCACTCATCGCGCAGTGCATTTTTTTTAGGTTTAGATTCATTCCTCATCCACACCCCAAATTACCAAAATTAGTAGGAATAGTTTTCACCCATAAACAATTGGCGACCACAATGAGAGGTTGATCTCTCGGTTGTAAAGTCAATTTCTTCGAAATCCGATTCGATTTTGTCAACTTCAAAAAGGGTATATCTTAGAAACAATTCAATCAACAATTCATTTCAAGATGGTGGAACTCAGGTCTGGATCAGCAATCAATTATGATGGAACTAGTGTGGATAACACTCCCGGTGTCGATGTACCTGTCAGTGGAGCTACCGTGGTCAATACATCTCGTGGAGCCGTCATTTCCACCATCAGCACCAACGTAGCAGGGAATATTCCAGTAAGTGTAACACCTCCCATCACCAGAGCCAGAGCAGCCGCTAATCCCTTTATCTCCTCAAGTGTAACGCCTCCGGTGGTCACCAGAGCAACAAATTTTACTCCTTCATCGGGACGAGGAGCCGGAGGGACGAGAGTAGGACCACCGCCCATTATCATTGCATACTTGATGGAGAAGCAGGAAGTTCTGGATAAGAATCAAAAGGATATGGATGCAACTCAGAAAGAGGTACTCACTTTTCTTACATTAACTGATCGATTGCCACAAGAACCGCGACATCCACTGGAGCCAAAAAGGAACGCATTCGGAGAAGGTACTTCAGCGGTGCGGACCTACGTGGACCTGATCAAAGAAGCGACATCAGATATGAGAAGTCCTGTCATGGAGACTCCTACACTGGGGACTAATCCTCACAACGATCCTCCTCAAGTCAATAGTTTCACTATGAACCAGAGGCCGGTGGATCGGGAAGTGGTTTCTCTAGTGGAAGGTTTATGCGAACTTTCACACCTCTCGAAGAATCATCGCGCAGAGACATTTTGCTGCAATCAACCAGAGGAAGGTCACAACTGTGCCCTACATGTCACTGCACGCATCAAGGATTCAGAGTTCAAAACATCCCTTATCTACACAGGAGCATTTTCGAATGTGATTACTCTCAAAACTCTCAGGACATCCAAGGTTCTCCCAGTCAAGGTCGTACGGAAGCCTACCACAATGACGGACTTCAAGGGAAATCAAACCAGCACATACGGGAGAAGCTCCGCGGAAAGAATCAGACAAGTTCGTTGCATCCCACTCCCCACGTGGGCGTCAATTCAGGAAGAAGACCGGCTTGCATCATTGAGGGATAGTACCCATGATGCATCTATGCTGATGAAGCATTCTTCTCCATCCTGTAAATCCACGACCCACGTTCACACGAAGAGGGAACGAACTTTTGTGGCGAGTTGTAACCAGAAAGGGAAAACAGTATACCGACGCTGCCATTATAAATTAGCAGGGGAGACTGTTACCCAGTCTCTCACCCAATGGAATGCTACAACAACAACGAAACACAAGAACAAATGACAGATGCTCCACAACAGCTGCAAGTTGGCACCAACTCCACAACTGATGAGATTGAAATCGTTGAGGAATCTCCTAGGCCTATCTCCATCAGCTCAACCTTATGTACAGATAGACGCACGAAGCTCGTGGAGCTTCTCAAAGAGTACCAGGACATATTCGCTTGGAGATATGAAGAAATTATGGATTGGTCACCCATCATCTACATGTCATACCTGGATCCAAGTCGGTTAAACAGTTACAGTTCAGACACGAGGAAAATGGATAGATCAGGTGCTGCATAGAGACTTGAACAGGTGTTGCTCCAAAAACGATCCTCATCTACCTAACATCGACATGTTAGTAGATGCAACCAGCGAACATGGAATTTTATCCTCCATGGATGGATGTAGCGGCTACAACCATATAAGGATGTATGAGAATGACGCAAGTAAGATAGATTTTCGAACTCCTCTCTGAAATTTTTATTATACCATACTGCCATTTGGTTTAAAGAATTCCGGTGCAACGTATCAACGCTCTATGACGACAATCTTCCACTGGAGCCGATACCTCAAGGGAGAAGCCTCAAGAAGATAACGATATACACGCGTCATATCGAACAAGATCTGGGCGAGTCACTTTATCAGACAGTGGTATACGTCTATCATGCTATGTTGGAGAATCTGCGCATCCTCTGGAGTCATGAACGCTCATCTACAACGACATATACCCTGATAGAAATAACCAGGCCTACCGGTAATGAAGAGCCTCATAATGTTCGTAGGGGCATATATCTCACCAACATGCGATACAACCTTCAGCCTTTTGTAAGCAGTTCCCTGAAGCAGCAAGAGGAAAACTACCGAGATACAACATCATGCGCGTCCGCCAACTCCAACTCCAGTACCACATGCACGACTCCCACAATAATGAAACAATGTCCAATATATTCCTAGCTCGACAACAACCACTATGAACAAGCCATGTAAACCACGCTTGGGTACTGAGGCTCAGCATGAAGTTCCTTCACCGTCAATCAAGGACTTCTTCAACACAAGAGAGATGGTCAGTCAAGAAGCATGGAATACGCAAGGGTAAATCAAACTGAAGAGGAATCCACTTCAACGCTCCCTCCAGCAGAAGCTGCTTCAATGGTATATTCAAGAGCCGCCTCAACGCTCTCTCCGGGACCCACGTTCTCTTCAGAATTCTGCTTCAACATTCTCTCCAGGATCCACCTCAACGTTCGCACCAGAAGCCACTTTAAAATCCTCTCGAGTCGTTTCAACACTCAAGATACATCAATAATTTGCGCTCTGGTCAAGTTATCTTTGATGTACTCATTGCTCAATATACGTCTCATCCATCCTTCATGAGAGTCCAGCGGAGCATGAGAACCTTGAAGTCGATAGGAGAAGGGTTATCTTGTGGAACAAATATTTTCATATAGTTGAAAGGGCGCGGTGAACAACTCGTCATAAATGTTCAACATATCTTTGAAGCTGTCAACACCTCCTGACTTGGCACCAACATTATCCCTAGAAGACATCTCAACATGAGTTCTTTTCTTTATTCTAAAATAAAAGACAGGAGTCAGTAGTTGTATAAAAGCGTGTGAGATGTGTAGTCACACATGACAGAACACACATTCACGTTGGAGTACAAAAGTCTGGTATTGATCAAGTCACAAGTCCGGTATTGCTCCAGTTTCAAGTCCATAGTTGATCAAGTCACAAGTCCGGTATTGCTCCAGTTTCAAGTCCGGAGTTGATCAAGTCACAAGTACGGTATTTCTCGTTTCAAGTCCGAGTTGATCAAGTCACAAGTCCTGTATTGCTCCAGTTTCAAGTCCGAAGTTGATCAAGTCACAAGTCCGGTATTGCTCCAGTTTCAAGTCCGGAGTTGATCAAGTCACAAGTCCGGTATTTCTCAAGTTTCAAGTCTGGTATTGATCAAAGTCACAAGGCTGGTATTCGAATAATGTAGGCGCACGTAACAGGGCCGGTTTTCATTCGAAACACAGGGTCGACGTTCAGTCAGGCATGCGGCGGGTCCTACTTAATACCAGCCCCATATTGGTCGAAGCAGGCACAACCGGCCTCAAGCAAAGCAGACATGCAGTGGTCCCACTTGATCAGGCATAATCATCCCCATATTGGTTGAAGCAGGAACATCCGTCCCCAAACAAATCAGGCATGTGGCACGCAGTGGACCCATGTTTAACCGAAGCATGCGCATGATGAGTCCCACGTTTAACCGAAGCAGGCGCATGATGAGTCCCACATTCAACCAAAGTAGGAACACAGTGGACCCACGTTTAACCGAAGCAGGCACATCAAGCCCACGTTCGATCAAGCAGGCGCAATTTACCTGAACGAAAAGACATGTGATCCATCAAAGCAGGCAAAACCGACATCATGATAGGGGAACGCTCGCCTGTACGTCTCTTGAACGTGACATGCTCGAAGGACAGGACGACCCGTCTCTCCTGGTAACATCTAACTTTGTCTCATTAGTTTTATCTTTAACTGTCACCATCTTGTGCCTACCCCACAATAGTGTAACCATTATGTGCTAGGCAAGGGACTTAGTGTTGATGGTGGATTTTCATTTAAAGGCTAAAATTGTAAAAGCCAAAAAATTGTGCGCTAACATCTTGTAAAAGATAAAGCCATTAATGAGTGATGGATACTCCTTCACTTTATTAATTCACTTAGGATGGAGCATGTGGCAACAATCCCATTCTAAAATACACGAAATTCATCCAGGTTGGAGCATGTAGCAACAATCCCATATACCCTGTGAATTTCCAGCATTATTAATTAATGCGCAACAACCTTGTATTTCCTGTACTCATTATCAGTGCAGCATGACGACTGAGTGTTTCTCTTAGCAGAGCAACACGAACCTCCAAGCATTATAATGAAACCATGTACGAAATACACGTACATGCTAAACTCTCGGTGTGTTATACTAGCCCGATTGATCCCCTCTCGGTGTGTTATACTAGCCAGATTGAGCATCCAGACTGACCGTATCGGTCGATATGATCACGACCATCCAACTCCACCAGCCTGATTGGATGGCCCAGATCGATTCCATCACCCCCAAGCCGATATGGAATACCTGCCGAATCAACGCGGAACCCGCATGGTCGGCCTCCCTTGGCCTAGCTTGCTAAAATGTCCAAACCATAACAGTATGGATGGAAAACCCTAAATTAGGGTTTGCGGCACATTACATGTGTCGCAAAACAGCCTCAACCATCCATCTTCGCAGGTATAGATGGAGGGTGTAGATGTAGATTCAAAGGGCACGGAGTATGTCAATACAATCACCACAGGCCCGCCTACATACCTGACTAATCGGTCAGGACCAACCACGGTTGGTCATTCCAAATCGTGCGCCTGAATGGAGCATGACGCACGACTCTGAAACCCAAAAATTAGGGTTTTGAATCACGAGCGTCCATCTTATCCGGCACGAATGGAGGGTCCGAGATTAGATCAAAGAAGGTCCGGTCATGTCAACATGACCACCGTAGACCCGTCTATCCCCTCAACTAAACGGCCAAGGCATACCATGCATGGCTATCCCCAAATCGTCCGCTCCAACATGCGTGGTCGCACCTCCCAAGCTGCAAATTAATCTCAACCACTCGATTTCTCCGGACGAATTGGGTGGCTTAGATCGCGTTTTCATGGGACAGTAAGACATAGGCGTGAACACCAGCCTACCACCTACACGTTGGAGCAATAGACCAAGACCGACCAAGCTTGGTCGTTTTGGAACGCCCGCCCGAAGTTGGTATGGGATACGGCTTTTGCGGCACTAATCTTCTGTTTCAATTCGATCTCGACCACTCAACTTCGCCGGACGAATTGAGTGGCCCAGATCACGTTTTTGTGGGACGGTAGGTATAAACGCCTAAACCGTCACGCCATCTACACGCAGGTGTGATCGGCCAGTCCAGGATAGTTCCCTAAGTCTAGTTTCGGTTAGGGTGTAGAGCAGTGCTTTCACACCTCCTTCGAAACCCTAATTCCACCAAGTGTCGCAGATGAGTGTCTTAAAGCTCATCTCATCCGTCCAACTTCACCAACTCGGTTATATACCCTGGTCAGGAGTTAATTAGTCAGTGCGGAGTCATGGTGATCACCATTCACCACTCTACCACACCATGTGGTCGGTAAAGGAAGGGTTTGAATGCGCAACTTCCAAACCATGTTGGATATACTCAATGCAGTACCTGCATAGTATACACACGATACTTCACAAGTATCAATTTCCTTCCTGGGTTTTGATTTCGGGCTGTTTTCTCCTCCCGAACGAGCTTAAAACCTAAATATTCCCGCGTTGGGAGATAGGAAATTCTTTCCGTATGGAATGGAGGGGAGGATCATCAAAATCCGAGTCCGTACTAGAATTATACAACGATTCTAGTAAGGAGCGCTAATTAGGGTTTCTGGTGCAACGATCAATGGTTGCCCCTCCTCTCAAGATGCAAAATCTCGACCGTCAAAGGTCACCAAGCTAGCAAGCTTCCCGAGCCTGACTTTCCAAGCTACAACAACATGATACATGTTTTCCAAAACACTCGAGACATCAATCATGTCACAAACTGGGGGATACATACTGGGGTATTGGTCTGGCGGTTTACAGCGTGCAGCGCACAACACGTCATCACAAGAACGTGTCAGGAAGTCATGGACGGTTAGTGATGATGGGAGAAGTGTGAAAGCCTGGTCGTGTGACACCAACACACTACTACACTACTACATCACTCCACCTTCTCCACTTCCCACGAGATACGAAGGTTAGGCTAAAAGACTTGTATAAATAGGTTCTCCGCCCTATTTTCAACAACAACACAAGTCCATACAACAGAAGCAAGTGCTGATACAATCGTATTCAAACACCGGAACTGATAGCTTACATCTTGCAAGCCAGTTCAGCCTTCTGATACAAGTCTTGCATAGCCAACACCTTCACATTCTCAACACCTTCTTCGCTTCCCTCCCTAAGATCAACCCCATCTCCTTCACTTTGTGACCAAAACAATTCTGGAACGGCCATTTCTTGGTTTAGGCCGGACTTGCACCGATTGATCTCTCGAATATACAAGCACTCACCGCGCAGTTCATTTGTTTTAGGTTTAGATTCATTCCTCATCCACACCCCAAATTACCAAAATTAGCAGGAATAGTTTTCACCCATAAACAAAAACATGAAAACACAGATAGATCTTGGTAAATCAACATACCAATCTCACTACCCGAACTGACTGAACAAACAGACATATCGTGCATGTTGAAGTCATACTAGCCATTTCAACGTCATCTCCCTTGACCCTGTGGTCATACTATGGATTGCAAAAAATCATATAGTATAGAGATATTTCATCTTTAGTTCCTCACAAGTGAGACTAAAATTTCTTTTCACCAAAGTGAAAAAGCATGAACTAGTGAACCCTTAGTGACCCTTAGGTCCTAATTTCCAGTAATACCAAAACCATCAAAACGAAAATCACATAAAAAGAGCAGGGAATACCATTTTAGGCAGAGGTGTCCATGAGGTCTTGAACCTTTGCTTAGTGAGATATTACCGGAATTACTTGCTAGAGACAGTGAACTATGTCTTGAACTGCTAGTGTTTGATGTAATTCGCGATAACAATCACGGATGATATCTCCAAGGTTGTTGCCAAGCTCATGCCGTTTTGTCCAATTTGGCCATGGACATATCCTGTTTCTCATAATGCTCTAGAGAATCAAAGATCATATTCTCATAGGAAGCGGCCCCACTTCCTTATTCAGATAGGTGATTTACCATAAAGAGTGTTGCTACTTGAAGGACCAGAATATCTCCACAATTATATTCACAAGAGATTAACGACACTTCTGCGAGCGTCACCGAAAACTCTTCAACAACATTTTGCGAGTGTCACAAAGTAGTTTAAAGAATGACGTAATAAACAACGACAGCCTAAAACATGAGAAAGATGTGAAGATTCTGTAGTTGGAGAGAATGTTCGCGGGAACAAAGCAAGAAATGAAGATTTTGTGGTTATATAAGAGTCTCGCGAGCACAATAGCAGATCTCGCGAGGAGCATTGCAGAGCCTGCGAGGAGCATAGCAGAGGTCCAAAATTATGGGAAGTATGAGTTGAATGTGAGCTGTCACCCACTATAAAGATACCTATATAAAGAGAAGAGCAGAAGAGAGAAAGGAGAGGGACACAATTTGAGGAGAGAGAGAGATATTTTGCACAGAGATTTTCAGAGAGAGAATGTATTTTTCTTTATCATCTTCTTCCCAAAAACTAGATTTAGAACTCCATTAATGGAGATTATCAATGTAAAATCAAATGTAAATTTTAACAATCATAGTGAAGAACCATGGATGTAGATCAAATTGATCGAACCATGTAAAAAATCTTGGTGTCCGTTTACAATTTTAGTATTTTAATCATCACTTTCATATCAAATGAGTTTAGATCAAGAAATTATTATCAAGATATTACAAGGGGTGTGTTGTGGGAAAACCTGCAACTACATTTTGGTGCTAGAAACAAGGACGGTTAGAAGAAAATTCAAAGAAGTTAGCTATTGGGAGAGTCAGACATCACTGAATCTAAATTTTTTGAGAGGAACAATGGAAATTTCAATGGAGAAATTGTGTCTTCAAGCAAACATCGACAACACAATTAAAAAAATTAAAAAGAAAGAGATGCAGACGCTAAACAGAAGCAGAAGCATAAAGGGAGAAATTATTATTTCAAACAAAACTCCACCAACTATTAGTTTTGAAAGGACAAATTTCTTATTCTTATTCTTTCATTCTAACTGTTAGATCTGGTGACTTTATTGGTGAAATTTTGAAAAAGCTTTGCTCGGTTTACATCATAAGTCTGATTTTCCAAAAAATTAACTAATTTTGATTTTAGGTCAATAATCAACAGAACTTGTTTGACAAACCCATGGAATCAATTCTGAAAATAATGAATATTAAGTTTCTGATTGATCTGGGAAATTTTCTCATAAACAAAACCGAAACGGGATTTTATCAATAATTTTCATTCTTTGAAAGGCAAGATTTGGCATAAATTTTTATAGAATTAATCACTGAGTTGATCTTCTGTGTGGAGCGATGTGTAACTGAGTGTCTTTCTCAGTATGAATTGTTAGTAGCAAAGTAGTTTGCCAGCGAAGAAGAGAACTGCAGGACAAAGTTTATTCAAGAGAAATTCACCACCAGCTGCGTTAGTTGATAACAATTTCAGTAAAGTAAAATGGCATGAATTCTCTCCAACTAGCGAAGTAATGAGACACCAAGGGTGAATGAAGAAATCAACCAATATCTCACAAATTATAGACGCAATAATGAAATCACTACAAACTCCAGCCACAACCAAACGAAATAGGATTGAGAATACCCTTCATCCTAAACAAATACAGGCAAAGAATACCAATTAAGAAGAGTTAAAGCTACTTTGTCGCCAGACCCAATGATGAGCAAAGAAGACAAGGAAGTTAAGTAATCACCCCAGGACATGTTCCAGCTAAATTCACTTCATCAACAGTTCTAGTAAAATATAACGAAGAAATATAGGCGCCATTGAATCCACAATACCAATAAAGATAATATCTATTACAAGCTCATCATTTCATGAATACTATTAGAGCAAAGGAATTCAGGTAGAGAGAAAAATTTCACAGAATTCAAGAGAAGCTCATGAAATATGCACATTTCACTAAGTCAGCAGTAAGGAGAAGGGGAACAATGCCGCAGTTTGTGATATTTTTCTTCTACTTATTAGTTACATAGGTATGACAAGATTACTACTTCATCAACGGACCACTTCAGCGAGAACTAAGGGAACCCCGGAGAGAGAATACTGGAAAAGATTAAGGGAGAACAAATACAAGAACAAAGCTGCAAGTTAAAGGAGGAAGAATAAAGTTAGGCGGAAACAGAGGAAAGAAATATTCTTGCAAAGAAAACCAAGATATGATATTTACCAGCGAAGAACAATAGGATTTCATTATTACTGTTACCAGCGAAGAAAGGGAAACTATAATCAGCGAAGCCTAGAAAACAACTTGAATATCACAAGAAAACACTCCAGCAGGTAGCATACTCAAGTTGCTCATCTTTGTCAATCAACCACTCCAGCAAAGAACAAATAAAGGGGAGTGATCAAGATGCATTGAGTTCATCAAGTCATTAAAACACAAACATATAATACCGCATGCAAAACTTAACAGCAGCGAGTAGAATCGCAATAACAACATCAGCGAGTAGAACCGCGACCACATCTGCATCTGTGGTTTATTTAATTTAGTTGATGCCATCTTTTTGGTCATAAGCTTTAAACACGAAAGAATAAATCAGTTGGTGGCAAAGAGATGCAATTACCATAAGTAGAAATGAGAAAAAATAATCTCAATCTTCAAAAATGAAAACAGATCACCTAAATCAATATCTCCCGCGATTTTCATCGCCGAACCATAATACCAGGCGAAATAATAGAACATTCTTTTGAAGGATGGAAGGAACTAAAGGCAGTGGAACCCAAGCAAGTAGAACAATAATCAAATCAGCTTAGGCGAGAAAGAGTTCAGATCGTGGAGCAAAATACCGAGATGAAAAATAGCTAAGACAGATGAGGAATCTTGGCTCATGTAGATTTCATGGAATTGATATGTTGATTTCAGCTAGGTCATCGAGTAGGGCAGGGAAATTCATGAACGAAACGCAGGTCAGGAGCATAAAAATTCCGAGGAAATATCGAATATGCACAGGAAAGGTAAACTCCAAAGCCACACATGACAAATAAGTTTCGCAGCAACTCATCAGTCAGTTCCTGCGAAGAGATCAAAGACCAGCAAAATAAGGAGGTGAATAAATACGAAGAAAATACTTCATAACGCTCAAAATTCCACATCTACGAAGACAAGTCTACATCTAACTAGGTTAACTTGAAGCTGTAAGCCTCATAAGTCCAAAGGAAACAAGTAGAGCGATTGAGAGGGGCAAATTAAAGAGAGCAAGTTAAAGAAAGCAACTTCAAAAATTTGTTAACGAGTAGAATCTGCGGCATTCTTCGCAGTTATTACGAAATAGTTAATGAGTAGAATGATTTGTTATTAACCACAAACTTCACAGGTTTGTTGCAAGTACAAAGAAAGCAAGTTAAAGTTAAATTAAAATTCCAGCGAAGGAAAAGAACGAAGAAGAATAAGGGAGAAAAAATTAATTCAAGGTTCACACGAAGGAAGATGAGAAATGCCAGAAAAGAAATAAACTACAAAGACGCAAACGTACAGAACAAAAGAAGTAAACTTATGCAAAGAGCGATTACAGAAGAATAAATTAAGTAAATCTTATGTTTCTTTCGCAAACAGAAAGCTGGAACAGTTGGTAAGGGGAATAATGAGTGAACTTGAGATCTTGCGATCGAATCCAAGCACATGTATATTTTTTGTCGCTAACTTTCTATAAAACCAGAGAGCAACCGTAATAAGAGGATGGAAATAGGGCTTGTTATCGCAAATAGAATCCAGTGCAGATGGTCAGTATCGATGAGAAGGAGTTAAATATCGCAGATTCGAATCCCTCGCCAAGCATATATTTTTTCTTTTTACTCATTTTTGAACTTCAAGGAGCGAAGAAACGGAGTAATATATCAGAACTAGGCCTTTCTTTCGCAAGCAACAAGTAGTCCAAACGGTTAGAGAAGGAGTATGCAAACTAGAAGACTTGGGTTCGAATCTACCTACTCGCAAAGATTTTTTTGCGAGGCAAAGAAAAGAGTTGATGATTATCTCGCCAAGAATGAAGAAAGTTGACGAGAATTTCGCAAGTTAATTTCGCAAGAGAGGGTTAGAACAATTGGTATGGTTCAAGAGGCAGGTCAAGAGTTCATTTCTCATTGTTTTTCATCTCGTAAGCAAATCATATACTTCGCGAGAAACGGCAGCAACAGAAAATCACATAAAAGCTAAGTACCACTTCCTTGAATATTTTACTTACAAAAAATTATTTTTTTGATTTAAGCGATACAATCGCAAGATTTCAAAGAAGATTTCTAAAATTTCTAAGATTTCTAAGATTTTTGATTTAATTTACCAAAAAGCGATACAATCGCAAAATTTCAAAAGATTATAAAAAATGAAATCATCGCAAAAATGAAATCATCTCAAAAAATTTCAAAGATTTCAAAGATTACAGAAAACTAAATTATCGCAAAAAATTTCTAAAATTTTAAGATTTACAAAGAGTGATACAATCGCAAGATTTCACAGATTTCTCTAGAATATTTCTTTTACAGAAAAAGATTTTTGATTTAACAATGCGATACAATCGCAAGATTTCAAAGAATATTTATAAGATTTCAATTTTTTTTAAAGAATATTTACTTCAAATATGGTGTTATGAGAATGAAAGAAGAAATGACAGAAATGAAAGAAGAACTCACAAAAATGAGCAAAACAAATTTTTATCAGAGCTGCGAGTGTAATCGTGAGATTATTCAAGAATGAAGAAACGTGAGAATATCGCAAGAAATGAAAATACAATTTCGCAGAGATTAATAGAATGGGACGAGCCTTTATGGCGTGCACCCTAGTTCGCGAATAAAATTTCGCAAGAGGCAAATGTAAGACCTAATAGCGCGTCATATAAGGGGGTATCTTTTGACATGACTCAGGGATAAGGTTATACCGCTGCTGGAACCTGAGTTATGCATATGTTGGGTTTAAAGAAAACCTATCCAGGAGAGAGATCTTGGATTTCCAACTATATAAGGTTATACCCTGGTTGGACGACTGAGAATCTCTTCTAAGAAGTGCAAAGTATGACCAAGGCGCCGAGGTACACGGTTGAGCCAAGGGTGCCCAGGGCGTACGAAACTACCCTGGCCATTCTTGGTAAGTCTTGGCTATGATGCACTTGGCCTGAAGAAAACCCCACTTAGGGTGCAGTCTTGTAACTATAAGCCATATAGGCATAAAGGACAAGAGGCTGCGAAAACAACTGGTTGTTGGCAAATCTGGATGGGAGGAGCTAGTATTGTATGGCCTATGTGCCCTCCTTGAAGGGGCAACCAGGGGGAAGATAAGGGCGACACCCTCCATTTGGGAGCTGATAAGTGTCTAAAGACGGCAATGTCATGGGGCTTTATGATCGCAAGAACATTTAGGCCTGTCATATTGTCGCGTGACAAAAATTATACAGAGGAAACAAGCCATAAGAGAAAAAGTTAAGATGAGATCAATGGGTTTTTACATGAAAATGTAAAGACGTCCTGCGATTTCATCGCAAGATGGCAATGTCATGAGGCTTTGATCTCGCGAGGGAACTTAGACTTGTCATATTGTCGCAATACAATCAAAGAATAAAGATAAGGCAAGATCAATGGGTCAATACATGCAAATGTAAAGACGTCCTGCGATTTTTCCGCAAAAAGAAAAATTGACAAAATAAGACCTTTAACTAGGAAGGAAAATAAGACCAATAGAATAATCTCAAACATTAATTATTTTCTTTTAAGAATGCAGAAAAGATTTGTTCACCGCAAGAGAGATAGCAAGTGCTATTCAGAATTTCTCAGAAATATTATTCAGAGTCTCTCAAGAGGATTGTCTACAATCTCGCATCACTATTCATCGCATCACTATTCATCACAGAACTATTCATGGCACTATTCACAATCTCGCGGTGATATTTCAGGAACACTATTCATAATTTCGCAGGGTTATTCATAAACTCGTAGACACATTCAGAAACTCGCAAATACATTTAGAATCTTCCAAACACATTCAGAAACTTGCAAACTCATTCAGCACCTCGCAAACTATTCAAGAACTTTGCAGGAAATGTGATTATTTAGCAGAATATGATTATTTTATCGCATGAGGCAGAGGCAAGACAAGAATAAAGAAACAATTCGTTCATTTAACATTTTCTCAAGGATTCTACCTCCATAGATAAAGAACAGAGGCAACTATGGATTACCAAGAAAACATTTTATGTTCTTTATCTTCTCGGCAAGAATCATTTCCAAAATGGACAGGGATTTTCACCAAAAATGAAGTAATAATTTCGCATGAACAGAGGCAATACTTATGATTTTCATTCAAGGACAGATACTTCTTATATTCTGAGGATTGAGTACTTCTTATATTTCTTCAAGGATACTTCATACTTCGAATACTTCAAGGGTTAATACTTCTTATTTACTTAGCAAAGATATGGAACTTCACAAAAGAATAGAGGCAAGTACGTACTTTTCAAGTCTAGTATTCTTTCGCTCGTTCCTTCATCAACAAAGATCAAAGACTACTACAACAACAGATTTTTTCTTAAAGATTACTTTTCAAGCAATATTCAAGAAAAAAGAGGCAAGATGTAGGACCAGAATATCGCCACAATTATATTCACGAGAGATTAACGACACTTCTGCGAGTGTCACCGAAAACTCTTCAACAACATTTCGCGAGTGTCACAAAGTAGTTTAAAGAATGACGTAATAAACAACGACAGCCTAAAACATGAGAAAGATGTGAAGATTTTGTAGTTGGAGAGAATGCTTGCGGGAACAAAGCAAGAAATGAAGATTTTGTGGTTATAGAAGAGTCTCGTGAGCACAATAGCAGATCTCGCGAGGAGCATTGCAGAGCCTGCGAGGAGCATAGCTGAGGTCCAAAAATATGGAAAGTATGAGTTGAATGTGAGCTGTGCCTGTCACCCACTATAAAGATACCTATATAAAGAGAAGAACAGGAGAGAGAAAGAAGAGGGACACAATTTGAGGAGAGAGAGAGATATTTTGCACAGAGATTTTCAGAGAGAAAATGTATTTTTCTTTATCATCTTCTTCCCCAAAACTAGATTTAGAACTCCATTAATGGAGATTATCAATGTAAAATCAAATGTAAATTTTAACAATCATAGTGAAGAACCATGGATGTAGATCAAATTGATTGAACCATGTAAAAAATCTTGGTGTCCGTTTACAATTTTAGTATTTTAATCATCACTTTCATATCAAATGAGTTTAGATCAAGAAATTATTATCAAGATATTACAAGGGGTGTGTTGTGGGAAAACCTGCAACTACACTACTACACCCCACTTCAATCTTTAATTGAAACTATATAACTCATTAAGACTTCTTAAAAGTCATCCTTCACATGCAGTCACACTATCACGTCTACACTATAGGGAAGGGACAGAGAATGAAATTCTCTGATAGTGTTTACCTTTACTCACCACAAATTAGTTGTCTCATTCTAAACCTTGATCTTGGGATCTTCAGTCATCAAGATTGAGTATCCTTCATGGCAATTTTAATTTATGAGCTTATGCCCCATCCCCCTTGATGTATTTTAACTATCTCTTTGTACAAACCTTTCGTCAAAGGTTATGCGATATTCTCCTTGGACTTTATCCAATCAATGGAAATAACGCCAATTGAGATTAGTTATTTTTAGCTTTAGCTATTATAGCTTGGCTAACACAATATATAGATATAGCTGGCACAGGCCTATGACAGATATGAATGTCTTCTAAAAAGCATCTTAGGAACTCGGCCCCCTCTCGTGCTTTATCTAACGTAATACTCTCAGATTCATTAATGAATTGAGCAATATATGTCTGTTTGGAAATCTTCCAAAAACAAACCCTCCTGCTAGAGTGAAAACATATTCACTCGTAGACTTAGAATCCTCTAAGTCAACTATCCAATTTTCATCACAAAGTCCCACAAGGACAACATGATACCTTTCATAAATCAAACAAAAGGTAATAGAGTATTTTAGGTACCGTAATACTCTACTAAGTGCATCCCAATGCTCTTGCTCTAGACTACAAGTACTTCTACTTAACTTACTCATAATATAGGAAATGTCTTGGCTCTTACAGTTCATTAAATTCATCAGAGATCCTATAACTCTTGAGTATGCAAGTTAAGATACTCCATTACCCTTATTTTTCTTGAGTATACAAGAAGAATCGTAAGGAGTACAAGCAGGCTTACAATCAGACTGGTTGTATCTCTTAAGCACGAATTTAATATAATGAGAATGAATAAGACTATAAATATTAGATTATCTTCTAATACTCATCCCTAAGATCACATCAATAGGGACTAAGTCTTTCAAGTCAACATTCTCATTCAAAGCATGTTTTTAGTGGAATTAATCGCATCTATGTTTGTATCAAGTATAAGCATATCATCAACATACAAGCATATAATCACACATGCATCCTTAACAAGTTACTTATAAATAAACTTGTCAGATTCGTTAACTTAAATCCACTACTCATTATCACATGATCAATTTTTCCATGTCACTATTTACGTGCTTATTTGAAAACCAAACAAAGATTTGTTCAACTTACAAACTTTGTCCTCAAAACCTTTCACTACAAATCCCTCAGGTCGGTCTATGTAAATTTATTTATCTAATTCATGGTTTTAGAAAAGATTTCTTAACATCCATCTGATGTATCTCTAAGCTGTTTATGGAAGCAAAATCAATTAACATCTCAAAGGAAGTAATTCTCGTCACAGGTGAATAAGAATCAAGTAAATATACAACTTCTTTTAGTTTGTAGCCTTTAGCTACCAACCTAGCCTTATATTTTTCCATAGTTCCATCTACCTTACGTTTCCTCTTAAAGACTCATTTATATCATATGGTCTTACTCCCTAGAGGTAAATTAAAAAGCTCTCAATTCTGGTTATGACGGACTGAGTCCATTTCACTAAATAAATTTTCTTACCAGAATGGGGTTTCAGTAGATGTCAAGTCTTCTTTACGAAATCTGGAACTCAGACTAAGCTAGGCATATTATGAAGTCAGGTCTCTAAGAAGTCTCAGTTCTAATCCGTTTACTTCTCCTAGGATCAACACTACTTCATCTTCTTTCGAAGGTATATTCTGACTAGTTGAAAGACATCTAGGGGATCAAAAACACATCCCTAAACATGTTCAAAGAAATTAACATCCCTAGACTCCATAAAAATATTCACACCAATGTCAGAAATAACATAACTCACAACCAAAAATTATGCAATTGGATACTCAGGATATCTTATCCAAACACCCCCACACTTTGACGTATGCATAAGAAGGTTGTCTATCTTTCCATAATCATATGGAGTTTTATATGATCTTTAAAGATTAATCTAATCAGCATATAACAAAATTAGAGGACGACTTCCCCCCACAAGTTGGCGGTTAATTCTTTAATCATCATGACATAAATCATCTCATTGATGGTTATGTTCTTACATTCAACTATACTATTTGACTATGGTGAATAAGGAGGTGAAATCTTATGAATAATGCCATTTAACAAGTAAAGTTATCATATATGAATTTCATACTTGCCATCACTTTTAGATCTAACCCTTTTAGTGGTAACATATACTTCGTTTTCAATTTCAAGTTTATATTCTTGAGGCTTCTAAGGCATCATCCTTACCCCTAAGCAAGTATACAAGAGAGTACCTCGTATAATCATCTATGAAAGTTATAAACCACCTTAGTTTGGGTTGATTCATGTCAACTAGGTCTAACTAAATTAATTCTAAGGGATTAGAATTACTCTGAATATTTATTCTAAAAGGTTTTATAGCATATTGTAATTCTACACAGATTTCACTTTTGTGTTCAAAATCCAAACTAAATTTGGGTACACAGCCTATGCATTAACTTATAAGTTTACGGTTCCAAGTCTACCATGCAAAACATTCAATCACACAAAATAAAGCACAAGAACCAACTATGTTCACTTCACCATTTTTTCGATTAAGCTAATATAGACCCAAAGTTCTATAACTCTTGCCTAAAAAATCACTGCCTAGTTACAACAAGTCTTCCAGATTCAATTAAAATTTTAAATCTTTTACCATCTACAACAGAACAAGATACAAGATTCTTGCATATGCTTGGAATATGAAAACTCCATTCAATGTGATATATTATAGATGAGCTTCTGCTCGACCTTTCCCTTTTATGCAACCTCTGTCGTAAATGAGTTACTCATACAGAGTTTCTGAACATCCTCTATCCTCTGATAGAAGGTAAACATGTCTCTGTTTCAAAAAACATGCTTGGTGGCTCCAGATTCTACCCACCAATCTCTCACATTGGTTATTAGAATAACTTCCGACATCATGCCACTGAAATCGTTCTAGTTTGTTTCAACTAAATTAACATTAACTTTCTACTTACTAAGGTTTTTACGTTGTCTACAATTTACTACCATAAGACCAGGAATTTACAAACATAAAAAATCACCCTTAATTAAAGTAATGATATATTTAGGTTTACGAAACATACCTTTCTTATGAAGACCACGCTTAGAGTTACGTTCGATGTTCTCACCTTTGCCAGCTCTGAAAGATTTGTTTCCAACCACATGCGCCTATTAGCCATGTCCCTTGGAGATGACACCTTTATTCAAAAACCACAATTCCAAATCGGAAAGTAAAATATAAGTTTCAAAGATAACATCTAGATTTACAAACTTCGTTTGAATCACCGTTTCAAAAAATTCAAGGTTACCCCACAAAAACTACTTTAGTTAACAACAAAGTTCTGCTCATCAGAATTTTTCAGGAACGTTTCCTTGTATTGTGAAATATCAAAAAAATACTTTTACAACTCCAAAAATTCTAAACTTTTATGTAGGTAACTATCAAGATGTCTACTACAGTATGTCAAAATGGTTCATCGAAATTCCTTCTAGATTAATAGATAAATCGAAACTCTACAACTGGCCAAAATTTTGTTTTTATTTTTTCACTCCACAATTAACATCCATGATTATTATAAACTTTTAATGTCTTAAGATTGTTGGGTGCAATAATCAAAACAAAGAAAAATCAAATAAGCAAAAGTTATTGATACTTAGTTCATTTGTAATGGAAGTGATGGATTTGACAAAACGAGCGAGCTTCCCATATCTCCACAACAACAACAAGGAAAAACTTTGAAAAACAGAGTGAGTCACGTGTTCAACACGCTGTCCTTAAGACATTAGCGCCCGACTACACTCAAGAATGATGCTATAGCCCTCACAGGACGAATATCTCCAGGATAAAACACCCTACTACACCTACTACTAGCATATGTAGTAGATGCTCAACTTGAGCTTGGTAACTCAGAAAAAACCCTTAAGGAAAAACGTGAACACTTAAGAAAATAATATAAAAATATTTTCCCTTGGAGGTCCCTCTAAAATATAGAGAAACCCCTTTCCCATTGATTTTACAAAAGTAGTAAATTTCTTTATATAATGGAATGGAATAATACAACTTAAAAAAATGAACTTGAATATTTTTAGGTAGGATATCGGAAATATGCAACTTCCATGTATAAAAGAAGGATATTATATCATTTAACTTTTTTTTTCCTTAGGAGTTTGTGTGGTAATATTTCCCATATTTATTCCTAGGATTAGCCAAAATGGTAGAGCCGTAGAACCACATGAATAAGAGAAGCACAGATATTCTCTAGCATATCCTTGTTTACAAACATTAGCCAGACAGCGCTAATGCTTTTGGGTTATGATTTTAACTAGACGAGGCTCTTCCCTCAACAATCGATTTTTATTGGGAACATTATCTATATAC